>VZTN01021388.1:172202-215237 GCA_013400515.1 Erpornis zantholeuca | reverse complement strand
CTTCCTCCATCCCCCCATTGCTCTGAGCCTTCCTCACGCTCCTGGCCCGGCCTGGTCCGGGCTGGAGCCGCGGCCGTGGCCGCTCCTGGCCTGGCTGAGGCCCAGCAGACTCATCTCTCCTGGTGGATCCCTGCCCGCAGCTCCTGCGGGCACTCGGCCGGGTTCTCTCCGCCGGCTCCGGGCTGAGCCGGGACGGGGCCGGGCAGCGGAGCCGCTCGCAGCCAGGGGGAGGGCATGGGGCACCGAAATCTTCCCCCAGCCCGGGTGCTGCTCCTGGGGAACGCCCCGGGCCGGCAGGGCGGTGCGGGACACCCCTCAGGCTGTCCGGGAGGCCAGCGGGGTGGGAACCCCGACTTCTCGTGCCGTTCCCATCTCGGGCTGCTCCGTGCCTCAGGGGTGCAGCCCCCTCGGGGTGCAGCCACCCCCGAACGAGGTCCCAGCCCAAAAAGCCACCAGATCCCAGCAGAGGCTGCTCGGGACCTTCGTTGCCACCTCCTGTCCCCCAAACCGAGCCCCCGAGGGACACCCCAGAGCTGTGGTATGGCTTTGGGGAGGGGGCAGTGGCTGTCCCCGTAACTCTGCCGCTGCTCCCCGAGCCCCGCACTCCCCCCAGCGCTGCTCGGGGCCGGAGCCTGCGGAGCACAGACTCGGTGTCTCCAGCACAACCACACCGCCCCGGGGAGGGGAGGGGGCTGCTGGGAAGAAGCTCCCCCCGGCACGCAGGGCACTGCCGGCATTTACCGGTACTGGGCCGGCAGCACCGTCTGGGGCCTTCCCAGTTCCCCCAGTTCCCCCCGCGGGGAGGCAGCGACTCCGAGCCCGCTGGGGTCCCTTCTCCTCGGTGTGGTGACACCCTCTATGCCCCCGGGGTCCCTCCGTCGCCCCGCATGACAAACCCACTCGGAGCCGGGCACCATCCGCTCCTTTTTCCCCCCGGAGGTGGCCCCAAGTTCCCAGTTTGGCTCCAGCCCAGGTGGGCACCCCGGGGACCCCCCAGGACCAGCGGTGCCGAGATGCTCCCGTTCCTCTCCCCCCACCCCCGCGTCTCGGCCGGAGCCGCACGTGGCCGCGCCTGACGGCGGATTGCAGCTGACGGCTGGAAGATGGATTTATTGCAATGATGCAAAAATTAGTTTATAGAATATATATAAATAAAGATTTCCTTCCTTGATGGGCAAACTCAGCACAGCAGCAGCTCCTCTGGCAGGATTTATTAATCACCCCGGCACTGCCTGTGCGGTGGCAACAGTTTCCCAGGGCAAACTGGGCCAGCGGTGCTCTGAGAGGGGCAAAAATTCCACAATTTTAGCTTCTCCTCGGTCCGGAATCGATGGTTGCTGCTGTGGACAGAGCAGGGCATCCCCCAACCCTGAAACCCGCTGGAAGGAGAATATCCTTCCAGCTTCCTTGGGCACCCCGTGACAGGACAAGGGGGAAAGGCTTTAAGCTGAAGGAAAATAGAATTAGATGGGAGACTGGGCAGGAATTGTTCCCTGGGAGGGTGGGCAGGCCCTGGCACAGGGTGCCCTGAGCAGCTGTGGCTGCCCCTGGATCCCTGGCAGTGCCCAAGGCCAGGCTGGGCATTGGGGCTGGGAGCAGCCTGGGACAGTGGGAGGGTGGAACGAGAAGGGCTTTAACCCCTCAGGCCCGGGCACCCGAACGCACTGCAGTTCTGGGATTCGCCCTGCTGGTCAAACACGGGGAAACTGAGGCACGGCTGCGGCGTGACTCGGCTGGAGCTGAGGAGAACCAAAGGGAGGATGCAGGAGCACCAGAGGGGGCCGAGCTTCCTCTTGGGTCTGGGGGGAGGAGGCAGCGATCCCGCGGGACCCTCCCCTGCCCCTGCCCGAGGTGAAACACCTCTTCCCGGCAGGAAACCCCCCGGGCTGGCCGCCCCCTGTCACCAGCATCCCGCGGGGGCTGTGGCACGCAGGGGGTGTGGCGGGGTGGCAGAGGGACCCCCGGCCCCCGGGGCGCCGGGCAGCGGCGGGGCACNCGCGCTGCCCTTCGGGGGCTGCTGGAAGGCAGCTGGCGATGCCGAGAGGGGTCCCCGGGGGCCCCGGCTCCAGCCCTGCCCGGGGGCCGGGGATGCCGCTGGGGCAGGGGGCGGCCGCAGGGACCTTGTGGCTCTGGAGCTTGTCCCCGACGATGCGAGATTTGGCTCCCGAGGCTGTGTCCAAGGGTCTCCCCCGTGGGATGCCAGCTCGGCGAGGCCATCGGTGCCCGCAGCCAGGCGTCTGGGGGGTGGAAGTGTGGCAAACGCAAAGCTCTCACGGAGGGCGTTTGGTCAGGGTTTCCACGAAAACGTTTTGGGGCCGTGATGAGATAAAAGGGGAGAAAAATCCCCAGTTTCCTATGAAAATCTGTTGGTTTTTCTTGCACGAGGACTCCTCGTGCTCACAGGAGTGGGGTGCAACCAGACCCTGCCGACACCCGGCTCACAGCTCCGGCATCTCCTTTGCCTTTGCAGAGCGTTTTGTTGGGCGCTTGGAAAAAAGAAAAACCTTTAAATTGCCCCAGAAGTGTTTCCCGTGGTGCTGAGGGGGCAGGAGCAGCTCGGGCCAGCGCCGGCAGCAGCAGCAGCTCCCTCAGTTCATTCCCAGCGCAGGGTGCAGGGGGGAGATCCCGAATTCTGCTCCAATCAAACAGGAGCACGTGCTCAGCGCAGAAACCTCCCAAACTCCATCCGAAATGAGGCACTTCGCAGCCCGTGCCACTTGCTGAGGCTCATCGGGATCTTATTAATTGTCACAGAGTCCCAGAATGGTTTCAGTTGGAAGGGACCTCCAAGCCCATCCCAATCCCATGCCATGCCATGCCATGCCATGCCATGCCATGCCATGCCATCCCATGCCATCCCATCCCATCCCATCCCATCCCATCCCATCCCATCCCATCCCATCCCATCCCATGGCAGGGACACCTCCCACTGTCCCAGGCTGCTCCCAGCCCCAATGTCCAGCCTGGCCTTGGGCACTGCCAGGGATCCAGGGGCAGCCACAGCTGCTCTGGGCATGCTGTGCCCCTTCACAGCCAATAATTTTTTCCCAATGTCTGAACTAAACCCAATCTCTCCGTGTGAACTCATTCCCCCTTTCCCTGTCACTCCGCTTCCTGATGAAGATCCCCTCTCCAGCTTCCTTGTAATTATTCTTCCTCTCCCTGGCTTGTCTTTGCCGGAATTGAGACATAGAGGGGGCACCCTTGGCGGGCACGGTTGTGTTTCGGTGTTCAGGGACTGACGAACGGGAGGGTTCCGGGCAGGGCTCGGCTCCGTGGGGCTCCTTCGGCTCGGGCTCGCAGGGAGGAGCTGCCGCGGTCCCTGAGGAAGCGGCTCCAGGTGCTGCCACTTCTTTGTCACTTCTACAGCAGGAGCACGAGGGCCTGAGGGGAGGAGGGCACAGCCTCGGCTCTGGAAACCCGGGATGCGTGTGCAGGGGATGCCTGGGCTGCAGAGCAGCTTTTGGGACGCTTTTCCTCCGGGGAGGCTGCGCCATCGCCGCTCTGGGGGCGTTTGGAGCTTTTCCGCCTTGGATTTCGAGCAGGAGAAACTCCTGCCAGCAGTGCTTTGGGAGCCAGGCTGGAAACGCACTCCAGGCGCTCCCGGGAGCTCTGGGGCAGCACCCTGGGGTTTGCCCAAGGGCAGGGGCTGGCCCAGAGCCGAGGTCCCTGTCCCCAGGCTCACAGGGCCAGGGAGCTGCTGGGCAGGGCAGCCTCTGCTCCTGGAGAATCTCTGTGAGCAGGGGGGATGAGGGAGGGTGGGGAGGGGAGAGCTGTGCCCAGATGGAGCTGCAGGGCAGGGAGGGAGCTGCTGGTGGTGGCAGAGATGTGCCCTGGGGGTGGCACCCACACGTCCCTCACGCTGTGGCACAGGGACATGGCATGGAGGGGATGTGATGGGTGAAGGGTGGCACCACCAGCCTGGCATCGTGCCCTGCCTGGCAGGTGAGACCTGGGGACACGAGGCTCCTCTGGGCCCTGACACGAGGCAGATGGGCCTGGGGAGGGGGAGGAAGAGGAGCGCTGGCCCTTTAAGAGAATAATTTCGGAGCTGGCCTACTGAGTTATTGATTGGCGCTATGGTAACGTATATTAGATTATGTATGGCTGGAAATGTGTTGTGGACTGGGAGGCTTGTTTGGGAAGCCAGCACTCCTCTTCTTGTAAACCAGCTCCCCGCAGAGGTTTGGGCTGTGCAGGGCCTGCGGAGTGGCAGCTGAGCACAGGCAGCGCTCGGTGCACGTGTGAGACCCAGGGATCCTTGGGATTCTCAGCCTGGGGGCTCCTCTGGGGCTAAGGGACGCACCTGGAGGGTCTGGGTTCGAAAGGGTCTTCTCAGATAGATGGGAATACCTGTGGAACTGGTCAGAAGTGCTAAAAGCCCACGGCAAAACCTTTCCTCCCAAAGCAGCCACAGTGATTCCCACCTCCGGGCTTCCTTGGGAAAGGCAAAACACCCGGGGAAGGAGCCAGCCCCACGAAACAGGGCAGGTGAAGCGTCTGGGTTCACCCCCGGCTCTCCATCTGCCAGGGCTGTGCCTTTGGAGCTGGCCACACACAGCTTTTCCCTGTGGCTGTGGCACAGAGAGGTCAGGGGGGCTGCGGGCAGGGCTGTGGGTTAGCCAAAATCCCTTTCCAGCCAGCTGCTGCCGATCCAGGGCGTTTGGTGAGTCCGAGCCCTGCAGCTCCATGCCCTGGGTGCGCTCTGGCTTTGCAGAGCTCCTGGGTTTGCACAGACCCCGAGAACAGGCGAGGAGCTGGGCTTCAACCAAAACCTCTCTCCGGGAGTGCCGGGAGGGAGCAGCTCCTGCCTGGGCACATCAATCTCCCGAATCCCATCCAAACCCCATCCCTCCGTGCCCCTTCCGTCGCCAGCAGGGATGGAGTGGGACGTGGCTCCAGGAGAGCCCCGGGGGACCCCCGACAGCCCCGGCACGCATCTGGGGGCGAAGGCTCCCGTGGATCCCGGCCTCTCCCCGGCGCTGAGCGGGCCCGGCCTCGGGGCAGCCTCGGGAGGCACCGGAGCGCGGCCGGGGGCATTGTGCCGGGGTAATTGGGCTTGGAAAATGAGAGACTTCGGGATCGTTTGGAAGTGGGGAGGGAGGGGGGAGGCAGCTGCTGGAGGGGCTGAAAGGAGCAGGGTCAGCCCAGGGCGGGTCACGAGCTGCCAGAGAGGGGCGAGATGGACTTTGGGGTGTCCCCAGAGCAGCTTTGGGGGGAGCTGCGCCTGCTCCCTGCTCCACTCCTTTTCCTCCCTCTTCGCCCTGGAGCCGCTCTGGATCCTGGTGCCGCTGGATCCAGGGGAGCAGCTGCCCCAGGAGGGGCCCCGACAGGGTGGGGGTCCCCAAACACCCCCGCTGGGACCGATGGTGCCGTGTTTGGGGTCAGAGCAGCAAACCCAGGCCCCGACTGGGATGCAGTGGGGACAGGGAGCCGAGGGAAGGGGACAGGAGCCTTGGTGGTGTCTGTGAGCAATGTCGGGGCAGAGGGAGCCTGGTTGGAGATGGGACAGGGTCATTCGGGGGACAAAACAGTTATTTGTTGCATCTTGCAGGGCTTCCTTTACATCTGGCCCCAGCTGGAATCTCTCCTAGCTGGGATGGGACCCCTGGGACCCACCAGGGCTGGAGGTGCTGTGCTCCAGGCACTTCCCAGCCCCTGCTCCGGTGCCAAACACTCTGCCTGCTCCTCCCTGCTCTCCCCCCTCCCTTTCCCGTTTATTTTTACCTTCCTCCTCCCAGTGCAAGATAAAATCCCATCGATCTCCCAGCCGGGTGCTCCGAGCCTGTGTGTGATGGGGAGGGATGGATCCTGAAATGCCAGCGGAGGAGGCACCTGTGCCAGCTCCCCCTGGGATGCCCAGCAGCTCCTCGAGCCCTCTGTGGGGCTGGCAGGGTGGCCCTGGGGCAGAGCCATGGAGCTGCAGCCCCAGCCCGGGAGGAGTCCTGAGCTGCTCCGGGAGCTGAAGCTGCTCGGGCAGACACTGCCTTTGGCCACGCTGGGGGTTGCTTTTTAAAGCCTCAGGCTCTGAGTTCTGGGAGGCTTTTGAGTGCATTTCTGGTTTTCCAAGCAGTTGCTCGGAGGTCTGGAGATGCTGGGGAAGCCCCTCCATGGCTGTGAAGGGTCCTGGGCAGCACAACCACGGCAGTGCCAGGTGTGGGAAACACCCAGGCCCTGCTCCTCACCAGGCTGGTGGCTCTGGGGCTCTGAGTGAGTCTCTCTGAACTCCAGACAAAGTGGGGATCCCTGCCTGCTCCCCTTTTCTTTTCCTTTTCCTTTTTCCTGTGTTAATTCTTGTTCCTGTGTCCTCGGCTGGCTCCCAGGGCTGGAAGAGAATTAAAATAAATTGTTGCACCTCTGCTCTGGAGCCAGGCTGGGAGAGCTGGGGGTGCTTACCTGGGGAAGAGAAGGCTCCAGGGACACCTCAGAGCTCCTTGCAGGGCCTAAAGGGGCTCCAGGAGAGCTGCAGAGGGACTGGGGACAAGGCATGGAGGGACAGGAGCCAGGGAATGGCTTCCCAGTGCCAGAGGGCAGGGCTGGATGGGAGATTGGGAACTGGGAATTGTTCCCTGGGAGGGTGGGCAGGCCCTGGCACAGGGTGCCCAGAGCAGCTGGGGCTGCCCCTGGATCCCTGGCAGTGCCCAAGGCCAGGCTGGACACCGGGGCTGGGAGCAGCCTGGGACAGTGGGAGGTGTCCCTGCCATGGCAGGGGTGGGATGGGATGAAGTTTAAAGTCTCTTTCAGCCCAAACCATTCTGGGACTCTGTGAAAATAGAAAATGACAGAGAATGACACAAATCCCATCCCTGTTCCCAGCTGGCTGCACATGGATGCTCTGCCCCAAACTCCTCTAGGTCCTGGGAAATGGTTTCTGCTTTGGGCCGGGGTTTTTTGGTTTGATTTGGTTTGATTTTCCTTTCCAGCTGCCTTGATCTGCCACAGGGAAGGATGCCCAGGGCCAGGGCCAGGAGTGGGGCTGGCACTGCCAGAGCCCCTCTGAGGGCAACAGGCACTGCTTGGGCTGGGGAGAGCAGAGGAGGGAACTGCAGTGGATGGGGCAGGGAGGCAGCGCTTGGCTCCCCAACCTACCCAGGGTGTGCAGCTTGGAGCACTCCCAGTCTATGGAGCCAATGCTCCCGGACACCTTTGGATCCATTTAAGGAGTCAGGCTGCCTGGGAGAAACTGCTATAGCTTCCTTTCCTTTCCTTTCCTTTCCTTTCCTTTCCTTTCCTTTCCTTTCCTTTCCTTTCCTTTCCTTTCNTAAGTTACCTTTGCCAGAAAATCAGCTGGGTTTGTGAGCACTGGCCCTGACCCAACTGCACAAGTTGCACATGCAAACGTGTGGAGAACTTATCCTTTTCCAAGGGAACAATAGGCGAGGCTTCTGCTGTCTCTTGTGCCTTTATCACAAAGTCTGATGGAATTTCAGCTTTTTGCTTGACCTATCAAATTCCCTTCCCTTCCCTTCCCTTCCCTTCCCTTCCCTTCCCTTCCCCTCGGGATCCAGCTCAGCAGGAGAAGGATTCCCTCAGGCTCACCTTCCTTTCAGTCCACCCTGGGGACATGCCAGCCTTCCCCTGGTGTCCCCAGGGGCACAGCCCTGCTCAGTCCCTCCGGGGCCAGTGACAACTGCCTCGTCCTGCCTTAACTCCCATCCCTGAGCTGGGACAGGGCAGTGTCCGAGCTGGGACAGGGCAGTGTCCCTGAGCTGGGACAGGGCAGTGTGTCCGAGCTGGGACAGGGCAGTGTCCGAGCTGGGACAGGGCAGTGTGTCCCTGAGCTGGACAGGGCAGTGTCCCTGAGCTGGGACAGGGCAGTGTCCCTATCGGGTCCCCTGGGTGTGGAGGGTCCATCCGGGTCGGTGCCATGGTCACAGCTCGGGGAGCAGGGAAGGACACACTCCAGGGGCTGGCACCCCCAGCAGGGACAGGAGGGGCCTTGCTGGTGGCCCTCTCCCCGGGAGAGGTGGCCAAGACCTGGGACTCACTGGGGTTAATCCTCCCGGAGGGTCTTCTGGAAGGGACAGGAGCCTGGGGACAGCCAGGTCTGAGTGCTGGGGACACGGGACATGCACAGGCCACCGGAGCAGTGAGTGTGGTGGCCTCGGGGATGGCAGTGGCTGCAGGCAGATGAGGAGGCTCTGAGCCCGCCCGGCTTCAGGGATTTCTGCTGCTTTTCTACCCCTTTTTAGTTTTTCCTCCTTCATTTCTCTTCCCTCCTTTTTTTTCTCTCTTCCCATCTTTTTTCTTTCCCCGTCTTTCGCCACCTTCTTTTTTTTTTCTCTCTCCCTTTTTTATTTCTCCCCTCCTTTCTTCCTCTTCCCCTTTCCTCCCCCCTCCCCTCCCTGCTTTTTCATTTTTGGCATTCCTGAGAGGAGCTGGCAGTTCCAGACCGTGGGCACCTCCGGGTGCACATCGATCCCATCCCGGCTCCGGGACGGCTCCCACCGAGGGAGGGGGGCAGGATCAGGCCCCGCGATGGATTTTAAATTTAGAAATTGTTCCGATTTGTACTTTGGAAAAAAAGTCCTTTGGGCATCAGGGAACACAAATGGGCGGGAGGGGAGAGGGAGAAGCCGCGCTCGGGCTGCGTTTGGGCATGTGGCGCATCCCTCAGCAGCCTCTTAGGGACAGGAGCCGGGAACGCCGGCAGGGAGGACAGGGGAGAGGAAGAGGAGGGGGAAGGAGAGGGGCAGAGTGCTCGGGAACATCCCTGTGGCAGCCGGACGGGGCTGAGGGAAGGCTCTGTCCCCTGGGGGCAGAGCCTTGTGCCGGGGGGTTCCAAGGACACTCCCCTGGCTCCCGAACACGGCAGAGCATCCACCCCGCATCCCACGGGGACCCGTGCGGATCCTGCCCCGCGCCGGAGAGGCTGGAAGTGAGAGCAGGGGCGGGAATGCGGCAGCGGTGCCCTGCACCCGGGGCTGGTGGCACTGGGGTGGCCAAGTCGGGGGGCAGCAGCAGGTGCCAGCAGGGCTGGTCCCAGGTGCCGTAACAAGAGGGAGGGGTGACAATCCTGCTGGCTCCTCACGGCACGGAGCGGGCACCAAGCTGCCCTTGGTGGCATAAATGGGAAGGGAGCAGGGGGAGGGAGGTACTGGGGAGTGCCGGGGTGTTTGTCCAGGTTTTTTTCATCCCTGGAAGTGCTCGGGGCCAGGCTGGATGGAGCTCAGGTCTAGTGGAAAGTGTCCTTGCCTGTGACAGGGGGCATTTAACAGGAGCTTTAAGGTCTCTTCCAGCCTAAATCGTTCTGGTATTCTGCGATTTTCAGCCCAGACCTGAGGAGGAGGATGGGGGATGCCTGCTGAGCATCCAGCCTTCCTAGGAGCAGGGTGCTCTGTCCTGGGGCTCCTCTCTCACTCGCTGGCCCCAGGGAGAGGGGGACAAACCCTCCCCTCTCAGAGCAGAGTGAGCACTGCGGGGTCATTCTCCCACTGCTCTGCCCTTCGGGGACAAACACAGAGGAGGGGACACAAGAGCGATGGGGGTTTTAAATCCTTCTTAGGCTTTAAACGCTCCTGGGGGTCACCCATGGCCGCACAGGCTCCATGTCCCCAGGGTGGGCACAGACCTGCGCCCAAGAGCCTCCCGTCCTCCCTCCGCTCCTCGGCACAGCTCCAGCTCCCCTCTCCCGATCCCCTCATTAGCTGCAACACGGAAAGTGTTTTGAAACCTTCGCGGAGGGGTCTCTGTCCCCCCTCCCCTCCCCCTGCCTCGGCCACTTTTCCCGTCACGCTCATTAGAGCCCTGAGTATCAATCGGGGGAGATGAAAGGCAGCTGGGGATACATTACCACACCTTGGGAAGGGATGAAAGCGCCTCTTTAGTCCTAACAAACCTCTCCAAGCACCATTGCATATGGATGCGAGCCTGGCGCTCCCACTGCCTTTCATCTCAGTTTGTGCCTTTTGGGCTCTTTGGCTTCTGCCCCCACAGCAGCGACCCAGTGACACCCCCAGGGTGACCAGCGGTGACCAGCGCGGTGCCCCGGGCACCCTGGCATGGGTGGCACAGCCTGCTGGACACACCAAAAACATTATTAAGAGGTTTTAGAGGTCTCCCTTTTTCCCGTTTGTCCCCTCTGATATCTGAGGGCTGAGAGGACGAGCCAAAACATCCCCGGCAGGAGTTTCCATGTCAGCTCCGGGTGCACATCGATCCCATCCCGGCTCCGGGATGGCTCCCACTGAGGGAGGGGGGCAGGATCAGGCCCTCGCTGCCTTGTGTTGCGATGGATTTTAAATTTAGAAATTGTTCAGATTTGTACTTTGGAAAAAAAAAAAATCCATGGGGCATTAAATATTTACAGAAAATCAGCAGCTGCGTAAATAATAGAAAAATCCAATATTCGGCGAGTGGACCGGTTTTCAATAAATTTGAAAATTTTATGATATTGTTATTATTATTTATTGCCTATTTTATTTGCCGGTGTCTCTCCTCACAGGCCGCATGGATCTGGGTGTTTGACCACCTCGTGCCAGGCCAGAGGGGTCAAACTCCTCCAGCCCAGAGCTCTGCCTGCCGAGCCCGGATGGGATGTGCCCGGAGCAGCAGCCACGGACAGGATCCCTCTGCCACTCCCTGCCCTGCTGATGCCCACCCTGGCACGGCCCCACAGTGTCACCAGGGGTCCCCCAGGACCACGAGAGCCCCGTGGGAGCAGAGGGCTGTGGAGGGTGACGGCGACGTAGCACCTCCTCTAATGGGATCCTCTCCACAAGTAATTAAGCTCCGGCTAATGCTAACCGTAATGTGATGTATGTATGCCTTTAACTAATCATTTATTAGCCTCGTTGATGGTTTGTCAATATTAATTCATTTATTTAAACAACTCCGAGCTGTAATGAAGATGTTTGCTTTAAGGGGGAAAAAAAAAAAAGAGATGGAGCTGCCAGGAGATTTTTTTGTTGACTCGATGTGTGTCGCCCTGCCCCGGGTGATGGGGCTGGCAGCGATGAGGAGCTGCTGCCACTGCTCAGCCCGGGGCTGGTGGCCTGTCCTGGGGTCGTGGGGTGCTGTCACTGGTGGAACTGGGAACCAGGGGTGCACGGGGAGCTCCAGGCTTCCTGCAGCACCCAGGGCAGCAGGATCAGGCCCTGCTTCCTGCCCCAGGAGTGTCCTAGGGGATGTCAGGCTCCATCACAGCCCAGTTGTGCCAGCTCACGTCGGAGCAGCTCCAGTGCCAAGCAGCTCCACTGGAGAAACTTTGGAAGAATTTCCCTTGGTTTGACCTTAAAATGTTCGAGCTGTGCCTCAAAGCCTTAAATCAAACCTAAACGTGCTGCCTGACCCAGAACTATTGGTTTTTGCTTGACTTTCGATTTGTTAATGATTTCAGACCAGTTTTCATTTCAAATCAAAGTACTTCTATTTATTTTTTTTTGGAGCTGGGGAGTGGGAGACTGCCGATAAACTGAAAAAAAAGTACTTTTGGTCCTGTTTGATAAGACCAGGTTGGATCAGGTTTGGTCCCTGTTTTGTGCCCTCTGGGTGTTGCAGCAGGTGGGATGCAGGAGCAGAGAATGTCGTGGGAAGCATCCTGGGGGCAGAGGGATCCTGCCCTCGCTCTGGGCTGAGCAGATCCTGAAGCAGAGCCTCAGATGTTGGATCAGCTGCTTCCAGCTCTCCTTGGCAGCTTCTTAATATCAACTAGATCACCGTATTAAAGTTAACTTTCTCTTAAACAGGCTTAATTAGCATCCTTCAGACAAACATAAATTAATCCTGGGTTGCTCAGGAGGATGTGGAGTTTCCCTGTGATCGATCGCAGCTCCTGGCTGGAGACAAACTCCTCGGGGAGCCAGGGCTGGTGTTCGGGGTCCCTAAGGCTGCACCTGGGAGCTGTGAGCTGGCAGCTCCTCGTGTCCTGCCCCAGGCTGTGGGCTCAGAAACCTGGCTCTGGATGTCACCACTGCCACGTGAGACCATGTGTGACCATGTGTGAGCATTCACTGCCATGCAGGACAAGGTGTGACCGTGCACAAGCACACCTGAGCAATCCCAGCCGTTCCTCATCTGCCACACACAACCATGTACAACACTGCATTTCTGACCTCTCCCCATGTGTGACCTTGCACAACCGTGGACGACCATGGATGACCATTCACCACCAAACACAACCACACACAGCCCTATGCTACTATGAATGACCACTCACCACCATGGATGACCATGGACAACCACAGATGACCATGTACGGCCATTCCCTGCCATCCATGACCACACACAACCCCATATTACCATGTCTGACCTCTCACCATCGTGTGTGACCCTCTACAACTATGGATGACCATGCATGACCATTCACCACCACACACAACCCTGTACAACCAAACATGACCATGCACAACTATGTATGACCACACGTGGCCACTCACAGCCATGGATGACCATGTACCACCATGGATGACCACACAAGACCATTCCCCACCATCCATGACCACACACAACCATGGACAACCAAATATCACCTTGAACAACCATGTATGACCATGCACAACCACTTGCCGCCATGGCTGAACATGTACAATAGTAGCTGACCATGTACAACCATGGATGACCACGTGGAACCATGGATGACCACACATGACCACTCACCACCACGGATGACCATGTACAACCATGGATGACCATGCATGGCCATTTCCCACCATCCATGACCACACACAACCCCTCACCACCATCTGTGACCACACACACCCCCTTACCACCATGGCTGAACATGTACAATAGTAGCTGACCATGTACAACCATGGATGACCACGTGGAACCATGGATGACCACGTGGAACCATGGATGACCACGTGGAACCATGGATGACCACGTGGAACCATGGATGACCACGTGGAACCATGGATGACCACGTGGAACCATGGATGACCACACATGACCACTCATCACCATCCATGACATGCACAACCTCTCGCCACCATCTGTGACTGCACTCAACCCCACGTGACCACACACAACCCTACGTTACCATGAATGACCACCCATGACCACTCACCACCACGGATGACCATGTACAACCATGGATGACCATGCATGGCCACACCATCCATGACCACTCACCACCATCCATGGCCATGCACAGCCATTCACCACCATCTGTGACCACACACAACCCCTTACCACCATGGCTGAACATGTACAATCATCACTGACCATGTACAACCATGGATGACCATGTGGAATCATGGATGACCACACATGACCACTCACCACCATGTGTGACCACACACAACCACATGTGACCCCACATGACCACACACAACCCTTTATCACCACATATGACCACACATGACCACTCACCACCACCATCCACGACCACATGCAACCACAGATGACCACGCACGACCATTCCCCACCATCCATGACCACACACAACCACACACAACATTGTACAACCAAATACTACCTTGGACAACCATGTATGACCACACACAACCATGTGCCACCATGGCTGACCATCTACAACCACGGATGACTGTGCACGAACATCCACCACCATCTATGACCACACGAAACCACACATGATCATGGACATCTCTATTCCCATGCACAACTCTGTACGACCACAGATGAGCACTCACCACCATCCATGACCATGCACAAGTGCTCAGCAGCCTCTGTGACCACACACAACCACACGTGACCACACATGACCACACACAACCCTCTATTACCATGGATGACCACTCACTGTCATGTATGACCATGAACAATCATGGATGGTCACACATGACCACTCACCACCATCCATGACCAGGCACAAGCACTCAGCAGCCTCTGTGACCACACAAGACCACACACAGCCCTGCATTACCATGGATGACCACTCACTATCATGTATGATCATGAACAATCATGGATGGTTGTTGCAGTAGAGTCCAAAAGATGACAAAAGTGTGGCATGAACTTTTTCAGAGCAAAGCTATTCATTAAGAAAAATTTTCTGTTTTTATGTCATAGATCGCTAAAGGTAAGACACATGGGACACAGGCATTGGTCCTAGCATGAACACCTCTCTCACACCATTGGTTAATTACACAGAAACTCGTTAGGATAACAAAAGTAAAAACACCTTCAGTGAGACAGAGAATTCCCAAAACATTTTCAATTGTTTACAATAACTTTCTTCAGTTTCCGTTCTCTGTCCGTGAGAAGGTTTGCTTCTCCGACTCTCACAGCTCTGCTCTGGCCGTGGAATTTCCACAACCAGAACAGAAAGTTGAGGATTTTCCTTTTACAGAGCCCACAGATGGTCACACATGACCTCTCACCACCATCCACGATCATGCACAAGCGCTCAGCAGCCTCTGTGACCACACACAACCACACGTGACCACACATGACCACACACAACCCTCTATTACCATGGATGACCACTCACTGTCATGTATGACCATGAACAATCATAGATGGTCACACATGACCACTCACCACCATCCATGACCACACACAACCACACATACTCATGAACAACCAAATATTACCCTGCACAACTGTGTATGACCGCACATGACCACTCACCACCATGGACGACCATGTGGAACCATGGATGACCAGGCATGACCATGCACCACCATCCAGGACCACAGATGACCACAGCAATCACTGTGCCCACCTGTGTACAGCCACACATGAGCCCTCACTGCCATCCATGACCATGTACAATCGTGGATGACCACGTGTCACATTCATGTGTGGCTATAAATTGTCACCCCCCCAACAGATGCAGCCCCCAGGTACAGGAGTGGTGTCTTGGCTGTGTATGGCCATGGATGGATTGTCTCACATGAAAATATTCCTTGTTCCTCACCAGCCTTGCAGCGTCTGCAGCATCTTGCTGTTGCAGAGGACATATCCTTGGAAAAGGACCTTCTCCTGCATGGTATGATCCTGCTGCCTGCTCTTTTCCTTTGGTGCCCCTCATTCTGCCCAAGAAGGACCAGAAAACAAGCTCCTTCTCCAGGGAAAAACAGGGAAAAGAAAGATGGAGATTTGATAGGAGGTCAAAGAAACCTGGGAGTGAAAATCACTATGTTTTGGGAAACTGCTGAAAGGCTTCCAGCGCAGCAGGAGCCTGCATGGATCCCTCAGGAAACAGGGATGGAAGAAACCAGGTTAATTCAGCTCAAATTGTTGGTGGAATTTGCCTGTGTTGATAAAAGCAACGCTCAGAGCTACTTGAGACTTCAGTGGCCTTCGGTGTGGAATCCTGCAGGTAAAGGGGGTGGAGGTGCTTTGCTTTGGAGGCAGGGAAACTGAGGCACGGAGGATCTGACAGCCTTTTTGGGGTGCCACCCCCATCTCAGCCCCAAAGTCCTCGTGCAGTGGGCTCAGAGTCCTGAAATTCCCCCAGAGCAGAGCGGGATTCTCCCTTGGGGATCACCCAGCTCTGCGCACAGAGCAGCTCCGATGGCTCAGCACCCCCAGGGAAACAGTGTGGGGGGGAAATGGGGGGGGGGGGATAAAAGACCCCTGGGGGGGCATGGGGGCCGGGTCCCCTCAGGGTGAAGGTGTAGAGGGAGGCAGGGACCACATCCCAGCGGCCGGGATGAGCAGAGGGATGGGAGCGGGCGAGGGGAAGCGCGGCTGGAGCAGGGGGGGCTGCCCAGCCTGACACTGGGTCACGGAGCCGGGAGCTGGGCGAGGTGCCGAAGGGATCAATAGCAATTCTAATATCATACGAGTCAATTCTGACCTGTCATGGGCAGCGCGGCAGGCTGACTCCGGAGCTGCAGGACCTGATAAATGGGCTCTCAAAACCATATTTATAGCAAGAAAAAGCTCATAAAATGGAAACAGGGGCAGGGCGAGGGAGGAAGACGCTGCAGCCCGGCCGCGCTCCGGCCATTATGTTGGCTGCGGGAAGGGGAAAGGGATGTGGGGAGCTGCCCGCCCTGGGGGGATGTTTAGGGGCTGGGATTTGGTGCTGGAGGGGCTGTGGGGTGCAGACCCTGCCCATGGGGCAGGGGAGCACCAAATGATGGCCTGGGTGTGGGACAGGCATGAGCATGGAGGGACACATGGCTGGGGGGGTTGGGTTGTTAACCCCAGCAAACTCCTGCCCCCGGTCCTCTAGAAGCCCCTGTCAGCCCCACAGCCCAGGGACATGGCTGTGGGAGAGCTCTGGGGACACCTCAAACCCCGCTGTGGGGTCCTGACCTATTTCTGGGGGACACACATGAGGAAGGTGCTGTTCCCCCTTATCCCTCCCCAGGCAAAACGAGACCTGCAGCCGCTCATCCCTGCTCCCCTCTGGTCCCATCCTATCCCAGCCTGTCCCAGCCTGTCCCTCCTGCTTCCCCACCCCCAGGAGCAAACCCTGCCTGACATTTCCAGGATCCATGGTTTTCCTCCAGGCCCTGATGAGGAAAGAGAAAAATTGGGGAAAAAATGAAAAGGAACAGGTAGGTGTGAGCAGGGGCATGAGCTCATCTGTGCCCCAGAAAGGTTTGTCCACTCTCCCCTGTCTCAGCCAGCTGGGCACCCAGGGGTGACTCCTGGTGCCAGGAGAGGTGTGAAGGGCCATGGTCCCCATGTGGTTCCCCTGCCTTCATGTGCTTCATCCCTCTCCTACTTTATCCTCCTCCCTGTGGATCAAACCCCGCACAGAGCTGTGCTGTTTCTCTTCTCCACCTTTTGGGCATTTTTCTTGCTGTAAATCCTCCCAAATATTGCTCCCAGTTAACCAGGGAGATTTATCACCCCCAAAGGCCCCTCCCAGGATGTGGGCAGGGGGAGGTGAGCACCTCTCCATTTTCCCTGTGCCTTCCCAGCTCCTGTGGATGCCTGTGGGCACTCAAGGAAAACCAAACCAGCCAGACCTGGTGTCTCATGACCTATTCCATCCCCTCCTGTGGATTTAACCAGCCTGGTGGAGCCCACCTGTGTTGCAGGTGTGTTGATTTTGATGGGCTCAGCTTGGGTCCTCTTCAGGGGGATCTGTGAAGGAGGGCTTGGGAGGAGGAGGAGGAGGAGGAGGAGAAGGCGCAGAGGGAAGGTCTGACATGAACAGGGGCTGGATTTGGCATCCAAGGTGCCCCCATACCTGAGACTGATCCTCCGAGCTGTGTTCTCCATGTGCCTTGTGGCTCTTTTGGGATGCTCCACACTGGCACTAGGATGGATCTGCCAGGAATTGGGAATCTGCTATTGTGCCTTCATCTGGAGCAATAGAAGGGACAGGAATTTCCCACCTCCAGATTCCATCCTTGTTATTTTTTTCCCCTTGGAGCTTCTCTCCCCCTCCCCTGAGCAGCAAATACAAAGTCCTGATCACACCCAGATCGATGAAACCTGAGCCAATCACCCTGAGAGGAACCTGCTGGAAACCCAGCCCCGTTCCCTGCTGCTCCTTCCTCCTTTCCCTCCTCACTCTCCTCCTGCCAGCAGCCTCACACTCTCCTCCTGCTCCCTCCTGCCCCCTTGGCAACAACCTGGGGTGTCTTTGTCCCCTGATAGTGTGTCAGAGCAGTGCTGCTGTGCTGCTGTTCCATGGCCATGGTCTGCCAGGCCTCAGCTCCAGCTGCTGAGTGCAGGGGGACTGTGGGGTGAGGAGGGGATGCACCCCCAGGCTACCATATCACAACATCCCAAAATGGTTTGGGTTGGAAGGGACCTTTAAGAACATCTCATTCCAACCCCTTGCCATGGCAGGGACACCTCCCACTGTCCCAGGCTGCTCCCAGCCCCAATGTCCAGCCTGGCCTTGGGCACTGCCAGGGATCCAGGGGCAGCCACAGCTGCTCTGGGCACCCTGTGCCAGGGCCTGCCCACCCGCCCAGGGAACAATTCCCACTTCCCAATCTCCCATCCAGCCCTGCCCTCTGGCACTGGGAAGCCATTCCCTGGCTCCTGTCCCTCCATGCCTTGTCCCCAGTCCCTCTGCAGCTCTCCTGGAGCCCCTTTAGGCCCTGCAAGGAGCTCTGAGGTGTCCCTGGAGCCTTCTCTTCTCCACGGGAGCACCCCCAGCTCTCCCAGCCTGGCTCCAGAGCAGAGAGGCTCCAGCCCTGGCAGCATCTCCGTGCCCTCCTCTGCACTGGCTCCAGCAGCTCCACGTCCTCCTGCTGTTGTTGCCCAGGGCTGGGGCAGCTCTGCAGGTGGGGTCTCAGCTGAGGGGGGCAGAGGGGCAGAATCTCTTCCCTCCCCTGCTGCCCACGCTGGGGGCTCAGCCCAGCCCAGGGGGGGTTTGTGGGGTCAGTGCCCATGGCCGGGGCAGGTTGAGCTCTCGCCCACCAACACCCCCAGGTCCTTCTCCCCAGGGCTGCCAATGGTTTGGGAATCCTGGGGAGCTGCTCCCCTGCCCTGTGCCTGCGTTCCTCTGGTGGCTCAGGAGGGCAGTAGACTTTCCTTCTTTACAACCTGCACCGGGACAAGGTTGGACTTTGCTGTGCAGGGATAAAATTCCCCCAGGACTATCCTCGGGGAATTCCTGCTCCAGGGGCAGCACGGGAAGCTGACATTCACCTGGGACTGGTCCCAGGCAGATTCCACATGAACCAGCAGCTGACACCACACAGATCGAGTCCAGAATGAATGAAATGACCCCAAAATCAGAGGGATTTCTGGCGGAGGTGAGCACTGACTCGGCGCTGCCGCTGCGCTCCCGCTCCTGTCCGGGAGGAGGGCTGGGAGCTCACGCGGGCAGCGGCGGCCGTGGGGAAGGAATCAAACCTTTGCTCGAGTTTTGCTTTGGGTATTCTCACGAAATGCGACATTTTCTGCTTCAAAAAGGAGAGGAGAAAAGGAAGATCAGCGTGTTGGAACAGATCTGTCTTCCTCCCATCTTTCCAAGCAAATCCACTGGTTTATTTGTGAATTAGGCTCACAAAAACCTTTCAGCATCTGAGGTGGTTTTTTTCTTTTGTGGTTTTTTTTTTTGTTTGTTTGGTTTTTTTTTTGTTTTTTTTTGTGTGTGTTAAAAATTGCAACATTTCCCCAAAAAAAATTTGTATATGGATTTAAAAATTTTTAATAGATATCTATGTAAATACCAAACATTCCTCGACACCCCATTTCTCACAGTTTATCAGGGAGAAATGAGGGAGTTTACCCAGCAGGTTGGTCGCAGGGATCTCGGCAAGGGTGAGGCATTTTTCCCAAGCTCCCTGCTGGCAACAGGCAGGGATTGGGATTTCCAATGGGCAGTGGTGCTGGGGGCAGCCTTTTGGGATGGAGCAGGGTGGGGAGCAGGACAAAGGACTGGAGGTAAGCATTTGGTCCTGCTCAGGGTGTTTATTGCACTGCAAAAGCCTTCTCTGCTCTCTGGATGGGGAAGACAAAGTCACAGAATCGTGGATTAGTTAAGGCTGGAAAAGACCTCCAAGATCATCGAGTCCAACCATCAACCCCGCATTGTTTCTCCACTAAACCACTTCCTCAAGTGCCACATCCACATGTGGCTTTTGAACACTTCCACCACTGCCCTGGGAAAGCTGTTCCAGTGCCTGACCACATTTTCAGAGAAGAAATTTTTCGTAGTATCCAATTTAAATTTCCCCTGGTGGAAGGATTTTCCAGGAGCTCAATTGCCACACGCCATTTTGCAGGGGATGCTCTGGAACTTGGGTTTTTCCCTCTGGTGAGGACCTCAGGGAAGCACCTGAGCAAAAGTTTGGCCATCAGGACTTGGTTTCCCCCTTTCCTCTTGGTGGGCCCCTAGAAGACCTGGAAGAGGCAGCGTGGCTGGGTGGGACATGGAGGATTTCCACCCCTCTGCTGTTGGGCGTCAAGAGCCTCACAGAAATCAGGAACCTGAGGCCACCAAGAGCTGCCAACGTGCAGGGACCAGCTCCTGCCATGTCCTGCCTTCCCTTCTCCACATGGCTACCACTGACACGACCCCAAGGCTCCGAGGGCCCTGCCCCATTCCCATCTTCCTCACATGGCAAATTCAGCCTCCCCCGACTCGACCCTGACCCATGTGCCTTCCTGATGTCAGGAAGGTGTTTTGAGATGGGACAGAAAGAAGGCAGGAAATGCCAGTTTGGAGCTGGTGTCTGGAGAGGCACCACTGTGGTGGGAGGTGAACTCGTGACCAGCATCTGCTGGTCCTGCTTGGAGCAGAACAGCTCATGAGCGACTCCTATTTCTGTGCTCATGGGCACTTCTGGGCTTTCACGTGGTGGTGGTGGGCAGGGGTGACCGCGGTGGGCTGACCCTGTGCCCACCACCAGCTGTACCATCTCCTGCCTAAAGGGTCTCCACCCCAAGGACTGAGCAGCCCAGCTCAGCTCCTGTCCCCAGGGATGGACACACAAAGCCCAAGGCAGAAAACGGCCAGGAAAAAAGAGTTTTCTGCAGTGCTGAGAAGCTGAGCCCAGGCTCCTGAGATGTGCTCCCACACTCGGCTGGGGCACACTCCCTTGCTGATGGAGACAGATGTGTCCCAGATGTTCTGATCCATCCCTTCTGCTCCTTGGCCACCTGGGTGAGCCTCTCCTTGGGTACAGACCGGAGCTCTAGCCCGGCCCGTTGGACACAACCCAACCGCTGCCATCCCAGGCCTACCTCCTCCGTGGGGCCCATTCCCCAGGCCTCCATTTCCTCCACCACCCATCCCTGGGCCAACGTGCCTCTGGAAAAACAGAGGTTGTGTGGAGAACCCGAGCGTGGCAAACAGCGATGAGCACCAGGAGAGGACAGCTCCCCATCCATCTCCTCTGCCAGGCCTTATCTCGGAGGGAAGGCGCATCCGGCGGGAACGAGGAAGAGCTCAAGGGGACATCTGGCTGCTCGAACCCTTGGCCCCCATCTCCATGTGCCCGGTGAAGATCCTGGCATCCTCTTGACGGAAGCTAGGCTGCATCCCCGGCCTTCCTATCTCCTTGCAGAGCATGGCAGTTCCTGAATTGCCTGCCCGTGGCGGGCCCTAATGGCCCAGAGCTGATGTTTTATTGTCGGGTTTAAAAGTGTAATTAGTTCAAGTGTAAACAAAAAAACCTTGCTTAATTAAGAATTTTTAAACAGGGCACAGAGAGATTCCGGAAACATTAATGAACCCCAGGCAAGCACCATAAAATTGATCGAGGGAAGAGAGACGGCGAGGGCTGGGGGAGGGCTGGGGTGGGATGAGTGAGGAGATGAGTGAGGCTTTACCGCAGGAGTCGCCTCAGTTTACTTTGGCCGCTTTAGTGCCCGAGTGCATTTGGAGGCTGTTTATGGCGATGGGTCTCCATAGAAATGCCTAATGATTTTTTATGCATTAATGGGAGCGATGGACGGCGGCGATACATTGTTTAAGGAGAGGTAGAGGATCCTTTTAAGGCTGACGTGTTATAGATCAGGAGTGACGAGGCAGGCCCTGGGATGAGGATCCCTGTGCTATGGCCTGGCGGGGCCCAGGCCTGAACAAGGAGCAAACGTCAGGCCAGGCCTCTAAATATCCATAAAAACTACAGGAAAATCCAAGTGCTGTTTTCCCACCACCCCATTCCTGCTTTCAAAGCTCTTTTCGGTTGGTGCCGAGAGAAGTTAAATGTATCTGCCTTTCCCATCCATGGGAACAGGGTCTGAGCACTTCCCATCCAGGCTCTTCCAGGTGTGTCTCCAGGCTGACACCTTCTGAGTAGGTTGAAGCATCTGAAGCAGGAGAAGATGCCTGGAAGAGCCTTCTTCTTCCTGTTGACTGGGAGGCAGCCACGGGCTGTGTTGGGCTCTGCCCAAGGCCAACTGGGCTCTCCCTGGATGGTTGGGCTGCATGCTGGGAGGTGCTGGTGAAGGACTTTCTGTGCATGGCGGTCCTGCTGAAGATGGTGGGTGAGACAACTGGAAGGGCCAAGAGTAAAATGAAAGAGGAAGAAAAGTGACCTTCAGGCTTGGGGAAGGTCATCCCTCTTCTTCCACAATCAGGGATGAAGAGCCTTTTGCCCATGGAAGGAGTCCTGCTGCCTCTGTCTTGGGCTGAGAGCCCAGCTCTGCTCTCAGGGAAGAGCAGCCCCTGCTGTGGGCAGCTGAAGGACTTTGAAGGTCAAGACACATCTTGGCTTTTCCCTTTCTGGCCCAGCATGAGCCCCCAAGGATGTCTTGCCCAGTGCTTTGGAGCAGCCAAGTCCTGGAGACGTTCAGCAATTTTCTGTTCTTCTGGCCAAAGTTCCCTTTGGAGACCTCTGTGCCACAGGCAGTATCTCTTGGAGTTCTGCAGGAATGTCCACCTTGTTCTCCCCAGACCTCTGTAATAATCACGTTCAGGGCCACCAAAGGCCACCAAAACCCTCAGAGAGAAGCTGGCTGCTGCCTGGGAGCCCACCTTCAGCCTGGCATGGCTTCTCCTGTCCTCCCCTTACCTGAGATGGAGAAGAAACCAGGCAGTGTCCTGTCCTTCTGGACTGGCTGCTCTATCTTCTCCCTTCTGGAGCACATGAACTACTCTTCCTCAAAGGCCACATTGTCCAAACCTCCTGTTCCTGTTTGTTTTCTTAGTGGTTCTCCAGCTTGTCCACATTTTCCTTGGAAATCTGGTGTCCCACCCAGGTGAGGGGCTCTGGTGGGGCCCTCACCAAAGCTGAGTTGAATGAGGAGGTGGCTGCCAGGTCCAGTAGCTCACCTGGCCTCTGTGCTCTCCCCAGCCTGCTCAGGGCCTTTCCCAAGAAATCAGTGCACCATGGGCTCCGCTGAGCACTCAGAACTTGCTCTCCTCAAAGGACTGGAATGAGCAGGGCCACCAGGGGACACGTGTGTCCTCAGTGAGACCTCACCCTGTGAGCTGTCAGCTCCCAAGCAGGGCTGGGCCGAGAGAGGACGAGCAGCAGGAGAGAAAAGAAGTGACGGAATCATAAAATCCCAGACTGGTTTGGGTTGGAAGGGACCTTAAAGATCCTCTTGTTTCAACCCCTTCCTTTGGCTGGGATGCCACTCTCTAGACCAGTCCCACTGGAGGAGCTGTGCTCAAACTCACCCTTCCAACAGCTCCGGGAGGCATTGTCCAGAGGAGGGAAAGTGAGTTTTGGGGATTGAGACCCTCTCTAGTGGCAGATACTCCCCGTGGGATAGGCTGTGCTGCCAAGGGAGGGACAGGAGGTGCAGTCACACCCCGAGCTGCTGGGAGAGGCCCCAGCTTATTCCCTGGGTGCTGTTTGGGTCTCCCGGGGGTGCTTCTGTCACTGGAGCAACATCCAGGGCTTGTCCCTGTCCTGGTGATGGTGGGCACGGAGGGACAGCTGGCAGCGCTGGCCCTGGGCACTTTGCTGTGCTGAGGGTGCCCAACACCTACCCAGGGACAGAGCCCACACCTTGCTCCCCAAAGGGGCTGTAGATGCCCACGTGAGGTGTCCCTGCCACGCCATCTCCTCTCCTGGCCCGTCACACCCAGGGGTGGAACAGCTCCCACCACGGAGCTCCGTGGACTTCCCGTCCCCTCTGCCTCTTCCTTCATTATTTCCCCGCTCCTCCCACCCTCTCCCTGCCTCTCCTCCTTTCCCTGGCTTTTGTTCCTTCTCTCCTCTTCCCCTCCCTCCTCCCAGAAGCCTTCCCCCATCTCCAATCCCTGCTCCGGCTGCCCAGCCTGTGTCAATTAAGTATCGATCCCCTGTTCTCTATCAGTGGTCAGCTGAGCTAACCAGTCCTGCTCGCTGCTTTTCACCGGGATGAATAATAACAATAATAATAAAGGGGTAGGGGGGAGGCAGCTGCACTTCGTGCCTGCAGCCCTTCACCTCTCCCTACCCCGCGCACGCCCGCCCTCGCCCCCTCCACAGCTACAGGCAAAATCGATAGCGCGCGGAGTCAGGAATGGAATATTTTTATCCTCTAATTGGGAAATGTGCTTTGACAAAGCCCGAGGAGCAGGGAGGGGGCCGGCGGATACTGTACTGAGAGCCAGGGAAGGCGGCAGAGCCCGGCCAGAGCGGGGACGCCGGGGATTTTCTGCAGCGGCTAGGAGGAGGTGACGGCGGTGGGCGTTTTGGGTGGGCCCAGGGCACGGCTCTGCAGGGCTGAGGCAGCGCTGGTCCCATGGAAGAGCCACTCTTGACCTAGGGGGTGTCAGTGAAAGGATAAAAAGAGGACAAAAAAGCCCATCCTCCCCCTCAGCTCCCTGCCACTGCTTTGCTGTTGCTATTCCCTGCTCCTGGCTGGCATCCCAGGACTCCGCATCCCACAGCTCTTGTGCTTGCCCAGGCCAGGTGGTGCTGAGCCAGGTGGGACAGCTGTGCCCAGGACACCACAGAGAGGTGTCCCAGGAAGGCACCAGCCCTCCCTCGTTACCCCTGGGAGCTGCTCACCCTGCCAGGCCCGAGGCAGCTGGTGCTGCTGCAGAGACATGGGTTGGACTCAAAAATCTTAAATGTTTTTTCTAACCTGAGTGATTCCTTGACACAGAACAATTCTGTGCCTGCACAGGTGGCAATCCTGCCTCATGTGCAGCTCCAAGTTTATCACACCTGGAAGCACCTTCCTGTCTCCAGCTGTGCCAGGGGAGGTTTGTTGTCTTTGCCCGTGGCAGGGGTTGGGATGTGATGATCTTTAAGGTCCCTTCCGACCCAAACCACTCTGTAATTCTTTAATCTATCCCCTTCCTGCAGCCAAACCAGCTCTGGTAGGTTCTCAGGCATTACTGGAACCAGACAGGGCCGTGGAGAGACACCAAGACACAAATCCTGATCCCTGGAGGGATTTCAAAGAGATGTAGATTAGGGACGTGGTTTAGTGGTGGTGGGCTAATGGTTGATGATTTTGGAATCACAGAATAATTTAGCCTGGAAAAGACCTCCTGGAGCTGCTGCAAGCCTGAATATTGGGGCTACACTGGGCACATCCTGGTGATGGAGATTTCAGTCTTTTCTCCCAGGTAATAAGTGACAGGGAGAGAGGAAATGGCCTCAAGTTGCCTCAGAGGAGGTTTAGTTTGGATATTAGGAAAAATTTATTCGTGGAAAGGGTGGCCAGGCTTTGTCACAGGCTTCCCAGAGCAGTGCTATCGTCACCATCACTGGAAGTGTCCGAAAAAATGTGTGGATGCAGTGCTTGGGGACGTGCTTTAGTGGTGGACACGGGGCTGGGTTAGTGGCAGGACCTGATGATCTTAGAGGGCTCTTCCAAACTTAAGGATTCTGTGATTCCACGATCCTGTGAGTCCTGGCTCTGCAGTCCAGCCCCCTCCCTTCCTCAGGAGTTTGGAGTGAATTTGTTTCCTCTGAGTTGGTTTCCAGTGCTCAAACTGGGAGCATGTGGCACCCTGCTGGCTCTTAATTAGAGTGCTCAGGCAGTTCCAGGGTGGCAGGGCTGGAGGGGAATCCAGCTGGGGATGTGCCAGGCTCTCAGGACCTCAGGCTCTCAATCGCTGCTGAGGCAGGAGCCTGGCTGCTCTCTCGGAGGAAAGCTGATGTGAAAATCAAAGCAGAGATGAGCAGAAATGGAACCTGTGATGTGACAAGTCCTTCATCAGACAAACACCAGGAACGGTGTTGACTTCAGCTGAAAGGAGTGGGCAAGGGAAAGCTCCGGAAGGAAACTCTATTTAAAAGCTGAAATTAAATACTTTGACCTGCCAATGCAGGATGTTTCAAATGGTACTTAATTTCCATGTGTAAGGTGCCTATAATGCTCCTGAGTGAGTGAAGAAGTTACTCAGGTTTAATCTAATTGTACCTGCCCCGGGTTTATTTCATGGCAGATGTTGACAAGCTGTAGCTTAGGGGGAAAAAAAACAAAGGCTGAAGATGATTTTTTTCTCATGACTCTGGGAAGAGACCTGTGGAGGTTCCCTGCTCCCACTCAGCCCCGTGTGTGGGCTGGTGACCCCTCAGCAGAAGGGTTGGACGTGGCTGGTCTGCTCCAAAGGATCCTGAAGGAAGCAGAGCGTGACCCAAAAATATGGCCAATTTGCAGATTTTGGGGTGTTAAAACCTACAGGAATTCTGTCCTCAGCAATAAATGGCAGGGTGGGAAGGGAGAGCAGAGCCCTCGGTGCAGAGGCTGATTTGAAGAGGCATTTCAGATGAACTCAGGAGGATTTGGGTGAACACCAAGATGATCCTAACGAGGCACCCAGAGCATGAAGCCCACAAACAGCACAAAAAAATCTCCTTACCCAGCTGGGGGAAGGAGCTTGTGAGTGAGGGCTTGGCTTCCCCAGAGTGTGAAGGAGATGGGGCTGGGCTGGCTGAGGGCTGCCGGTGTGCAAGGAAGGGTGGTTGGGCAGCCCAAATCTCCCCATGTCATTTACTTCAGCCTCAACCCACAGTCTCCTCGAGGAGTCTGAAGTGATCTGGAGAAGCCTGAGGGGTTTTTACACCATGCAGTGCCTGTCTTTTTGATCTAGCTTTAGGTTTGCTTTCAAACCTTTTAAACATCTCATCCTCTCGCATCCAGCCCGTGCTGTCGCCCTAAGAGCACTCTCTGGCTGCCCTCGGCTGGGTTATTTTTATTTTTAAGCATCTCTGCCTTGTTGTGGCCATGCTCATGAAACCTTTGCACGGATGGAGGGGGAGACCCAGGGCAGAAACCACAACTCTGCTCTTTTCCACCCACTCGCAGCCCCCAGGTTTTATTTGTTTGTGGCTGCCCTTCGCCAGCCCAGCAGCGCCCAGCGGGTGAGGTGCCAGCTTGCCCACCCAAAGAGAGACTGGCTTGGGGCATGCCTGGGGCTGGGGCTGAGCCAATCTTCTCGGGAACAGAGACAAATCTGCAGCTCTGCCTCCACAGCAGGGCAGGGAGTGATCGCAGTTGCCATAGCAGTGTCCTCTCCCTCCAGCCCTCCCTGCCGGCCTGGTTATTTTTGGCTATTGTTTTCTGAGCTGTTTTGAATGAAACCAGGAGTGAAGTGGAGGGAGGAACAAAGTGAAGCTGGGTTCCCCTGCTTCTCCCCTTGTCGAGGGGTGCACAGGGAAAAGCTGCTGGGTTAATTGGGGTGGTTGTGGGTCTGCTGCACCCTTTGGGACACAATGAGGCTGAAGGCCAAGGGGAGATGGTGCAGCATCTCCACAGCTTTGTTGGGAGTCAGAGAATCCTGGAATATCCTGAGCTGGGGGGGACCCCCAGGGCTCACCAGCCCAGCCCCTGGCCCTGCACAGACACCCCAACAATCCCACCCTGGGCATCCCTGGCAGCGCTGCCCAAACGCTCCTGGAGCTCTGGCAGCCTCGGGGCTGGGACCATTCCCTGGGGAGCCTGGGCAGTGCCCAGCACCCTCGGGGGGAAGAACCTTTCCCTGAGCTCCATGCCAACCCTGCCAACTCCCCCAGGATGTCCAGCAGGGTCATCCCTGCCCATGGCAGGGTCCCTTCCAACCCAAACGAGTCTGGGATTCTCTGCTTCTATGAAAATCCAGCTCTGCAGGTTCCCAGGCCAGAATTTCTCCCATGAGATCCCAGGCCAGGGGATGAACAGACTGGACAGACAGAGCTCAGGACAGACAGAGCTCAGGAGAGACAGAGCTCAGGACAGACATGCACATGCAGGACAGAACAAAGGCTTGAAGACAACCCCTCCATGGCAGAAGCCTCTTGCTGTGTGAAGGATCTTCCTCAGCACTCCTGTCTATCTCACAGGACCTGCTGCTGCTTCCATGTTCTCCAGAATTTGATCCCTTTCTTTGCAGGCTCCTGGGCCTGCAATAGGTTTGCTTCTCCCCGAGAACCTGGGACCAGGAACGTGACCAGGTGGTGCCTGGGTACCAACCCTCACAGAGGATTTTCCATGTGGGGCTTGCAGGGATTGGTTCTGGGACCCACCCTGATCCACAGGGTCGTAAATAATTCAGAAAAAAAGCAGAAAATTCGGCAATAAAGCTTGGTGGGGAGGCAGGAGTTTTCATGGAAGTTGCCACAAAGAATGATTGGGAAAGTTTGCAGGAGGAGGTGAGGATATGAGGAGGCTGGGAGATAAAAGGGCAGATGAAATACAGTGTTGATAAATGCAAAGTCATGCACATGAGGAAAACAACCTTAACCACCTCTGTGGGCTCCAAATCAGCTGCTGCTGCTCAGGGAAGAGCTCTTGGAGTTAATGTGGGGAGTTCTCTGGAAATGTCAGCTCAATGCTCAGCTGCAGACAAAAAGGCAAATGGGATGTTAGCAATGATTAAGAGAGGAGCAGAGGAGAAATCAGAACACATCATTATGGTCCTGTGTCAATCCATGCTCGATAACCTGGCCCCTCCTGCCCCAGGAGCTGAGCAAGGAGAGCCACCAAGGCTGGGAGTGGCTGGGACTCACTTGCAGGGACATGAAGGGGCATTTGAGGAGCTCTAAAGATTGAGATCAGCCTGGAGCAGAGGGGAGGTTGTTATTTTCTTGTTCTCCTAAGAGAATGTGGAGGTTTCCAACCCTTTCTGAGGGCAGGCTCAGGGCAAACCAAGAAGAATCCTTTTCCCTCTGTGCTTCCTTGTGCTTAGGAGCTCCCTGGATGTGTTTGGAGGGGCTGGAATAACCCCTGAGGGCAGCTGCATGAGGCCAGTGCAGCCTCAGTGGAGTAACTCACGAAGCTGAAGTTAAGAAGTGGTTCAGAATGACGAGGGTCACCTTATTTCTCACTCCCAGGGGACAGGGAGGGCTCCAAAGCTCTCCCCGAGTTCAGGGCAGGGAAGAGCAAACCTGTGGGGCAGGATGGAGGGTGGCAGGAGGAAAAGCTTCACCCCATGGAAGGCTGGAGCTGCTGTGGGCTGACCCCAGTGCTGGGCTGTGAGAGAGGGCTGGGCTTGCTCTGTGCTGCCTGAATCAATCCCCAGACCTGGAGACCTCGTCCTTCATTCCCTGGTGCAGGGATTGCAGTTCTCACACTTCTGTCCCCTCCTCACCATGCAGGAGCAGCGAGGGCCCCTGGCAGCCAAAAATGGAGAGCTCCTTGTGGAGCACCAGGGTAGGGCCCAAGGGCCACCTCTCCTTCCCAGCCACGCTGAGCATCCTTGGGCTCCTCTGCTCCCCCCAGCTGAACCATCGGTGTGGTGGGGGAGTGTGGTGGTGACTTGTTGGTGGAGTTTTTGAGAAATTTCAGAGAAAGGCTGGAGAAATGCAAGTTCTTTTTAACTTGTCCTAAAATCCATTTCTAAGGGGAGCTCTGTAGCTTCCCAGAAAAAGTCTTTGACAAAGAATGTAAAGATGAAAAATGTTGATGGTAAAGTGCTTTCCTTGACCAATGAAAGATGTTCTTTTATTCTTGTTGTAGATCCTTTTCTAGTGCTGCTGCAGACACACGGACAAACACAGACAGACGATTCCTGCAGCTGAACTGGCTGCAGGGGGAAGCTTGATCTCCCTCTCAATTCCTTTTTTAACAATATCTATCTATGAAAATAAAAACCTTCTGATTTCTATCTATGGACATGAGTGGTTTGTGGAAAGGCCCTGGTCAGCTAGGGCTGCATCTTTTCAACAGGGAAGGGCCCTGGGGAAGAGGCAGAGAGGCATGGGAGGCTCCTGAGGAGAGGAGGGCTCTGGGGAGGGAGTGTGGGCTCCCGAGGAGAGGAGAGCTCCAGGGAGGGAGTGTGGGCTCCTGAGGAGAGGAGAGCTCTGGGGAGGGTGTGGGGGCTCCTGAGGAGAGGAGAGCTCTGGGCAGGGAGTGTGGGCTCCTGAGGAGAGGAGGGCTCTGGGGAGGGTGTGGGGGCTCCTGAGGAGAGGAGAGCTCTGGGCAGGGAGTGTGGGCTCCTGAGGAGAGGAGAGCTCTGGGGAGGGAGTGTGGGCTCCTGAGGAGAGGAGAGCTCCAGGGAGGGAGTGTGGGCTCCGCTGCCACTCCCACCCTCGGCACTCCCGGTAATGCCTGCGCACCACCTTGTCTGTGAGTGGCAAACAATAAAGCTCAAGGTGAGCATCACCTCTGCCCTATCTCTCAGATTCGCCTCTCTCCTGTCCATCCATCACTCGCCAGCTCTCCTGCAGCCGATTGCAGCCAACCTGCATCAGATATTGATTTATTGACACAGGCCGGGGCTGGAAGATTCAGGGAAGCAGCTCCCCACAGAAACGCTTTTCAGAAGTAGAGATTTGATTTTTTATTTATTCTTCTCTTCAATGTATGGATTGAACAAGCTCTAGGCAACAAAGAACTTACTCCTCCAGCACGCAGGCTCTCACACTCCCTCCATCTCCTCCCCTTCTCCGGCACAAAAGTCATTTTTGAGGGATTACTCTTTAAGGGCAGGACGCAGCTCTGTGGAGGGAGGCAGCTCCCCAGGGCTCAGATGCTCCATAACCTCTGTGCTGACCTCTTTCACAGGGGTAAATGTCTCCCTGGCTCTCCGTGTTTGTCATGTGTTTGTGTTGGTGTCAGCCTGAGACCAAAATCCCCTGGGTGGTTTTTTTTTCTATATCCCGAGGATGAACTTCCAGCCCAAATGTGTGCAGTGGGCCAGAGGCACCTGTGGGTGAATGGTGTGAAAAAAATCCCACAATCAATAGCTGAAGTGATGTATTCTCATAACGAATGAGAAAATGTGTGGAAAATATCCTAAAACCCCTGTTGTAGGGGTTTTAGGAGGCTACACGCAGCTCCTGTACTAGGGGCTTCCCCACAGGGCAGGGCACAGCTGGCAACATCTGCACCTTCCCCTTTCCTTGGCCAGTTCAATGCTTGGTGTGGCTTTCTTTCCCAGGAATTCACTGGCCAGGAGTTTGGAGAGACCAAAACTGGAGGAAGAGGCTCTCTGACCTTGGTGTTTCCCAGCTCCAAACCACCTCTGCCACTCAGCCTCCAAACCTCGGCGATTCCCAGGATGTCTCTCCAGGGGCTGCTTGTGCCAGCACATCCCAGCACATTCCCTGTCCCGAGTGTCCCTTCCTTCACCTGCACCTCTGGGTGCCCTCTGGGTGCCGTGGGACCACCCTGGAGCTGCAGGACAGTGTGATGGGTGGGCAGGGGTTGTGAGGAGGAGGAGGAGGCAGTGCTGCCTCTCCAGAGCGATTCCCACATCCAGCCCCAAGGTGAGGGGGCAGCAGCACTTGTGGGGTTGGGCAGATGCTGCCTTAGCAACCTGAAATCTGTTCCTGAGAGGCCAGCAGGTTCTGAGACCTCACCTCACTGACCCCTCATCCTTCCCAAACCTGCATTTTTTGGGCTGATATCTCGGATTTTGCTCCAAATACCCCAGCTGGGCTTCGGTTCATCAGAGCCGCCCCCTCCCCAGCCTTTCGGGCAGGTGAAGCCTCATGCCCAGAGCGTGGCTCTCAGGTGCCTTCACTGCCCCCATCCCCATCCCATGGCACCAAAAATGTGGCACCAGCCCCTGCCCAGCTCCCCCTGCCCTCGGTCAGGGGGGATTTGTTGGGCCAGTCCCTTACAGACCTCTTGGTGTGAATAGTTAATGATGGGTGATTTCATTTGCGGCTGCATTAAACAACTGATTACTCTCCTGTGCAAGACTAATTTGCAGGCAATGGAGACAGATGCTTCCCAAAGTATCAGCCAAAAGGCCTAATTCCTGCATAGCCAACTTTTTTAATTTGCTTCCTGGCTGATTAAAAAAAAATGTTTTACACAGTAGCAGGGATCAAGGTGGTGCCAATCCTGTCAGACACTTCAGTGCCATCTCTGCCCAGAGGCTGCCACTGCCTGGGGCTGCTGCTTTGGGAAGCAGCTCTGCTGCTGCAAGGGTGGGAATTCATAGAATCCCAGAATCCCAGAACTGGGCTTGGAAGGGATCTTAAAGCTCAACCAGTGCCACCCCTGCCATGGCAGGGACACCTCCCACTGTCCCAGGCTGCTCCCAGCCCCAATGTCCAGCCTGGCCTTGGGCACTGCCAGGGATCCAGGGGCAGCCACAGCTGCTCTGGGCACCCTGTGCCAGGGCCTACCCACCCTCCCAGGGAACAATTCCCACTTCCCAATCTCCCACCCAGCCCTGCCCTCTGGCACTGGGAAGCCATTCCCTGCCTCCTGTCCCTCCATGCCTTGTCCCCAGTCCCTCTGCAGCTCTCCTGGAGCCCCTTTAGGCCCTGCAAGGAGCTCTGAGGTGTCCCTGGAGCCTTCTCTTCTCCACGGGAGCACCCCCAGCTCTCCCAGCCTGGCTCCAGAGCAGAGAGGCTCCAGCCCTGGCAACATCTCCGTGCCCTCCTCTGCACTGGCTCCAGCAGCTCCACGTCCTCCTGCTGTCGTTGCCCAGGGCTGGGGCAGCTCTGCAGGTGGGGTCTCAGCTGAGGGGGGCAGAGGGGCAGAATCTCTTCCCTCCCCTGCTGCCCACGCTGGGGGCTCAGCCCAGCTCAGGGGGGGTTTGTGGGGTCAGTGCCCATGGCCGGGGCAGCCTCTCGCCCACCATTTGCCCAGGTCAAGTGTGGAGGACAACTGCCCACCTTCAGGCGTGGGTAGATGATGGTCCAGAGCTCTTCTCCAAGCTCCAGTTGTGACCCCAAGGCCTTCCAGCCTCTCCCACTTCCATCCAGCTCCTCCCCGTCCTCCTCCCACTACTCTGGGCCCTTTCCTCACTGCAGGAGGGACACACGGAGTTGGCCATTGTGGCCACCAGGAGCCCTTTGACTGCTGGCAAGGAGCCCTTCCTTGCAGTGATGTCCCATCCCCATTCGGAGGGGTCTGGAGGAGCTGTGGCTGTGCCCGGCCAAGGTCGGCCGCTGGCTGCAAGGACGTTTGCAGCAGTGCCTCGCTCGCGCTCTCCCCCGGCTCCACACGAGCTGCATTGCTCGTAAGGGCTTAATGATTACCCTTAGATAACTTTATTGGCTGGGAATTATTGGCTGGCTCTGCTGCAGCGCCAACCTCCCTCCTCTCTGCGCAGCCGGGCACGAGTGGAGCCCGGGCAGGGACGGTGGGCCAGAAAACCCCTGGGTCCTGTGGCCTGGGCAAGCCCCCAGTGGCTGCTCCGGGGGGCTTCAGGGGGATTTGGGGCTCAGGGTGTCTTTGCTTGCATGGAAACAGAGCAGGGATGTCCATCCTTGGCTGGGCAAGCTCTGGTTCCGTTCAGGCTTCTGGCCACTTTTCTCAAGTGCTTTTCATTGCCAGAGCACTTTAAAGACATGATCTAATTAATTCCTGGGAGCCCCCGGGGAAGGAGGCAGGTAGGGAGGTGGAGCTGGGATCCACACTGGCCCACGGGCGCCTGGGAGCTGTGACTTCAGCTGTGGCCTGGGGAAGTGAGGAAAACCAGGATGAGGATCTTCTCCACCGCCGGCTGGAGGATGGTGACACCTCACTGTCACTTCATGAGAGGGTCAGAGCCAGCTCGGGGGCTTGGAGCCCCATTCCTGAGGCCATGAGGGCCATGGGGGCCATGAGGGACCCCCCTCAGCAGGTGGAGATGGCGGTGGGACTGCCCTGCCTTGGGGTGCTGAGAGGGGTCCCCGGCATGGCCGCGGAGGACAGGCTGGGGTGGCGGGAGAAGAGCCCATCGCCATGGAAACGGAACATCCTGTGGCGAGCGCATCCTGCCAGGGTGGGTTTGCTCTCCCCTCCCTCCCTCTCCTTCTGCGAGACCTCGGCATTGATCCGGGAACGTGCTCTTCGCATGTATGATCCATGCAAACACCGTGTTCCTATTGATCAGCCTCCTCTGCTGCTTGGGGTCTGTGCTGGCAGCAGGAACAAAGGCCGGGGGAAGGAGGGGAGGAAATCACCCAACCCCACACCGAGCGAGCAGCCTTGGCAGCATCCACGGGGTCTCTCTGGAGCTGTCCTCTCAGCCTGCCCCACTCCTCCCATCTGCCTTTGGTTTTCTCCTCCTTCATCCCTTCTCCCTCTCCCCCTTGTTCCTGCGCACCAAAAATGGGCCAAACTCCCCTTTTTGCTGCGCTGGTGACTTTTGGGGGCTGTTTCCAAGAACTGCGGAGCTGACAGGTCCCTGCCCCACTCCCAGGGATGTGGGGGGACGCTCTGAGTGTGGTGGGGTCCCAAACCCACCTCCTTTGCCAGCCCAGCTCTGTGTAAGCCTTAATAATTACAGTGACGAGTCAATAACAATTAGGCCTAACAGCCACTCAGCAGAATTGACGCAAATTATTTTAATTTTATGTTTCTATCGATGAACTTTTCCAGGTTGGCACCTTCTCCCCCATTCCCAGCCCCCCACTTCCTGGGCACACTCCAAGGTTAGAGGATCGCTGGGGGCTCCACCAGCCTCTTCCCACATCCTTGCTCCACAAACCCAGAGCTGCCTGCAGGAGAGGGTGTATGTGATGTGCACGGGCAGCTTTCCTCTCTCAGGGGAAAACCTCTGCTCTGCCAGGGAAGGTGGTTCCCAGTTGCTCCTGAGGCACAGCCCGAGGGGAGAGGTTGGGTTCAGGCTTTGTTCCAGAGAGCTGAGTGCAGCCTCCTTCCTGCAGCACGGGTTTTAGGATGTTTTACACCCATATTTTCTTGCTCATGGTGGGGATGCATCACCTCAGATTTGGCTGGTGTCGTGTCAGATTTTTTTCACACTATTCTGTAAAATTGACCCACTTGATACATTTATATTACACAGAAATTACAGTGAATCTGATCCAAATGATGCCTCAAAAGCAAAGGTTTTCATGTGTAAAGCTGTCTGAAGTGGCCTCATGCAGGACAGGCAGCCACAATGCCACAGGTCCAGGCTCTGTGCTGGGGATTTGAACACCTGCAGCCCTTCCAGCAGCCCAAACCAAACCCTGGGGTGGCACCCCAAGCAGGGAAAGAAGCACAGGTAATTTTTCATGCTGGCTGACGTTCGGCGAAAGATTCCTGGGAGTTTTCTCTCTCCTGTTTACAGGAGCTGCTCCACATCCCCAGGGATGCTGCAGAGCTCCAGGCAGTGACCCTCACGCTGTGGTCATCGAGACTCCCACCCATGCCACGAGGGAGCCCTGGGGAGTCTGATCTCTGTTCCTTTCCTGCCTCTTGGGGTGTTTTTTCCTCGCCTCGGCGCTGGGAGCTGGCCCTGCTCGGCTGTAAATTGCCGGCATCCCGGCACTGCTGACCTGCAGCTTTTCTCCTCTCCTGTCATTAGGGCGAGGCAGCCCATTCAGTGGGTGACAGGTGCTCAATTGCTCTTAAGTGGCTCCCAGATAATTGGGGAGGTCTTTAGCTACTTGTAACTTCCAATAATAAACAATAGAGAGAGGGGGAAACATCCACACGGAGCACTTAACTGATGGCCCCGTTGTTGAAACTGCATTAGGGCTCTTCTTCTTGCCGTGGGCCAGCCCCGGGCCGCCGCCTGGGTGACACCGAGCCACCCTGACAAGCGACAGGCACCTTCTTGCTGTCCCTCGGGGGTGATGGATGGCAAAGGGTGAGACCCCGGGCTCAATCCCACCACTGCCGGGGTTCGGGGGGGGCTCTGCGGGGAGGTTTGGGGGTTTGCTGAAGCCCTCTTGGAGGTGTTTTTTTTGGGTGGAGGGAGTGTAGGTGCAAATCTCAGATGCAAAAGGCGAGTTTTACATCTCAGGAGTTGCTGCTGGAGCAGAAGCTGATCTCAGAGCCTCTGTGGTCAGCGTGGTTTGCACATGGCTGAGCATGAGCTGGTCTTGCCCCATCCCTGGAAGTGTCCAAGGCCAGGCTGGACAGCCTGGCCCAGTGGAAGGTGACCCTGCCTGTGGCAAGGGGTGGAATGAGAGGGGCTTTAAGGCCCCTTCCACGATTCCATGACCTGTTCTTTAAACCCAAACCAAGGAGCTGCTTCTGCCCACCCTGAGCCAGCTGCAGCCGATCCCTTGGGAGCTCCCTCTGCTCTGAGTAAGGACCTTCCCATCCCAAAAGCAGCTGAGAAAGAGCCTTTCCCCAAAGCTCCTCAGTAGCTCTGCAAGGAGAACTGTCTGTGGAGCTTCCACCCCTCTGCTCTGGTGTTGCTGCTAGTGGGAGCCTCATCCCTGGCTGAGGAAAAAGCAGGAAGATGGGACAGACCCCTGGAAAACTGCTCAGTTCAGGTTTAAAACTGCAATTCCCTCAAAGAGAAGCTCTGAAAAACACTTCTCTGTCTCCTCAGCTGGGATGGGATGGGATGGGATGGGATGGGATGGGATGGGATGGGATGGGATGGGATGGGATGGGATGGGAAGCAGGACTCATTGCAGCATTAGCTGCCCATGCAGAGGCAGAAATGGGATTTCCCTTTGCCCTGCTCTGGTTAAAGGAGAACTCTGAGCTGGAAGGAAAGGTGGGAAGAGGGTCCAGGCGTTCTGCTGGAGCTCTCCTTGGTTCCCACAGCACTGCAGCCCACGGAGCTGTCCCAGGAGCTCCCTCCTGCTTTCTGTTCCTCCAGCAGAGCCTCCCCACAAAGCCAAGCCCCTGCTCCAGGCTGCCAGGCTTCACTTCCCAAAGGAGCCCGTGGGGGTGTGGGGAGGCACCTCAGATAGGCTGTGCTCTGCCAGGTGACCTCTGTGTGCCTGCCCCTGGTGTCCCAGGGGGTGCTGCCCCAGCGCTTCAGGTGTCGCTGGAGGGTCTGAAGTCACCCCTCCCATGTGGACCAACCTCCCCTTCCACTCCTGTGCCTCCCCCAGGCAAGGCCAGGCTTGACTTTGGCCAACAACAGCGAAATCTCCGTGGCTGTGCCTGTGCTGGGATCTCTGTGCTGAAGGCCCAGGGGAAGGGTGGCGAATCCCCCATTTCTGGCAAATATTGCTGTTCCCACAGCCAGTGGCCCCCCAGCAGTGGGGATCCTCGCCCATAAATCCTCCATTGATCCACCACGAGGAGGAGAGGGCCACAAATATTATTCCCGATGAATAATTCAGGCAGCTCTAAGCCCTGCCTTGCGCGTTCATTACCCTCCACGAGGACCTGGGGGATACGGCTGTGAAAGGAAACTGGCCAAGATTTATTTTTAAGGATGGGCAAATCCCGATAACCCACGGTGGGAGGGGTCGTGCCTGGTGCTGGTGCGGGGCCTGCTCAGCCCTCGCTCCGTCCTCCCCCTCGCTGGGGCTTTGTTAAAAAAGGAAAGCACTTACGCTGCTGCTGGGGCTCAGGCCACTCTCCTTTCTTCCCCGCCGAAGCTTTCAGGGATGAAAGCACTCTAAAGTGCTGGGAGCTGAGGAGGGAGCAGTGCCCCTCCTTCAGCCTCTGCCTGCCTGCGAGGTGGCAGCAGGGTCACGGCATGAGCCAGCGGAGAGCTGTCACTGCGGGGATGGGCTGGGGGTGGGCTGGGGTCCTAGGGGGGCTGTGGCTCCCTCGGTGCCACCAGGAACTGGGAACTGAGTCAGGGAACACGGACAGGCATCAGCAGCCTCTGCCCAGCTTGGCTTGGGGTACCAGGTCCTGCTGGGGCAGGGGGGCTGGGAGTGCTGCTGTGGGACCCTCTCTGCATGACCCAGCACCCCAAACCCCTCCCGAGGGAAGCCACCACATCTGAGAGTTGGACTTCTGAAGGGGCTGATGGAAGCTGCTTGGAAAGAGAGGCACTTTTCCTGGAGAATTGCCTTTTATCTTGCAGGAATGGTACAGGGGTTTTGCTTTTTTATTTTAAGAAAAGTAAAAACAAAGGGAGGATCGAGGTTTGATGAGAGTCGGGTGCTGCTGAGGTTTGGAGTCAGGTGTCTGCCCCAGAGTCACTGGGCACTGGCTCTGTANTAGGAGATCAGCATTCTCATTGTGGCAAGGGTGAGGGGCACTCAGAGGTGAGCAGGGAGTTTGCCAGTGGAAATAATTAAAAACAGGGAGCTTTTTGGCACATCAGTTGATGCATCAGACAGATGGACAGACATCCTCCTGTAGCCACTAGACAGAACCCTCCATCCTCTGGGAACACATCAAAAATATCTTCAAAATATAAGGGACACTTTGAAATTGAAAAAAACCCAACCCATAAATCAATAAAAACGCATAACTCTATTAATCTCAGGCAAAGTTTTCTCACCCTGTCACTCGAGAGCACAAATGGACACACACAGGTTGAGGTGTCAGAAGAAGAAGGAGGAAGTTTTATTTTTCACAGTTTTTATACAATTCTTTGAGACCCCGTGGATTGGATAGGGAGATCTTCTCCTATCCATCTCCATTGGTTTGGACAGAAGTCCATCAAACCCTTGTTTATCATGAATGGAATGAAAACCAAGAAAGACAGTTAGAAAAAAACACATCTTGTTTGTGCAAGATTTCGTGGGAACTCGAGAGTAACTTTTCAAAACAACCCGAACAGTTCTGACTCCAAATTAGAAGGTTTAATTTCAGGCGACACCCAGGGGAGAATTTTTCCCAAGGATGGGATGGACCTTATTTTTTTCAGTTTAAATCCCTTGCCTGTCCATGCTGCTGAGCTCCTTGGAGCAGGCCCTGTCCCCGGGGGTAACCCCCTTGTCTGGATGCTCCTATAACAAATAACTCCTTCTGCTGATTCCATCCTTCCCTGCTGATCCAAAAGCAGCTCCACTTCACCAGAGCTGTGCCTGTGACCCTCCTGGGCCTGGAGACTTTCACTTCCCTGACTGGCACTTCCCACTGCCCTCTCTGTTTTCCCTGCCAATAAAAGCTGCTCTGGGACCGAGCCCTGGGTCAGTGGTGGCAGATCCATGTCCCAGCCGGAGCGGGGCCAGCCGAGGTGGCCGTGGCAGCTGGGAGGGGACATGTGTCCATCTGAGAGGACCATCCATCCTGGCTATCGGGCACCAGCCCTCAGAGGGCACAAATGGCTCTCTGAGGGTGTAGATCCTTCTCTGGTGGCCTCAGTGTGGTGATGGGTCTGGGTTTAACACCTCCCCTTTGGGTGGGAAAGCTGCTGCTGGCCTGGCCTGGCCTGGCAGGGACTCTCTCCACTGCCTCTCCTGTGATTCCAGGTACAAGTGACATCCGAGGGCTCAACTCGTGGGGTTTCAGTGCTGAGATCCTGGGCAGGAGGAGGACTCTGCTGCCTTCCTCCATGTCCAACCAGTGCCTCTGACGTGTTTCACTAAGGCAGGAAATACCTTTGGTTACTCACCCATGCTTTGGGCCCTCATCTGTCAAAGCCAAGGGGAGATTTCCCCTCACTCCCCAGGCTCAGGGGGGTGAAGTCACCAGGAGCAGCACCAGGGACTGTTGTGGAAGCACAGAACGAGAGAATCACTGAGGCTGGAAAATTCTCCCAACATCAGCCTTTGACCAAACCCCTCCCTGCCCACCGAGCCCTAAGGCAAAGTGCCACATCTCCTCTGTTTCTGAACACTTGCAGGGACAGCACCTCCACCACTGCCCTGGCAGCCTGCTCCAATGCCTGACAAACCTTTCTGTGAAGAAATTTCCCCAATATCCAACCCAACCCTCCCCTGGCCCAGCCTGAGGCTGTTCCCTCTCCTCCTGTCCCTGTTCCCTGGGAGCAGAGCCTGACCCCCCCCGGCTGCCCCCTCCTGTCAGGGACTTGTGCAGAACCACAAGGTCCCCCCTGAACCTCCTTTTCTCCAGGCTGAGCTCCTTTCCCAGCTCCCTCAGCCTCTCCTGGGGCTCCAGACCCTTCCCAGCTCCGTTCCCTTCCCTGGACCCTCTCCAGCCCCTGATGTCTCTTGCAGTGAGGGCTCAGACCTGGACACAACATTCGAGGTGTGGCCTCAGCAGTGCTGAGCTTTTGTCCCTCTCTCTCTCTCTTGCCATAATTTCCATCCAAGCCAGGACACTCTCAGCAGGAAGATGCCCAGTGGCAACTTATAGTCCAGGTGATGGAACACCCATCTCTGGCGGTGGATAACTGCTGGTGATTAATTACCCTGCCTGTTAAGAGCCTCTGCCCAGCTCCCAGCTCGTGTCCCAGCAGCATCAGAGCTTCATTAGGTCTCTATCCCAGAGCCCCCGTGTTGGTATTTGAACGAATCCACCTTTGAACCTCCTCATGGACCTGTGGAACAGCCTCACACTGGCAGTGTGGGCATCAGCCTTGGCCAAAAGTTGTTCCAGTGCTGCCAACTCTGATCCCAGGCAGAAGAGGAGGGATGTGGAGGGTCCCTGGATCTGTTGGGACAGGCACAACAGGAGAGTGGCCCCTTGTAAATATGCTTGGCCATAGCCAGGAGGCTCAGCAGGGAAACAAGGACACCCACCCCTCCCCTAAAATCGGGCTGCTGGTGCCAAAGCTGTGCCCCCCAATGGAACCTGGGCTTGCCTGCTCCCAAATCCGGACACTGCACTCCATGGGATGTTCCTCAGGCCTGGCCTCCATCCCTGCTCCCCCCAAACAGCACAACATGGACAGGCCCATCAAGTGAAAGGTGGAAAAAGGTAATTAATCTACAGAGAAAAAAGTGTTAATACCTCTAAGACACCAGGGACACTGGCTGTCAGCTTCCACCAATTAGTCACCTAAAACCCTGCCTGTATGATCTCTGTGGTACAGCTGAGTTGATTACTCTAATTAATTTTGCATTGATCTGCATGGATCTGCAGCACCAGGGCCTATCACGGCCGAAGGAGGAGATGGATGCGTGAGCCCTGCTGGAGTGTGGAGGAGGGAGCACATCCCAGCCACGCAGCCCAGGGCTCCCAGGGCTCCTCCCAGCCCCTCCCGCAGGCAGAGGTGACAGAGCTGTCCCCAGAGCAGGGCCAGGGAAAGTGGCAGAGACTCATTTTGGGAGTGCCCTGTGAGGGGTGGGACATCCCGGTGGGTCCTGCCCCGTCCCCTCCCACCCCCTGCACGCATTCCTTCATCCCCTGCAGCCCTCCCCATCTCCTCCGTAGTGCCGTGGGGGTTTTTGGGGTGAGAATGCCTTTTGCCATCTTTGCACCCACAACAGCCTGGAGGCTGCAGCTCTCACAGAACCATGCAGTGGTTTGGTTTGGAAAGGACTGCAAAGGTCTCCCTTTGCCTTGCCAAGGAGAATCCCACTCCTCCTGCTGATCCCCCTTTGCATCGTGCCTAAATACTGAGTTTAACCCACCTTGGGCAGGCTCAGTCTCCCCTTTTTGGGGACCTTGTGTTTACTCTTGGGAATGTTTTGTGGCAGTGGAAAGCCAAACATCTGGTGTTTTCTGATTTTATTCCTTTCCTTCACATGTTTTTCCCTCCTTACTTGGCTGAAATTTGACCTAAATTTGGCAGCCTGGTCTGAACACCCTGCAGGCCCAAACTCGGGGTGGCACTGGCAGAACCTGTGTGGAGCAGGATCCATCACCACCCTCCTCTTTAGGGAATCGTTTCTCCCCGCTCCAACCACCTCACAAAGCCTGGCAGCAGGAGGATCCCTGCCTGCCACCATGAGGGTTCCTGGCCCATTTTGCCATCTCCCAGCGCTCTGTGCATGCCCTGCTCCAGCTGCCACCCCAGAGCTCACCCTCCAGCCCCGCGGGCTGCACACCCCAGCGTGGTTTGCTTGCAGGGACATCTCCTGGGAGCCAGGACAAGCTGTGGTGTCCTTGAGGCTTTGCCTTGTCCCAGGACCTCCTGCTGCCTCTCAGGTGGATTTTGCCAGGGTTTTTGGGAATGCTGCCCCTCCTCAGCTCTGTGACCTGTTCTTAACCCTTGAGAAGACTGGGCCACATCCCCGGCAGATGTGGTTTGGTACAGGGACACACAGCTCCTGCCCTGCCTCATCCCAGAGCCAGGAACCAGCAGCTGGAGTGAAATCCCTCCTGGAGGAAACCCACCCTTGCACTGAGACCTTGCAGGACACCCCCAGCAGCCCCCCAAGCTCGCTGCTCCCCCTGCTCATCCCTTCCACCTCCTGGGCTGTTCCTCCAAGGTTTGGCACTGATGAGAGTTCCTCGCTCGCTGCTTTAACCAGTGCCACTCCCAGCTCTGGATTTATCCACCTTGGAAAAGGAAAACTGAGGCACGGAGGGATTTAAACCCCCCAAAGATGGAGTGAGGCAAGCGAGCAGGGAATCTTCCTCCCACAGTCCTAACAGGCAAAAGGTTGGCCTTCATAAGCATAATTTCCTGGGATTAATGTTAAAAATGTTTCCAATGGCTCCCACTTGTTTATTAAATACCCAGCGTGGAGATAAGTTATCAACCCTGGCTAGAATCGCTATTAATCAAATATTCAAATCCGTGCTGCAGTTGGCCACAATGGGACACACACATAATTCTCCAGCTCTGGTAATAATTAATCTCTTTCCCCCCTTTTCTTCCCTTCTACTTTGGACTCCTGCAAATATCTTTTGGTGTTAAGAGGTCCCCAGAGAGACCTGCCTCTAAATGAGGTGTAAAAATCTAAGCCGCACAAAAAATAGCATGAGGCTGGGATCGATATTCTCTTCACAGCTACATCGATTAACAACAATATTCTTCATTTATTAATTATGAAGGGGAATTTTCCATCCTTGCATCTCTTTCTCTGTTTGTTGCTTGGGTGGGTTCATGAGGCCTCGGCAGACCCTCCCTGAGCATCCTCCAGGTGCCGGCCAGGCCAAGGAGGAGCTGGAATCTGCTCCCCAGGGAAAGTGGGGATGGGTGGGGCTGGGTGGGTGCGGGGGACAGGCACTGGAGTTTGTCTGCCTGGGAGGTTTGGGCAGCTCGAGGCAGCCCTGCTCGGTGAGCTGAGACCTTGTGTCGTGAGGTGGTGTGGAGGAGAGGGGCTGGAGCTGGGGTAGATGGAGCTGGGATAGATGGAGCTGGGATGGATGGAGGTGGGAGGGATGGAGCTGGGATAGATGGAGCAGGGTGAGGAGTGGGACTGGTGCTGAGATTGGGGCTGAGATGGGGGCTGAGATTATTCCTCCTCCTCCTCATGGGACTGACAGAACAGCTCCAAACCTTTTTCCCTCTCTGGATTCCATGTCCCAGCCCCTGCTCAGAAGGCAGGGGATGCAGCTGATGAGTTTGGCCCTGGCTGAGCCCCTGGGATGAGGTCCTGCCCCCAGCCAGGCTCAGTGACTCGTGGGGACTCAGTCCTGCATCCCTGCTCAGCCAGGAGAAGCTCCATTNGAGCTGGGATGGATGGAGCTGAAGGATGGATGGAGTTGGGATGGATGGAGCTGGGATGGATGGAGCTGGGACAGATGGAGCTGGAATGGATGGAGCTGGGATGGATGGAGCTAGGATGGATGGAACTGGGATAGATGGAACTCGGGGTGAATGGAAGTGAGGGATGGATGGAGCTGAGAGCTGGAGGGAGCTGAGAGATGGATGGATGGATGGATGGATGGATAAAGGATGGATGGATGGAGGGATGATGGATGGATGAGAGTGGAGCTGGAATGGGTGGATGGATGGATAAAGGATGGATGGATGGAGGGATGGGTGGATGGGTGGATGGGGGGATGGGTGGATGGAGGGATGGATGGAGGGGGGGG
>VZTN01021388.1:151010-172138 GCA_013400515.1 Erpornis zantholeuca | reverse complement strand
AAAGGATGGATGGATGGAGGGATGGGTGGATGGGTGGATGGGTGGATGGATGGATGGATGGATGGATGGATGGATGGGTGGATGGGTGGATGGGTGGATGGGTGGATGGGTGGATGGAGCTCAGAGCTTGATGGAGCTCAGCACTGGGTGGAGCCAGGGCCGGAGAGTGTCTCAGCAGATGGAAACAGAAGAGGAGGATGAGGAAAGGCTCCAGAGCTGCTCCTGTGCTCAGGGGGCATTTCCAGCCCTGCCCAGACCCCAGGGGCCATCCCAGCTCCAGCCCAGCTGTTGCCCAGTGAGTGTCTGACTCTCTCCCACTGCTCCCTGAGCGCTCTGCTCCAGCTCCGGCCCAGCTTCCAGGTCCTGCCAGGGCTCTGCAAACCTGCAGCTTCCTCAGCAGAGCTTGGCTCTTCCTGGTGTTTTCCTGGGGATCTGCAAGCTCCCTGGCTGGGCAGGGCGATCCTGGCTCCAGGATGATGCTCCCAGCAAGACAATCCCCCTGTGGAGCACCCTGGCAGCTCCCATGGGAAATCCCAGTCTCCAGCAGAGGACTTCTCCAGAGACATAGCAGAGCCAGCCCAGCTTCTCCAGGGACATAGCAGAGCCAGCCCAGCTTCTCCAGGGACATAGCAGAGCCAGCCCAGCTTCTCCAGGGACATAGCAGAGCCAGCCCAGCTTCTCCAGGGACATAGCAGAGCCAGCCCAGCTTCTCCAGGGACATAGCAGAGCCAGCCCAGCTTCTCCAGGGACATAGCAGAGCCAGCCCAGCTTCTCCAGGGACATAGCAGAGCCAGCCCAGCTTCTCCAGGGACATAGCAGAGCCAGCCCAGCTTCTCCATGTGCACAATGGTGGCTCCTGGGTCACATTTTGGGCCAGGGAGATGGGAAGTGGCAGGGAAAGGGATCAGCAGGAGAGCAGGGAAGACAAGAGATGGGAACAGGGTGAGAAACCTCAGGGGCTGAGCCCCTTCCATCAGGCACCTTTATCTCTCAGGGTGCTTTCAGGAGCCCACCTCCTCTGCCAGGGAGGTGCCACATCTCACTCTGGGTTTCAGAATTGCTCCTTCCCAAAGCCCCTGTGGGTGCAGAGATGGAGTTTGTGTCTCCACCTCAGGCCTGATGTCAGCACTTCCCAATGAAAAGTTTGCCCCAAATCCCTCTTTCCAAATATAAAAAGGACTGACTTAAGGGGTGCAAAGAGGAATTGCACTTGTGGAGCACTGGGCACCATCACCTGGGTCCTGCCCAGAGGGAAGGAGCAGCCAGGCCCCACTGCTCGCTCCTGGCAGGGCACTCAGGCACACCTTGTACTCCAAAGTGTGTAATCATTATTTAAAGTAAAAATTACCACCGAGCTCTATTAGACTTTAAAATAAAAATTAGAGGTTTTTCGAATAGATTTTCCCTAACGAGGAGCATGACGGATGGGCCAGCTGGAGAGCTGCACAGGGAAACCAAATGGCACTGCTGGCATCCCCCGCCCTCCTGATGCCTTCAATGGCTCCCTAGAAACAGAGAGCAGGCAGGAATAAAGGAAAAAAGGTGATATTTATTTGAAAGACTTTCAGGTGCACACTTTGGGCTCCAGAGGCTCCTGCCTCAGTGCATCCCAACATGGACAAGGACAGCTCCCGAGTTCTTCCCACTTGGATCTCAGCATCAATTCCCCAAGCAGAAGCCAGGCAAGGATGGAATTTGCCCAAGCTTGCCCCCCTGTCCCCAAGATTGTGGTTTGCAGTTCTTGTTCTGAGTGTCCTTGGAGAGCAAGTTAGAGGTTTTGTTATGTCTACCTTAGCATAGAGAACAGCACTTAACAGCTCCAGGAAACTCCAGAGCTACACTAGCAGCACAGGATTTGAAAAATATAAAACTTAAAACCTAAGGCATCAGTCCCCCCTGCTCCCCTCCCTCAAAAACTCACCCCAGCATTATCCTCCCGGAGTGCCACTGGGCCAGGGGCCAGGACACGTCCTTCCCACCAGGGTAGAGTGAGCAGAGACATTTCCTTCCTTCCTCTCCAGACACAGACATTTCCCTTCCTCCTAAATCAAAGCCAGCATCTGAGAGGCCAATGGTCCATCCCTCTCCCCCTAAGTGCATTTGCAGCCTGGATGGTCTCCCATTCCCTTCAACGTTCACTCCCAAATGCCCTCAATTTTGGAGCAGAATTCAGCTTAGATGGCAAATTTCTATCACAAACTTAGCAGGGTTAAAATGTGCTATTTTTTCCCCCCCTAGGTGACCCAAATCTGAACCCCTGAGCTATGTGAGAGCAATAATGGTCAGAGCTGGGGGTGTGGGACAAGGTTTTGTGTTTGGGTCCTGCTGCTTTGCTGGCTCAAAGCTCATTTTGCAGATCAACGTGTGGAGCTTTCATATCTGTTCCAAAGCCGAAGCGTTTGCACGGGGAACATGGAAATGAGGTCTCTGCAATTCCAACCAAATACAATTGACGTTTTCCCAGCTTCATTAAATGTGCTATTTTTACCTCACAAGGTGTGATATCCCTCCGTGCTCGGTAGCGAAGGGGCTGGGACAGGTTTGAAGCAGCAGCTCCTCACATGAAGTTCTGTTCAATTTCTGCGTTATCTTTCCCAGCACCTTATCAGCCTCTCCGGGCTATCTGCCTCCCCCACCCCTCCCCTCGTGGCTGTCAGCGAGCTGGGGGATGCTAAATGTGAAAATCCTTTTCCATCAGAACCTCGGCGTGGGCGATGCCGAGCGGGGCCGTGGCCAGAGCCCGAGCCAGGAGCGCATCCCATGGGCTTCTCCCGGGAGCTGCAGCCCAGGAATGCCCAGGCAGGGTTCCAGAGGTCCCTTCCAGAGGCATCTCCTCCATGCCAGGAGCATGGGGGGTGGCTGTGGTCATCCTACCTTTTCCATCCAAGCACTGCTGGGAAGTTTGGGCTGGTGGAGGATTCCCACCACTGCCTTTGGTTCAGCCCATGGGGGTTCAGCCATCCTCAGAGAGTCCTGGGATGGTGTGGGTTGGAGGGGATATTAAAGCCCATCCAGTGCCACCCCTGCCATGGCAGGGACACCTCCCACTGTCCCAGGCTGCTCCCAGCCCCAATGTCCAGCCTGGCCTTGGGCACTGCCAGGGATCCAGGGGCAGCCCCAGCTGCTCTGGGCACCCTGTGCCAGGGCCTGCCCACCCTCCCAGGGAACAATTCCCACTTCCCAATCTCCCATCCAGCCCTGCCCTCTGGCACTGGGAAGCCATTCCCTGTGTGCTGTCCCTCCATGCCTTGTGCCCAGTCCCTCTGCAGCTCTCCTGGAGCCCCTTTAGGCCCTGCAAGGAGCTCTGAGGTGTCCCTGGAGCCTTCTCTTCTCCACGGGAGCACCCCCAGCTCTCCCAGCCTGGCTCCAGAGCAGAGAGGCTCCAGCCCTGGCAGCATCTCCGTGCCCTCCTCTGCACTGGCTCCAGCAGCTCCACGTCCTCCTGCTGTTGTTGCCCAGGGCTGGGGCAGCTCTGCAGGTGGGGTCTCAGCTGAGGGGGGCAGAGGGGCAGAATCTCTCCCCTCCTCCTCTGGTCAAGGACACCCTGGGGTGGTTGTTCTCTTCTCCCCACCATCACCACGACCCCAGCTCCTCCATCCTCATCCCTGGGAATGTCACAGCTTGGATGCACCTCTCTAAGAGTGTCTGAACCTCCTGCACAAGGTTGTCCCCAGGACTCTGGCATGAACCCACTGTGGAGAAATGCTCCTGGGAGCTGCTCACTGTCCCCTCCTCCTGCAGCTGGAAGTGCCACCAGCACCTCGAGCCTGCAAGGTCTCTGCTGCTCCTGGGAGCAGGCTGGCTGTCCAGGAGGGACACGTACTGGGACAGGGTGGCCCAGGAGCTCCTGGGGGTGATGGAGCCGGGGGAGAAGAGGCAGCTCGGGGCTCCAGCGTGAGGTTAGCACTGAATCCGCAAAAATCACCGTACCTTGAACAGTGCTCAATACACCTATTGATCAGTCCTCTCGCCTTGATCAGTTTGCTGGTGCTGCTGCCGCAGTGCTGCTTTCGGGGAGGGAGGGAGGGAAGGAGCAGCACGGGAGGGGGCAGGGAGCCCCGAGTGCGCCTGCGCCGGGGATGCTCCAACTTCCCAAGGCCAACTTTGCCTTGTCCTGCAGGACTTGAGGCCTCCCCACCCTTCCGAGGGAGGTAGGGTGAGCTCTGGCCTTGGGCCTTGGCTCAAGGGGTGTTTTCAAGGCAGGAGGGTGGAGCAGCAGTCCAAAAATCTCCTCTTTCCTGTTCAGCCACCTTCTTGCCAAAGCCTCCTCAGACACCTAAAACTGGACATCCACCCAACACCAAGAGCAGAAGCCAAGAGCCAAAGGAGGGAGAGGGAGATGTGGTCTCTGTCCTGGCTGGGAGCCCACTGAGGGCACCCCAAGGAGCATGGGGAGCTGTGGGGCACCTGGTGCTGCTGTGTCTCACTGTAGGAGAGTGGCTATGTAGGAGCAGAGGTGGGCTTGGGGTGTCCCACCCTGCCCAAGGACCTGTGCATGGCCGAGGAGGCCAATGGCACCTGGCTCGTATCAAAACCAGTGTGGGCAGCAGGGCCAGGGCAGGGATTGTCCCTCTGTGCTGGGCACTGCTGAGGCCACACCTCGAGGGCTGTGTCCTGTTCTGAGTCCTTACTGCAAGTGAGACATCAGGGGCTGGAACATGTCCAGGGCAGGGAAGGGAGCTGGGAAGGGGCTGGAGCCCCAGGAGAGGCTGAGGGAGCTGGGAAAGGAGCTCAGCCTGGAGAAAAGGAGGCTCAGGGGAGACCTTGTGGTTCTGCACAAGTCCCTGACAGGAGGGGGCAGCTGGGGGGGGTCAGGCTCTGCTCGCAGGGAACAGGGACAGGAGGAGAGGAAACAGCCTCAGGCTGGGCCAGGGGAGGTTTGGGTTGGTTCAGAAATTCAGGAGTAATTTCTCCATGGAAAGGGTGCTCAGGCCTTGGAACTGCCCAGGGAGGTTTGGAGTGCCCATCCCCAGAGGAGTCCAAGGAACCACTGGAGGTGACACTCAGAGCTCTGGGCTGGGGACAAGGTGGGGCTCGGGCACAGCTTGGACTTGATAACCTCAGAGATCTTTTCCAGCTGAAGTGACTCAGTGACTCTGTGTGACTAGAGGTGTTGAGGAAGGTGAGCAGGGATGGAGCAGAGCAGGGACAGATCCAGAGCCTTGACCTGGTTTGGGCTCAGGTCGCCCATGCAGGGAGTGGGTGTGAACACCAGGGTGGCTCTGGATGTCCCCATAGCCTGGGCTGGGTGCCTGCATCCTGCCCTAAACACCCTCAGCAGCCCTGGGCACCTCTGCCAGGGCCTTGCTCACGGGAGCAGCCCTGTTCCTGCGGAGAGGACTGCGGACATGCGCTGGGCTCGGGAGTGGAGGGAGGCAGGGAGCTAAAACCCCACCCCCAAAGGTCACGGAGTTAATTCCAGCTCGTGCCCCCCTCTCACACCTCACTGATTAATAATTGAAGGAAATGTATTTCTTTTTCAGCTTGGCATAAATCAAAAACAAACGCAGCATCCATGTTCTGCCCCGGGGAGGGGGCAGGAGCTGGGCTGGGAGCTGCCTTGGGACGGGGGGAGGATGGGATGGCAGGGGGGGCTCTTTGGAAGAGGCTGGCATTGGCTTCGAGCTTCTCCCATTGAAATCAGCACTAAAAGGCTGCTTGTGGTGAGACCTAAAAGGGGCCAGTGGAGCTGGGCTGTGAATCTGCTGCCACCAGGACACCTGAAGTGGTTTTGGGCATTTCCCAAAGGTCCAGGTCCTCCATCTCTTCCGTTCCCAGATCCTCCATCCATCCTGCTCCCTGGTGTTCCTGCTCTCATATCCTCCATCTCTCCTGCTCCCAGGCCCTCCATCCTTCTTGCTCTCAAGTCCTGTATCTCTTCCTGCTCACAGCCATGGCTCACCTGAGCTGCTGGCAGCCTCTGGAGAGACATTTTTGGATTGCTGGAACGGCTTTGGGGGAATTCACCTGCCTGGCACCCACACAGTCCAGGAAAACCTGGAAAAGGAGGAGGAATGGCAAGGACGTTGCCCTGCCTCTACCAGGGCTGTCTGCCCGAGCAGATGACCAAGCATCCCTCCGTGCCACCCGTTCCTTCTCCTGTCTCTCAGGATCCTTGTCCAGGAGGGTTTGGCCATACTGAAGCTCCTGCCCTCTCCATCCCGGCTCCCAGGGGTGACCCCATGCTCAGCTGCTTCTCTCCGTGCTCCCCTGCTCTGTCCGCACTGTCTCCCCTCTTCCAGCCCCCGGGCTGCTCGCAGGAGCTGAATCCCCACACTCCGGACCGCGGGAACATCGATTTGCATTGATGGATACTGGAGGAACGCCCATGGAAGACGCAGGCATCCCTAACCGGACCCGGGTGCTCCATATTCATCTCGCGGCTGTCGCGGGGGTGTGCGTGCCGTCTGTAAGCTCACATCTGGGCTGTGGGGTGGCGGCAGCGCTCCCACACACCTTATGGGGCAGATCCCCGTTAAGGTGGAGCTTCGTTTTGCCCTCCCGGCCGCGGTTGGAGCTCTTTGTTCGGGAGCTGGAGCAGTGCGGGCACAGCCGGGACGGGCAGCGGAGGGACCCGGAGGGGGCAGCGCTGCTGGAGAGCCGAGTGCTGTCACCGACCCCCGGAGCGCCCTCTCCTCGGGGCTGTGGGGGCACCCACGTCCCCTAAAACACCCAGAAAACTTCTCCTGAGAGCTGGGAGGGATCCAGAGGATCCCGCTGTGCCCGGGCAGACCCCGGGGACGCGGCTGCTCTGGTTTCTGGCAGCCGCCTGCCGTTCCCTCCCCTCTTGGTTAAATAAAGCTTTGGGCTGTGATGAAGCCCATTAAAGTCAGAGGCGAAGGTGTGGGATTGAAATGTAGGACAGCAGCCGCTGCAGAATGTGGTTGCATGGGATCAATGGGAAATCAATACCCGGCTCTGCTCCGCGGGTTCCCGCCAGGCCCTGCTGCTGCTGCTGCGCTCCCCGGGCGCTTCCCAACTTCCTGCACCCTCTGGAATCGCCCCTGACAGCTCCCCTCGCCCACGCACCCCCGGACAGCCCCTCCAAAGTGGGAAAGGAGGGATTTTGGCATCCACCCGGCCGTCAGTGAAAGGCTACAGACAAAAGGCTGCAGCTACGGGGGGCTCGGAGCTTTCCGGGGGGCTCGGATGGGGCTGAATCCCCGTGGGATGGCAGGGGTGAAGCGGAGCCCCAGGTGATCGTGGAGGGTGCTGAGGAAGCAGCCACGACCCACACGGGGTCAGGGCATGGAGCCAGTGCCACCCCTGGTCCCTGGAGAGGGGAGCGTCCCTCGGGAAGCGGGGCTGCTCCCGCGGGCAGGGATCACCGAGCGGCACAGCCACCGAATGGGGAGCACAGCACCCGCAGTGCATCCCTCTGCTCCCCCCGGCTCCCCGCAATGAAACCACAGGCGGTCCCCGGGGCTCATCCTCTCCCGAGCTCCCAAACAGCCATCCTGAGGGACCCTCCGCACCCCTCCGCACCCCTCCGTGCCCGCGGCCAGCGCGGGTCCGAGCGCGGCGGGAGAAGGGAGCGTCCCCCGTGCCATGGCCACCACCGCCCGCGGCCCGGCGGGGACACGGCGGCACAAAGGAATGTCCCGGGAGTGATGCTTTACCCGGAGCCAGGCGAGCACAGCACCGTGCAACCAATCCAGGGACTGATCCCAGCCTGGTTACTCCTCTTTGAGACATTCTCAGGGCTCCCCGCCAGCCTCTGGGCTCTGGGGTGGGCAGAGCCCTGCGCGCCTGGGAGCTCTTCTGGGGGTGACGAGCTGGGCAAGAAGCTCCCCGCGCCTGCCAGTGCTGCCTGTGGCACCCAGCGGTGACAGCCACCCTCCGTGGTGCCCCCCGCCGTGGCAGTGTGCCCAGCCAGGGCAGTGCTGTCACCCACCCTGTCACAAACACCCTGTGACCGCACATCCAGCCCCCTCCGAGGCTCCACCGCGCTGTCCCCCTCTCCAAATGGCTCCTTGGGTCTCCTGGGGTGTCACCTCTGTCCCTCCTGCCGGAGCGGGGACACCCCGGGAGGACTGGGAATGGGAAGGGATCTGCAAAAGCGCCATTAAACAGTCGGTTTTATCATCCCGGCTCACGTGAACACGGCGAAACCATGACATGATCCATCAGGGATGAACATTAATTATGATTGCACCTTGGGATCTTGATTGCCATTGATTTATTGATTCCTCGGCCCCTCGCAGCAGTGGCCGCTCCATAGGAATCGCGCAGTGGGGAGGTGGCTGGGCTGGCCCCGGGAGGGATTTGGGGATGGGGCCTCCAGGGACGCTTGAGGGGAGAGAGGGGATGATGCTTTTGAGGAGAGGAGAGAAGGAAAAGCCCCCGTGGCAGCCGAGCCATAACGCGGCAGCCCCGGCAGCCCCGCGTCACCTCCCGCACGGCACAGACGGGACCGCGCAGAGGCTGGGGACACTCAGGAGATCCCGGGAGCCGATCCCGGAGCGGGATCCCACTGAGCCACAGGCTGAGGAAGCCTCTTTGTGGCAGGCTCTGACCCCCCCGGAGCCTTCCTGCTGCCGATCCCATCGAGCGGCGATCGGATCGATGCTGGCCGTACCAAGCCCCGCTCCGGCGGGGAGGAGGGACGGGGCTGCAGAGCCTCGGAGGGATTTTTCCAGCATCAAGCTCCTGGAGAAGACGCCTCTGGGCTGCTCAGGCTTGGTACATCCGGCAGTGATTAGCGAGGGTGGGAGAACAAAGCCGGTGGTGCCACGATGGGTCCGTGCTGGCAGTGCCGGGGTGCAGGACCCCGCTCCAGCGGCTGTGTCTGCAGGGATGGGGTCTGGCATCCTCTCAGCTCAGCTTTGGGGGTCTCCTTCCCTCTTGGCATCTCATCACACCACCCAAACCAGCTCAGAGCTGCCCCAGGCTGGCGCTCAGCAAGCTCCAGAGCTGGATCAGCCCTGGATAACCACGGATAGAGGCAGGAACAGCAAAGCCATGAGCAAATGCTTGCTGAGCCTGACCCGTCTGCTGTCCATGTCCATGGTCTTGGGCACCAGGTGCCGAGTCACTGGTCCCTTCCAGCAAACCCAGCCATGCCCAGGGAGGTGCCAGCCACAGGGCTGAGCCCAGCCCGTCACTGCTGGGAGCAGCCAGGCAGCTCAAGCAGTGGGAAAAAAAATTATTTCAAATACACTGGCAGTAATAGGATATTGATAACCAGACCAGGGCAGCACTGAGGGGAAACAACCCAGGAAAAATCTTCTTGGTGACTCTCCAGGGGAAATTTTTTTTGCAAAGGTTAAGGAAAAAAGAAAAAGAAACACCCCAAAAACAGCCTTGCTGTAACAATTAATTCCTTCTGATGGTCACTTCTCTGGCTGCCATTTAAGGCAGACGCTCGGGAAGTGCTGGGATATCGATGGAGAGGAGGAAGAGATGGCAGGACCTCCATCCCCCTGCCCCTCTGCACAGGCTGTAAGTGCAGGGCCCGTGATTTATTTAGTATCCATGAATACTGAGTGAAATCAGAATAATGGGGCACTTAGCCAAGTTACTGAGAAATCACTATTGTGATGCAATTTACTTCAATTAATTAAGCCTTTTTTGTTACCATTATTCCTTGTTTTACATTTTGTTTTAAATTTCGAACGATTGGGCGCATTGTGGTGGGAAGCTGATAGCTCTGCTCGGAGCCGTGCACTAAGAGCCATAAATACCCAGGGGCTGCTGCTCCCAGCCCCTCCCAGCCCCTGGCCCTGCTGCCCTTCCCAAAAGGCACCAGAGACCACGGAGCTCTGCCTGCAGCTCCGCTGGGTGGGCCCCGTTTGGTGCTCAGGTGGATTTAATGTGGTTTAACACAGCTCCTGAGGATGCTCCAGATTTGACCTGTGAAGGAAAAGCCTGAGTGAGCCTCGAGTGCGATAAGTGAAAAGGAGATTTTTTTCTCACTGTATGAAAAAGGAAATCACAGAATCACAGAATCCCAGAACTGGGTTGGAAGAGAACTCAGAGCCCATCCAGTGCCACCCCTGCCATGGCAGGGACACCTCCCACTGTCCCAGGCTGCACCCAGCCCCAATGTCCAGCCTGGCCTTGGGCACTGCCAGGGATCCAGGGGCAGCCACAGCTGCTCTGGGCACCCTGTGCCAGGGCCTGCCCACCCTCCCAGGGAACAATTCCCACTTCCCAATCTCCCATCCAGCCCTGCCCTCTGGCACTGGGAAGCCATTGCAGATCCCGGCCCGGCTCTGGCAGCTCGGAGGGAAGGACACATCCCTCTCCTGTGGCTGCAGAAGGAAATTTCCCAGAGCAGGAAGGGAAGTTTCACCCTGTGCCCTTGGTGCTTCTGTGCTGATCCTCTCCAGGTGACCTTGGCCAAAGTCAGAGCTCAGGGAGGAGGATCCCAGAGCAAAGCAGCCCCACCAGGCACTGAGGGGTGGCTCACATCTCCCCAGGCCATCACCACAGGCAATAACCTGCAGCAGGTGGGACCTGGGACCACCTCCCCAACACAGCTCATGCCGGAGGGGACACCCACATCCCGTGGGACACCAGGAGCTTCACGCTCCTGTCAGAGGGAGAGGAGGGGAAGCTCCAGCTGCTTCTGGTGTGCAGAGAAGGGCTGGGTTTCTCTTTTCCCCTGTTGGTGTGTCTGGGGCTGGATCACAGCCCCAAGGACAGGGCTCTGGTGGCAGGATCTGAGCCCTGAGCAGCTGCACTCTCTCCTGCCTGGCTGTGCTCAGCCCTGGATGCTGGTGGGGTCCCTGCGGGCTCCTCCTCAGGGTGAAGGGTTTAATGTTCAGCTTGATCAAGATCCCCCCAGGATCCTGCACCCCCTGCCCTCCCTGTGGTCAGGGTGAGTCTCTCTGGCAGATAATGATCCCCCAAGGGAGCTGAGGCTGGGATTAGGTGGATCCCAGCACCACAGGGACCTCGGTGGACCTGGCAGTGCTGGGTTAGTGATGGATTCGATGATCTTGGAAGCCCTTCCCAACCTTAATGATTCTGTGACTCTGTGATTCTATTCTGGTCCTCGCACATCTCCAGCTCAGCAGCCCTGGGACCTGCTCAGCAGCCCAGTGCCACCCCCCTGCAGCATCCCCAGCACCACGCAGAGCCCAGGGATGCAGGAAGCCACTGGCAAACAAAAGGGGCCATTTGCTACCGTCAGGAGTTCTCCCCCCAGCCCTCCAGGGGATGCCATTTAACCTCCCGTGGGTTTCATCCCCCGTGTCCCTGTTCCCACTGCTGCAGCACAGCTCCTGCGCTGGACACGTGAGGGGCTCCTGTGCGGGGCTGGCGTTACTTCTTTAATGGAGGGGAGAGAAAATATTGGTGCCTCGGACCCCCCTGGGAATAAATTCATACTGCGGGATCGATTCGATTTTTTTCCTCCTTTTGCTGGATTCTTGAAGCCTCCTGGGTAACGAAGATTAAGCTTCAAGCCCTTCTGATATTACTTTGAAATGCAGAAACCTTCAGAAAAAGAGACTAAACCTTCCCTCGTCCTGGAAAATGCCAAATATCTTTGGGGATGGGCGAGTGCTCGGCTCTCTGCTCCTTCTCCCACCCCCGGAGTCACCGAGCCCCACACACGCAGGGTCACAAGCACCCACACGGGCACCGCACTCCCCTGCAGCTGCCCCGAGTTCCCCTGGGCTCCTCTCACCGTGCGGGACTCACTCCTGTGTGCTGAGCTGCGGCCAGCAGCCGCCTTGATATCAGATCAATTAATTATCAGCCCTGTTATGATGCAGCCGCTGAAATGTGGGCTGGGAGAGCTCAGGAGTGCAAGCACAGAGCTCTCGTTTCCCCAGTCCCGTAATCGCTGGGGACAGCCCTGGCTTGCGATCCTGGTTGCACCGGGACAGACCTGGAGCGGCTCCCGGTGTTTAATTGGTGTCACTTGGGAATGGCCAAGGGAGAGCAGTGCCCAGCCCTTGGGATGGCATCCTGGCCCTCCCTGCATCGGCGGCAGCAGCAGTAGCAACTCCTCAGCCTGGGGGGGACAGCAGTGGCTGGAGGCTTCACTGTGCACGGAGGTGGAGGTGGGAATTTGGGATATTAGAGGGAATTGAGGAGAGAATGGGGGAAGCTGAGACACGAGGAGCAGTAGATGGAGAGTCCTGAGCCTGGGGGGCTCCTCACTGCAGGGAGGGGAAGGCTGGGGGAGGAAAAGGGAGCAGAGATACTGCAGGAGGAGACATGGGAACAATGGAGTGGAGAGGGGAGAGGGACAGGGACAGGGACAGGGACAGGGACAGGGACAGGGACAGGGACAGGGACAGGGCAGCAGGTTTTGACATGGCCATGGGTGTTTGTTTTCCAGGCTCCTGGGCTGCAAAGGGCTGGGCACTGCAGCCCTGAGCAGAGAGCAGCTGGAAAAGTCCAAGCAATGGAAGGTTTTCTTCAAACCATTCAAGACACTTTTCCCAGTGTCTGGGACCTGCCAAGTCAAGTTTTTGTCGCTTGAGTTAATTTGGGCTTTTCCTTGGTCTCAGCCACACACTTCCTTTACAGTCAGGTCCTCCAAGCTTGGTGGTGGCCCCCAAAATGCCACCCTGGGCTCCTTTCTTTGCCTTCAGAGTCCTGGATCAGCCCAGACTCCTCCTTGCCTGGTTCCACTCCCAGACTCAGCAAACAAAGCCTCTCACAGCCAAAGCCAGCTTTGCTGCTTCCTTTTCCTGAGCATCCCACAGCTCTGGACAAGTCCCTCAGGCTCTTTGCTGGCCTTGCTGCCTGCCCTGGCATCTCCAAAGGGATAATTTCCCTTCTGCCAGCCCCTTCCTGAGAGCTGGCCTGGGTTACACCTCCCTGCCAGGAGGTTTAACCTCTCCTTTCCTCCCCTGGAGATCTGGAGGAGACTCCACCTGAAGTCCAAACTCCTGGATGTGCTCACTTCCACATCTGCTTCAAACGGGCAGCTCTGGACACGAGCCTGTCCCTGGAAAAACTCCATGTTTTCCATGGTGGTTCCATGCCCCATCCCTGGCAGTGTCCAAGGCCAGGCTGGACAGGGCTTGGAGCCACATGGTCCAGTGGAAGGTGTCCATGGCATGGGGGTGGAAAGGGATGAGCTCCAACATTCCTCCCAACCCACACCAGTCTGGGACTCCATGGAAATTCCCTTTGAAAGACATTGCTGTTGAGTCTTGGCCGTGCCCAGGGAAGCTCAGGGAAGCTCAGGGAAGCTCAGGGAAGCTGGGAGCCTCGCTCACCACGTGTGCTCGTTGCTCTCCAAAGCCAACCTGGAATTTCGAGGCAGGGACTGTTTTCCCCTCCAAACCCTCCCAGGCTGCGAAGGAAGTGATATTCTGACTCTATTTTTCTATCAATAAAGTTTATTGTCCTTTTCTCGCAAACCCTTCAGCAATTAAAAAAAAAAAAAGAGAAGAAGAGGAGGAAGAAGAAGACAAAGGGAGTTGATGTTTGACTGCTGGGCTATCACTTAAGTCCTTGTTCCTGTTTACTCAGGACTTATTAGAGCTCATTCAATGCCTATAGCATGGCTGGATCAATACCTGCTGGGAGCAAGAGAGATTCCGCTTGGCCACTGTAGCCCATGTTGCAGAATTGATCTGCTTGGCTGCTGCAATCTGAAAATCCATCTTTTTGCGCTCCCTGCCTCTCTCCGCCGTGGGTTGCTAAGCAACGGGGGCTCCTTGGGATGGCCATTGGCCAGCGCCGCGGCCGTGCCGTGGTCCTCCCTGGTCACTTGGCCACTTTGGGCTGCGAGTCCTCCTCCAAGGCTGGCTCCGGGCGGCGGGGAGGTGGGGAAAGGGCAGGGAGGAAGGGAAGGGGCTTGGGGGGGTGGCGAGAGGAGGGACGAGGAGGAAAGGGAAATCGATATCACCTCACATTTAACCTTTCTTTAAAAAAAAAAAATCTTTGAGAAAACTCTATTGACCCATTCCTTATCACTTCTGGCCACGGCAGCCTCTGCAGCGAGGCTCCAGTGCCTCCTCACTCCCCATCACCGCCTCTGTTTAGGGCACATCACACTCCTGTCCTCCCTTCTCCCTGTCTCCCTCACCTTGGCTGGACACAGAGTTAGGCCAGGTTAGCTAAAGGTGTCTTTTTAAACTGATTTCATTAAACTGGGGCAAAACCTTTGTGCGGATGTACTGGGATCAATGTAAACCCCATTTGCATCGATTTCGCTTCGCTTTGGTAAAGGAATCGAATTATACAAACCAATACCAACCTGCTTTAAAATGATTTAAGGGTGTCTACACAAGACCAATTTTGGCTTGCAATTTTGCGTGTAGACAAGGTCCATCCCTCCTCCCTAAGAGCCCTTCATGAGGCAAATCCAGGCCATGGGAGGCTCGGAGCTCTGGCTCCCACGGCCTCCCCAACAGTGTTGTCTTTGCAGCTCATCCTGAAAGCGGTGCCCAGGTTCTGCTGCTGCTCCACCAGACACAGATCAGGGTGGGGAGGTGATTTCCCAGGTGCTGCAGAGCTTCTGCTGTGTGTGGTGCTGCTCTGGCTCCATCCCACTCCAGATGGAAGCACCTCGTGGGTGTCGTTTACTGCAAGAGGTTGCGTTTAGAGCTCAAACTCGGCCCTTGTTTTGTGATTATCTCACACAGCCAGAGGACAGAGAGGTCAATACTGGACCACAAGTGATCCCACGTGGAGACACCCATGGGAAGTGGCCTCATTTCCACAAGTGCAATTTTTGTGCAATTTTTCCCGTAAAAGCTGGGAAAGGCCCAATTTCTCTGGCATCGTCAAACCCAACCCCTTTGATCAGCTCCCACAAGAGAGATGCTCCCACTCACACCCAGAGATGCTCCCCAGACAGAACACGAGCTCAGAGCTGGCTCAGGGAAGTTCTGATCCCAGTCCTCAGCCCTCAGTGCAGCCTCTTTGACCCCAGTAAATCCCAGGATCCCTGGCACATCCCTACTGCTGCTGGGCCAGGCCCTCCCTGGGCCACCCCTGCGCTTCATTTTGGGGTTCAACCCTCGACTCTGGGGCTCTGCATCAGAAGAGTTCCAGGTCAAACTGGGTGGAGAAGCTTTTTCCTGCAGGGAAGGGGAGTCAGCAAGGAGCTGCATCACATCTGGGTAGAGTCTGGCTCGTGATGGAGACAAGAAACCTGCCTGGATGGGCTTTGATCCCAGCCCCCGAGCGCTGTGGGCAGCTCCATGGACCTCACCTGACCTTCAGCCCAAGGAAGAAGCATCAGAGGACACGCAGGTTATTACCCCATTTTAGAGCTAGATTATTCTCCTATTTAAAAGATATATTATTATCCTGAAAGATAAATTATTATCTTAATGTCGATTAAAAATTCCAGTAGTTTTTCATCTAGAAGAGCTGAGCATAACTCAGACCAAGGCAGGTGCAGGCAGGGCTGAGTTCCCCATTCAGGGTGGCCAAAGGCAGCAAATCCTTTGTTGTGGGGAGTCCTCCTGACTCTGCTGCTGCAATTTTCTCCTCCTCTGCAGTTGATTTTTGGAACTTTCTCATCCTACACTAACTTTTTTCACCAGGAGGAAGGGCAGGACACAAACCTTGGAGGACAAGCTGAGAGCCCTGTCAGTGCAGGGCTCTGTCCCTGGGAGCATCTGAAGCTTTTCCACACCAAGCACAGATCAGGGATATTCCAAAAGTTCGGAAAATCAGAAAAACGTCACTTTATCAAAAGAAATCCTTCTTCCAAAGGAGCCACTGCTCCCTGAAATCTCACTTTTCAAACATTTCAGTGGCCATGTAAAAAGAACAGGAGTCATCAGATTATCCCACTTCAGCATTTCCAAAGGAATCATTTTCCTCTTCCAGCCCCGTGTGATTTTATTTTTGTTTTAAATTCATGATTAATTTACACTAAAAGGAAATTTGAAAAACCGCCCGAACTTAAATTTAGCTGCTACTCTAAAGCCTGTCAGAACCACCTGCCTTGATTGACAATGTCTGTAATGGTTGGGATTTCTTTTTTTAATTTCTTGCTTTTCTTTTTCCCTAAATGAAGACATTAAAATTCCCATAAATCCTCACAGAAGGAGGATCCTGTCAGATCCCAAACCCCTTCTCCAAATTCCCGGGGGGTTTTAGCAGGTACTTACAGGCTCTGATGAATAGCAGCACTTCCTCGAACCGGGGCAGTGATTTCCCTCTTCCCACGGGGATTTTTGGGATATTTTGTTTTATACACAAGGTAATGGCTGCTGAATGATCACTTTGCCGAGCAGCCCCTCACAAATCACCCCCCCCGGGTTCTGCGAGGACTCCCCACGCCCAGAGCGGGGCTCGGCAAGGCCATTAACTGATTTCTGCTTTCACTTAGAGCTGCGGCATTGACGGCGCTGCTCGATACCTGACAAGCTCTGCACTGGCCCCGAGAGCCGAGTCCTGGTCCTCCCTGCCACGGAAACCTTCAGGACTGATCCTCAGCCGCAGCATCCAGGCAGGGTGGAGGCTCCTCAGTGCTCCTGACAGCCTTTTCCCTCTCTCCCGGGGCCGAGCAGGTCCAGCTGCTGGATTCCAGGGTGGTGGGGCTGGGTTTGATCCCCAGCTCGGGCCCTTTGTGGTGTCCCTGCAGGGGCAGGATTGTGGCCATCCCCACCCCAGCCTCCCCCAGGCTTCCATCGATGCCAGCCCAGGATTCCTGAGGGGGTGAAGATCCCCATGAGTGCAGGGACTTGGTGCTGGGTTTGAGCTCGGGACAGGGGTTTTGTAGGAAGAGAGGGAGGTGGGAGACAATTACCCCAGTCCCCTCCAGTGAGACCCTTCAGGAGTGAGGTGTGAACCAGGAGCTCGGCTTTAACAGCTGGGGGTGCTCCCGTGGAGAAGAGAAGGCTCCAGGGACACCTCAGAGCTCCTTGCAGGGCCTAAGGGGCTCCAGGAGAGCTGCAGAGGGACTGGGGACAAGGCATGGAGGGACAGGACACAGGGAATGGCTTCCCAGTGCCAGAGGGCAGGGCTGGATGGGAGATTGGGAACTGGGAATTGTTCCCTGGGAGGGTGGGCAGGCCCTGGCACAGGGTGCCCAGAGCAGCTGTGGCTGCCCCTGGATCCCTGGCAGTGCCCAAGGCCAGGCTGGACATTGGGGCTGGGAGCAGCCTGGGACAGTGGGAGGTGTCCCTGCCATGGCAGGGGTGGCACTGGATGGGCTTTGAGGTCCCTTCCAACCCAAACCATTCTGGGATTTTCTGAGAACATCAAGGAGAGGGAGGAAGAGAAGAGCCACAAGTGGCAATGAGAGACCCTTGACAATGTGAGATTTTATTTTTGCAGGAAAGAAAATTCATTCTACATTTTCAGGAAAAACATTGCAGGTTTTATTCTTCAGGTCCTGTTCCTAAAAGCTCCTGGTCCCTTGCAATGCCCCTGAACACCTGAGAGGCTCTTTTCAAAGTCACTTGGAAGCTTGGAGGAGGAAACAGAAGCTTCACGTTCCCAACATGCTTCAGTTTGTTGTGTGGCTAACACGAGACAGTGTTGAGAAGCAGAGCCCACTGGCAGAGATCCCCCCTGCCCAGGAGCCCCCCGAGCCAGGCTGGGCAGGCCATGGGTGCAGGGAGGGAATGGCAATGTTGGCATTTCGTGGAGTCATTTAATTAGAAAAGCTCTCTAAGATCAAGTCAGAATTAACCCAGCCCTGCCAGGGCTGCCACTAAACCCTGAGCACACCTGCATGGTTTTCTGAACACTTCCAGGGACAGTGGCTCCCCAACCTCCCTGGGCTCCCCAGGTCACAGCCGAGCCACCCACGCTGGGACCAAGGGACAGCATCTCCTCAGCAGTGCCCTCTGCTCCCAGTGGGTCACATCTCCTGGTGCTGGGGGGCTCTGGGGGGGCTGCAGGTCTCCACAGAAGATCTCCAGGGTGGTTGGATCTGGCACTTCCCTGCTCAGGTCCCTGTGGACATCGCAGCTCTTGCTCCAGGTCTGTGGTGCTGTTCCAGCTTCTTTTTCCTCCCCACTCCTGCGCAGCTTTTTCGTTGCAGCCCTCTCCATCTGTTCCTCTCCACATCACTGAACTCACAGCCCCTGGGGGGTTTTCACCCACCGCCCCCCTTTGCACTGACCCGAGGCCTCCCTGAAATGCCACATCAAGGACTCCAGAGCCCAGGGGAGAAGGAAGAGCTGCGGAATAACCTGGAAAGCCAGGGTGACTCGGGCTGTGTTTGCACACTGCATAAATCAGCCGGGAGCCTCCGTGCCCAGCACGTGTGTGCACAGCCCTTTACAAATGAAGAGCAGGAAACAAAAACTTCATCCATTAACATAATGACAGGTATTTCCCTGTTCTTAGGCCAGGCCCGGCCAAGCAAAACGCTTAAGTACATGATTAATTTGAAGTCTAAGAGACTTAAGCACATGCTTAAGTGTTCTGCAGCCCCGGACCTAACGACAGAGGTTTCCACAGAGCAATCCATGCTCCCGACATGTTCCAGTGGTGCTCAGATGTATGGATTAAGGGTGCCATAAACAGTTGAGATATTCTGTTTAAACAATCATTTGTTGACAAGACTATTCTAAGCCCATCGAATCCCTAAGTGATAGATGTATGTTGTCTCTCCGAGTCTCATGCTGTATCAGCCATTGATTTTTTCCCAGCCTGGATGCTAAGGTAACCTTTACCTGAGAGCTTAGGCAGAAAGCCATGGGTGTGTGCTCGCCACTCCGGCTGTTTGCACGGCTGGGCTCAGCTTTGTGTCCGTCCTCGCGGCACGAGGCTGCCCCGGAGCGCTCCGAGGGCCGGGGATGAAGGAGCAGCTCTGGCTGCATCGCTCAGAGCTGCACTGCACAGCCTGGGCATGTCTGTGAGCTGCTCCCCCCTTTCCCCGGAGCTTTTTTCCAGGGTCTCCGTCCAGCCCAAATCATGGCTCAGGGTGGTTTCTCATCCTCCAGGGAAGCAGCAATCTGGTCCTGCCGTCCATCTCCCCACTCAGCACCCACTCCAGGAGGTGTTTCCTTCCAGAGCCGCACGGGTGCCCCGCTGGCTCCATCCCTCTGTGCCGGGACACCCTTCCTGCGGATCCGTTTTAATCACATTTATACACTGTAAGCAGGGGAAGGAATCTATTGACAGTCTGTCTTCACATTTCTGTCAATTCTTCCGGAGACATCATTAAATCCAAGAGTGGATCTTAATTTAACGTGTTAGCTAACGGGTTATTTAATTAGTTTTCAATAACCCCCAAAAAAGTGGGGGGTGGGGAAATGGGCTAAGTATTAAGGGGAGAAAAAACCCAGCAAACCAGAGAGCAGGATGATGAACACATCCAGGTTTCCCGGATCTGCAGAGAAATCGTCTCCTCAGCCCCTTCTCCCCTTCTCTCTCACAAGAAAGAGCCCTGTTGCGTTTTCCCCCTCTCCCCACTGTGTTCAATAATAAATGAAAATGGTAAAAAGCAATTCATACACAGGCTAAGCGTCTGGATTTATTATCAAGACAATTACACCGAGGAGAATTCCCGGAAAATTACTCTTCGAAGTCTTTCTCTGGCACCCCCTCCTAGTTTGGATAAATACAGCAGCAATTACTGCCGCGGGAGAGAGGAAGTCACGGGGAAAGGGGTGCCAGCGCCTCGTGCCCCAGCCAGGCTGGGGCTTGGGTGGCATCTGCCCCCGGGGGTGGTGGCTTTGCGCGGGGGAGGTGCAGGGTGTGCTCGGAGGGGATGCGCATTTCCCGGGCGGGTCTGTGCCGTGGTGCCGGCTGTGGCTGCTCCGCCGCCGTGGAACAGCCCCGGCTGCCTCTGAGCCGCTCGGGATCCTCCTGGTGACCAGCGCTGCGTGTCCCAAGCACGGCCGGGTGGGCGAGGGGCAGGCCCGGGCATCCCAACCTGCAGGGACCCCCTGCCTGCGCCCCAGGGCAGCTGCTTGCTCTGGTTGGGGTGGGCAAGTGCCTGCCCTGTCCCTGCTTCGTCCCCGCTGATTGCTTCAGTTTCTGTTTTCCCTCGTCCCCATCCTTGTCTTGTCCCCGTCCCTGCCTTGTTCCCTTCCCGTTCTCATCCCCACCGCTGCCTCGCCATCATCCCTGCATCATTTCCCATTTTCCTCATCCCCTTCCCTGCCGTGTCACCGTCCTTGCCTTGTTCCCTTCCCTGTCTCCTCTCCCATTTTCCCTCACCCTCATCAGTGCCTGTCTCTGTCCCCATTCCAGCTTCATTTCCCATTTCCCCTCACCCCAGCCCTTCCTGCCCCCAGCACTGCCTCCCCCGGCTCTCCCCGCAGGACGGCCCGGGGTACCCCGGTACCTGTTGCGGGGCTCAGCCGCCGGCACCGGGGGGGCCGGGCCCGCTCCCCTTGCCCGGGCCGCTCTGCAGATCGCACAAGGCCCTGCCTTCCTCCTGCCCTCGGGAGCGGGGAGAAAATTGTCCAAAGCCGGGATCTTAGCGAAAAAGCAGAAACTGCTTCTCCCGAGTCAGGCGAAGGAGCCTGAATAGGAAGGGAAACATCTGCGGGGAAAAGAGAAACAGGGGAAAAAATTAAAAATACATAGCATGTATTTTAAAAAACGCATTTATATTAAATAAGTCCTCTCGCTTCCTATATATCTAATGTGTAAGATACGCGCACCATAGGTTATCTATACTGTGTATAAAATAACGTGCTGCCGGTGCAGCAAGCACTCGCTTCCCCCCATCCCCTCAAGGCTTTACCGGCCCCGGCTCCACCCCGGCTCCTGCCTCCAACCCCCCGCAGCCCCAGAGAGCTTTTGGGGCGCTCAGAGACGCGGGTTTGAAGGTCCCCAAAGTGCAGAAGGAGCAAAAAGTGGCAGAAGGCAGAGCAGGGGGAACAAGGACATTTCGGAGGTCTGGGGGACACCCGCGGTCCCGTCCCGTAGAGCACGGGCAGACTCGTTGAGTGTGGGACCCCCGCACCCCAACCCAGCTCGGGGATGGCCGGGCCTGACCGGGGAAAGGCGGAGAGAAAAGGGGAGGGAGGGGAAAAATCAGGAAAAATATAATAAAATAAAAATTCGATTGCGTAATTTTTATATCTCGCAGCTGGGCGAAATCCCGGAGATTTTTCAACGCTTTTCCCCCGAAATCTCCGACAGGGTCGAGCCCTCTCCGTGCCGCTGCCAGGGTATAAAGTTCAGCGCTGCTCTGCGGGGAACTTGTGAAAACAAATTGCGGCTGAAAGAGGCTTCCAGAGAGTCCCGGTGGTGTTGGCGGGGCGGGGGCGGCGGGGGGGCCCCGG
>VZTN01021388.1:122125-133385 GCA_013400515.1 Erpornis zantholeuca | reverse complement strand
TCCCTCGGGGCTGGGAACCCCACACCCCCAGCCTGGGGGGGGGCGGTGTCACCTGGGCCGGGGTCGTGCAGGGACACACCCGAGGGGCCACGCCCGGCAGTAGGGGTTTGGTCCCCGCCACTGTCACAGCATTCCAGAGCTGTTTGGGCTGGAAGGGAACTTAAAGCCCATCCAGTGCCACCCCTGCCATGGCAGGGACACCTCCCACTGTCCCAGGCTACTCCCAGCCCCAATGTCCAGCCTGGCCTTGGGCACTGCCAGGGATTCAGGGGCAGCCACAGCTGCTCTGGGCACCCTGTGCCAGGGCCTGCCCACCCTCCCAGGGAACAATTCCTGCCCAATCTCCCATCCAGCCCTGCCCTCTGGCACTGGGAAACCATTCCCTGTGTGCTGTCCCTCCATGCCTTGTCCCCAGTCCCTCTGCAGCTCTCCTGGAGCCCCTTTAGGCCCTGCAAGGAGCTCTGAGGTGTCCCTGGAGCCTTCTCTTCTCCACGGGAGCACCCCCAGCTCTCCCAGCCTGGCTCCAGAGCAGAGAGGCTCCAGCCCTGGCAGCATCTCCGTGCCCTCCTCTGCACTGGCTCCAGCAGCTCCACGTCCTCCTGCTGTTGTTGCCCAGGGCTGGGGCAGCTCTGCAGGTGGGGTCTCAGCTGAGGGGGGCAGAGGGGCAGAATCTCTTCCCTCCCCTGCTGCCCACGCTGGGGGCTCAGCCCAGCCCAGGGGGGGTTTGTGGGGTCAGTGCCCATGGCCGGGGCAGGTTGAGCCTCTCGCCCACCAACACCCCCAGGTCCTTCTCCCCAGGGCTGCTCTCTGTGAGTTCATCTCCCAGTCTGTGCTCAGGGCTGGGATTGCCCAGACCCTGCTCAGTGTGTGGAGGCCGAGCTGGGCACCTGCCCCCTGTGCTGGCTCTGTGCTGGGTGGGAACACCTGGGATTTGGGGTCATATTGGAGCTGGGCTGTGACGTGGGCTGGTAGAGGGCTGTGAACTGCCCAGAGAGCCCGGGGGCCTCCTGGAGAGGGGCCTCCCACCTTGGAAGGGCTCCAGTCTGGATCTCCCTCCTGCCATGCCCTGCTGGAGCTCAGGGATAACCCGGAGCCACTGATGTCTCATCCTTCAGAGCGTCCTGGAGACACAAACCTTGGACACCCTGAGGAGTACAGACTGGCCTGGTCTTCCCTGCACCACAGGGGAAGAAATCCAGCAACCCACTGAGAAATGACTGGGCCAAACCCCATGGGACCTTCCCATCACTGACCCAATAAATGCTCCTGGGACCAGATTTAATCAGGAAATGCAGGAAACTCTTGGGTTTTCTTCCCCCACTGCTTTTTCCCTCCGTCCAGCACATGTTCTGTGGCTGATGATGGCTCTGGGCCCTCTCGGACACCACCTCTGCTGACACCAGCTCAGGACCAACACACGCTCCAATGAAAATTGTGTCATTGATGCTGAACTTGTTCCTTGTCCCTGCTCAGAGCTCCAGCTCCAGGAGCAGCTGGAGGCAGGGACAGGGAATTCCTGAAGCCAAAGGGAGATCCTTGCTGCTGCTTTCCTGTGTGAAGGGGCAAGGACAGAGTGGGATGCACAGGGCCCTCAGCCATGAGTGTCACAGGGATGCCACCCCGGAGTCCCATCTGAGGCTCCTTGTCCAGCATTACCTCGTTCCCACTGAATGGCTGAATCCTGGAATATCCAGAGCTGGAAGGGACCCCCAGGGATCCTCAGCCCAGCCCTGGCCCTGCACAGACACCCCAACAATCCCACCCTGGGCATCCCTGGCAGCGCTGTCCAAAGGCTCCTGGAGCTCTGGCAGCCTCGGGGCTGGGCCCATTCCCTGGGGAGCCTGGGCAGTGCCCAGCACCCTCGGGGGGAAGAACCTTTCCCTAACGTCTGACCCAACACCAGCCCGTCCTGCAGCTGTAACACAATTCAATCCCCTTCCCCCCTCCCCAGATTCCATAGTTGGGGCTCTTGCGCCAAACGCTGAGCAGGAGCAAACCCCGCAAGACTCCAAGGAAAACTTATTTCAGGGGATGGAGGTTTTCCAGCCGCAGCCCCACCTCATCCCCTCCGCGCTGCCATCCCTCCGGGCTCTGCCGGCCTCTGCCTGGCTCCGGCACTTCATTAGCACCAATTTGCTCCCGTCACGCTAAGTGGTGCTGACTCGGGAGAGGAGTGAGGAGCACCGAGCAGCCGCGAGCACTCCCAGGGCTGCCGTGTCCGGCCCTGCCTCACAGCCGCAGCCGAGCCAGTCCCAGGCAGCCGCTCCCGATGGGCTCCCCTGGAACAATAAAGGCAGCAAAGCCCGGGCCAACAGAAGGCCTGGAAAGGGAGGAAATAGGACAAATGGGGGAAGCGACTTCCCAGCAGAGCCATGAGCTGATCCCTGCTCCCCTGGGTGATGGGGAGAGCGGAGCAGGGCACCGCGTCTGCCTTTACAAAGGTGTCTGGAAAAGCAAGTGGAAAATGAAGCCTCCGCAGAAAGGAGATGCTTTTAACAACAAGCTCACCTTTTTAAGTCATGTGAAACCGTTTCGGTGTCCCTGAGAGAGGTTTGGTGGCTGCCACCAGGGCCAGAACAGCTCACCTGGAAAGACAAGAATAAAAGCAGGGCAAATGTGCAGGGAGGGAGCCAAGCACGGCGGCAGCAGCCACAGCTCCTTTGTATCCCTTCAGCCACCCTCAGACCAGACAAACTCGTCTGCTTCAGTGCCGGGAAGGCTGAAAATGCCACCCCTGGAAGAACAGGCCGAGCTTGAGAAGTGCAGGAGAAGAAATGAGGCGTCCTGGGGGCTCTTCTGTGTGTTGGGGCTGCTCTGATGATCCCAAATCGGGACGAGATGGGACCCCCATCTCTGGGAGGACCCGAGCACAGGACGGAGGGCTGGTTCTTCCCTTTCCTGTCCCGTCCCTCCTGTCCCAACCCCTGGGAGCCCCGGGGCTGTGGGGATCGTGCCGGGTCGGTGCTGGCAGAGCCTCGCAGCCCCGTCCGGGTGGATCAGAGCTGCTCCCTGCTATGAACACCGAAACCCTCGGCGTGGGAAGGGCAGGGAAGCGAAGGGAAGTGCAGGCGGCAGCGCTTTGTCTCATCTCATCTCTTCTCATCTCATCTCATCTCCTCATTTGCAGCGTTCAGAGGAAGATTTAATTTGCTGGGCTCGGGGAAGCGGCTCCCCCTGCAGCGCTGGCTGCATACCAATGACCCGGGGCTCTCCTCGTCCTCCCCGGGCTGCCAGGGACACCGGCGGGGAAGCCTGGCCCCACCGAGGAGGGGACACGGGGACACGTGTGGGGCTGGCAGCTCGGGGCGCTCCTGCCCAGCAGGGCTGGGAGGCTCGGCAGGCATCTCGCAGCTCCTGACCACCTCTCTCGGACTCTGAAGGGCCTCGGAGCTCTTTCTGTTCACCGCAGAGTGGCTCAGATGCTGTGCGGCCACGGGACCCGAAATTTCCCACAAGTTTTGGAGCCCAGAAGGTGCTTTTTTTTTATAATCATGTGCTGCTGAAATCTGGGGGATCCGAGGAACGAGCACTGCAGGGCAGGCTCTGCTCAGGTCATTCCATGGGTGACACCAAATCCCCTTTGGCTTGTGTGTTCGTCTGCGCTTGGAATCTAATGGGGTTTCAGCAAAACCCAAAAAAAAAGGCAAAAAGAAAGTTGAGGTTTTTTTTGAGCACTTCTCCTTTGTTCTATACTGCTGCCTGTCCTGTCAGCGTCGTGTCCTCCCAGCGTGAGAAGATCTGAATTTCTGCTGGAAACCCCTATTGGTGACAAATCTCTTTGGGCTCTTTTCCTGCAATGCGAAGAGAAGTCAAACCACGCTCTCACAGTTGCCCCAGCACCCTGGCCAGCCCCACTGTGCACCAAAGGGTTTCTGCTTTGCACATAAAGCTCCCCAGGCTCTGCTCCACCTCTGGGGGAGCCGATGCCATGAGGTTCATTCAGACCCTGCGTGAGGCACTGGGCTCAGCCCTGTTTGCTCAGAGCTGAAGCTCCCAAAACCTTCCAGAACAGTGGGGTGGGGGCTGACCCACCACAGCCAGCCCCCTTCTCCGGGAAAGGGTCTGACATCACAGAACCTTGGAATTGTTACGGCTGGAAAAGACCTCTTAGATCAAATCCAACCATCAACACAGCACCACTCCCATGATTCTCACTAAAACATCCACACATTTTCTGAACACTTCCAGGGACGGTGACTCCACCATTTCCTTGGCAGTCTGTGCCAGGGCTGGGCAACCTTTTCCATGAAGAAATTTTCCCTAATATCTCTAAACCTTCCCTGGTGCAGTGTGAGATCATTTCCTCCTGTCATTTGTTACTTGGAAGGAAAGACTCACCCCCACCTGGCTACAACCTCCTTCCAGATCCCTCTGCCCCTTCAAGGAGAGAGGGAAACTGAGGCAGTCCAGGGGCTGGGCCAGTCTTGGAGGCATGGAGAGAAGCCAGCTTTGCTCAGGGCCATTTCCCACCCGGTGCCCACCAGTGCCATCAGCCCATCCCACCTTTGCCCCAGGGAAACCTGTCCCGACCTGGCCAACCACATCCAGGTTCCCCCTCTCCATCCCTTTCTTCACCTCGCTCTGAGCCCCTAAATGCTCCTCGGTCCCCTTCCACCCCTGGGAGATGATTTGACAAGGAGAAAAGGAGAGAAACTCGTGGGTTTTGTGAGGTTTTTTTCCCCCCTAACCTTGCTTACAGCCAGCGTGCTGGCTCTGAAAGCCCCTGGCTGTCTTTTGTGATTTCAACAAATCACCAGCACTTAAGCAAAGTGGGCAGAAAATTACAGGTTGTATTGCAAGTGAATGGAGAGGGAGAGCACGCTGGGGCCGAAAAGCAGAGGTTTGCGGCTATAATAGAGCAAGCAGGGACTGGCAGGCTGCGGAAGCCTGCAAAGCCATCAGGTATTAGTTAAATGCTTCGCGGGGTTCACGCTGCGAGGCATAATCGCAGCTCCTGAGCAGCAGCCATTTGATTGTCTCTATTATGTCCCCTCTGAAATGATTTGGGAGATGTTTGGCTCGGAGCTGTCAAGGTTAAGTCAAGGAAAACGCGCTCCCTCTGACATGAGGCTCCCGGGAGGCAGGAACCCGCGGCAGAATCCTCCGGGGAGGAGGGTGGGATGCCTCTGCTTCTGGAGCTCTTTCCTCCTCCTTTCCCTGCCCGAGGTGCCTCCGTGTCTTTGCTCCCTGTGGTTTTCCTGCAGCCGTGTCAGAGCTGCCTTAGGGATGGGATTGTTTGGATGGTGTGCCTGGTGTGTGGAGGGATCAGTGCTGTCACCCACTGCATCTGGCCTCCCCTCCTTGTCACTTCTGGGCTCCTTGGTTGGGTTTGGAGGGCATGAAATGAGCTGGGGAGAGGTGGAGGGAGGAGAAAACCCCCAGTGTGTGTGAGCCAAACCCATTATTGGCCAACAGAGAGCATCCCCCGGCTGTGGGAGACCTCAATCCACCTCTGCCACGCTTGGTCCTGGTACTGCCAAGGTCCTCTGTGCCCCAGGAGCAGCAGGACAAGCCCAGAAGTAAATCCTGCAGAGGCAGGGGTGGAGGTGTCCCCATCCCCACCGAGCACAGCCAAGCCCAGAGAGGTGGGAAGGGCACGGCGGAAAAACAACATTAAACCAAGGTTGGGTTGTTTGGATCTTAGGACTTGGGGGGGAAAAGGGGATTTTGAAGCACAAAGAAAACACCTCACCCACGGCTGATCCGGGTGGGAGTCAGGGCCGTGCCCCTGGCTGCCCCTCGCCCCTGGCAGCCTGCGGGCACAGGGGCACAGCCACTGCCAGCCTGCCTGGGAAAGCAGCGCCCAGGGGATGGGGAATGGGAAAAAGATCCTCCATGGAGGGCTTGATGGCTGCCGTAAATAGATCCGAGCAGCGTCGCCATCGATCGCTGCTGTGCGGAGCTGTAACAGGATTGAGCTGGGGGAGAGGGTTGGGTGTTGGGCTGCGTCAGCAGAAAGGGAAATTAATAAATAAACAAACGAGCACAGGAAATGTGGGATGCGGCCGCCGGCGGCAACGCAGGCCAAAAATAACCCAAAATACTGGGGGGCTCCGGGGTGAGGAGCAGGATGTCACCTGTGCCTGAGCAATGGCACAGTGTTACTGCAGGAGCCCAGCCTCACCAGCAAGGCCCTGATGGTTCTTGTTTGCCTCAGAGCTTGGAGTTGTTAATGGCAGACTGGGTTGTAACAATCACTCCTAAGAATGGGATGGGATGGGAGGTTGGAATGTGAGGTTGGAAAGCTGAAAGGCTGAATCTGGGGCTGATTGTCCAGCACTGTGCTGGGAATGGGGGCCAGCAGGCAGGAGAGCAAGAGGACAGGCTGGATTGCCAGGGTGACAGCTGGGTCACATCCACAGGTCCCCTGGGGGACGTGGGGGACATTCCAAGTGCCATCCTGCAGAGGAAAAGCCCTGTGGGTGGAGTGTGAGGAGCCCACCACGCACACAGGAGGAGCTGAGCATGCCGCGGGTGCCGGGAGGGCGTGGGGAGGGTGGGCGAGGGGCACGAGCGTGGGGGGAATTTTTCTGTTTGTTGTTTGCCTTGGGGGGAAGTTGGGGAGGGTTTTTTTTTTAAATTCATGTCTGGGAAAAAAAAAAAAAAAAGTCAAATTTTCTATAAAGGCTTTTTTTTGTTTGTTCTTTTTGCAAGCATCTGATGGTCATAGGGTAGGTTTCCACATTCTCCGCTGGCTCTTTGAGTAAGGTACCCCTGGGACAGGGTCCCCTGGCATCACTCAGAGTGTCCCTCTGTCCCTAAGGATGGTGGTGTGCAGCCACACCTGCCTGGGGGGGAGAAGGGAGGGGAAGGTTCTGCACTGCCTGTACCAGGGGTGGCTGATTCGGACTGAGAGTGCTTGGCTGTGCCCAGCTCGGTGCCTCCTGTGCCTGCAGAACTGCTGGCTCCCTGCACCACGTGGGGACAGGGCCAGCACCGAGCCCAGAAGCTGGGGCACAGAATCTGCTGGATAAACTCTCTGCTTCACTGAGCTCCAGATTTGCCCAGCTGTGGGGGGAAGGGGTGGATATCATCCTTCTCTCTCAGTTCGAGGTGATGTGCAGAGGGCTTGTAGGGACGGCTACGGGAGGAGGAGCTTGCCTGTGTTCTAGTGAGGAAGAAATTACTCCAAACACCCTCCCACTGCTCCTAGGCTACCCAGGGCCTCCCCTTGGGCTGTGGAGGTGTGTTTGGAGAGCAGGAAGGTGTTCAGCCCACGGGGAATACCTGTCTCCTGCTGCCCCATCCCTGCAGTGTTCCAGCCTCAGCCTCCGGCCCCTCCAGGCTCTGTGCTTGGAGCTTGGAACTTGCTTTGCCTCCTCCAGTCCAAAGAGGCTCCTGCAAGTGCCTGAGAGAAGCAAGTTGAGATCTGACACCCAGACAGCAAATGTCTCAGGGGACCTGTGCCCTGCCTGCGAAATCCTCCAGGAGATTTGAACCGAGAAACCCCAAAGCCTGAAAAATGCTGCTGCCCTGGGCAAGAGCAGGGCTGCCTTTAGCCCATGGTTTACTCACTCTCTCCGGGGCTTCCCAGGAGGAAATGCTTTGTTCCCAGCTGTGTAGGGTCAGATCCATGCCCTGCCTTGCCCGTAGCATCCCAGGTTCCTGCAGTTCTGTGTCTGGTCGAGTCCTGAGCACCCAGATCAAACCTCAACAGCTCCAGGGCTCTGCTTTGAGCCATTCTATAATTTTGTAGGAAAATATCATAGCAAAGGTCCCCTGGTCCCACCTGTTCCACCAACAGTGTGCTTGGCCCCCCCCACAATTAAAATTCATATATTTATTTATTTTACTCACTTCCCCCTCTGCCCTCATGCAGCGTGGTGGGGTCAGGGGGTTCCTGGGTTCTTGGCTCTTGCTGTCCTTCCCCATGTGATAGCTCCTCTGTGCTGACCTTTGGCTCAGGCCAAACCTGTAGGGAAGGCTTTTAATCTGATGCTGACAAATGTGCCAGAGGATCCAGTAGCAAAGGCACACGGGGGAGGCAGAATTTCCTGGAGCCCCCAGTGACTGAGGCAGGAAAAGCCCTTCCCAGAGCAGGTGGATCCATGATTGGTCCTTCCAAGCTGAAGCTGTGGGATGTGGAGGCTGCAGAGTGACCTTTCTGTAATGTCCCTCCCTGTCCCCGGCTCTTCCCTGCATTTCTGAGCTGGCAGCTGGATGGGGTGGCCAAGAGACACCAGGGAGACCACAGAGGTGATGAGGAGGCGAGTGAGACCTTGCTGAGGGAGGCTGATGGATAACCCCCAGAATTTCGGGGGGTGGATCCCAACAGGCAGTGTCTGGGAGCAGAGCAGTCCAGGGCTTTCCTCAGTCTCTAGTCCCAGGCTCAGCTGGAGATGCTGCCACTTCTCCTGGTCTTCCCCCAGGCTTTTGTCACGCTGGTGTCACAGGAGGCCATTGTCCCATCTCAGCAGGTGCTTGGGTGCACAGGGAGGAAGAGGAGGGAGCGGTGGGACACGAGCCAGCGAGTCTCCTGGAGGGAAGGGCCTGGATTTCGGGAGGCAGCCGGGCAGCCTGCAAGCGGGCCAGGGTGGGGAGCCCCAGGTAACATCCCTGTTCTCTCTTTTGAACGTCCCCAGCTTGCAAACGCAAGGAGCAGGAGCAGCAGAAGGACAGGAGCCTGCAGCCCAAGAAGCAGCGCTTGGTCTTCACGGACCTGCAGCGCCGCACCCTGATCGCCATCTTCAAGGAGAACAAGCGTCCCTCCAAAGAAATGCAGATCACCATCTCCCAGCAGCTGGGCCTGGAGCTCAACACCGTCAGCAACTTCTTCATGAACGCCCGCCGGCGGTGCATGAACCGCTGGCAGGAGGAGCCGGGCGCCAACCCCGGGGTCCCCTCGTCGTCTACAAGCACTTTCTCCAAAGCATGATGTCCCCCAGCCCTCCCTGCCCCTTCCTGGATGTCCCCCTCATGACAAAGCCAACCCCAGACTCACATGCATGGCCTGACCGGGGTGGGTGCTTTTGGGGTGGGTCCATCAGCCTCCCAAACCCTCAGCCGGGCGTCACCCGTGGACATGGGCCTGGGNGATGCTGCCACTTCTCCTGGTCTTCCCCCAGGCTTTTGTCACGCTGGTGTCACAGGAGGCCATTGTCCCATCTCAGCAGGTGCTTGGGTGCACAGGGAGGAAGAGGAGGGAGCGGTGGGACACGAGCCAGCGAGTCTCCTGGAGGGAAGGGCCTGGATTTCGGGAGGCAGCCGGGCAGCCTGCAAGCGGGCCAGGGTGGGGAGCCCCAGGTAACATCCCTGTTCTCTCTTTTGAACGTCCCCAGCTTGCAAACGCAAGGAGCAGGAGCAGCAGAAGGACAGGAGCCTGCAGCCCAAGAAGCAGCGCTTGGTCTTCACGGACCTGCAGCGCCGCACCCTGATCGCCATCTTCAAGGAGAACAAGCGCCCGTCCAAGGAGATGCAGATGACCATCTCCCAGCAGCTGGGCCTGGAGCTCAACACCGTCAGCAACTTCTTCATGAACGCCCGCCGGCGGTGCATGAACCGCTGGCAGGAGGAGCCGGGCGCCAACCCCGGGGTCCCCTCGTCGTCTACAAGCACTTTCTCCAAAGCATGATGTCCCCCAGCCCTCCCTGCCCCTTCCTGGATGTCCCCCTCATGACAAAGCCAACCCCAGACTCACATGCATGGCCTGACCGGGGTGGGTGCTTTTGGGGTGGGTCCATCAGCGTCCCAAACCCTCAGCCGGGCATCACCCGTGGACATGGGCCTGGGGCCACCTCCTGCTGCCACCTCCTGCTGCCACCTCCTGCTGCCACCTCCTGCCAGCTCGTGGAGCAGGGACAGGGTTTGTGACCAGGTCAGCTCCGTCCCCGGGAGGGCTCAGAGGAAACCCATGTGGAGCAAGGGGTGGCGTGGGATGGAGGGAGAGAGGGAGGGAGGCTCTGTTTGGAAGGAAGCATCTCTGGTCCCTGGGGATCACAGAGCCTTGTCTTCACCTGCCCACAGAGGTTTTTGGGGAGAGGAGCCCATCCTGACCTCTCGTCCAGCCTTGATCTGTGTCACAGCCATCCTTACGGCTCCCACAGGGGAGGGGTAAGGGTGGGGGTGACACAAGAACTGTCACGGGCTGGGCTCTGGCACAACCCTCTGCACCAGGGCCAAACCTGCCACAGTTCCNCCACGGACCCGAGCACCCCCATCCCGAGGGGACCCCAGCTGCTCCGCGCCCCGGGCGCCCCAGCAGGTCAAAGAAGCACATTTTAGCTACAGAAATCGGGTATTTAAAAATAACAATTGTCCGAAAGGAGACGGGAGGAGAGACTTGGAGCGAAGGATCTGATCTTTCCTGGTGACTGGCTCCACCTTTCACCTCTGGATTTCTGCTTCGCTTTTCGGCTGAGGAATGGACAACAGACAAAGCAGATTTGTTGGCTTTGTGTCTCGCCCCCTCCCCCCCTCCACCCCCACCCCNGCTCCGTCCCCGGGAGGGCTCAGAGGAAACCCTTGTGGAGCAAGGGGTGGCGTGGGATGGAGGGAGAGAGGGAGGGAGGCTCTGTTTGGAAGGAAGCATCTCTGGTCCCTGGGGATCACAGAGCCTTGTCTTCACCTGCCCACAGAGGTTTTTGGGGAGAGGAGCCCATCCTGACCTCTCGTCCAGCCTTGATCTGTGTCACAGCCATCCTTACGGCTCCCACAGGGGAGGGGTAAGGGTGGGGGTGACACAAGAACTGTCACGGGCTGGGCTCTGGCACAACCCTCTGCACCAGGGCCAAACCTGCCACAGTTCCACAGGGGCTGAGCAGGGAAAGTGCTCCTGCTGTGCCTGGCAGGGCTCCTGCCAGGTCTCTGATTGCTGCAGGTTTTCCCCTGCTGAGGTGCAGTGGGTTCCCCAAGGCAGCCAGGCCCTCTGTGCCATCGCCACGTGGCACTCCTGTCCCTTGAGGGTTTTGGAAACCTGGCTGAGGACATTCCTGCGCCCCCCATTTCCTCTGATCCCCCCCCGGGACACTGCCAGGAGCAGCCACGCCCCAGGCCCCTCATGCACTCACAGCCCCCGACCCACCCCAAGCNAAAATTCCCTCCTGGGAACCAACGTCGGTGCACGGTGGGAAAAGAAAAATCCGAGGGATCTGGTGGCGAAATCCAGCCCTGGGTGTGAGAAGGGGGAAAACTCCCCCATGAGACTGAAAGGGAAAAAAAAACAAAACAACCACCCGAAAAAAAAGGAATAACAACAGAAACCACAACCAAACAAGCTCAGCAAAGACCGGCAACTTACCGAAAAGACACCAGATTTTTTTTT
>VZTN01021388.1:91144-113792 GCA_013400515.1 Erpornis zantholeuca | reverse complement strand
AGCAGGGCCGGGGGCCGGGGCAGCTACAGCGAGGGGCAGCGCAGGGGGGACACAGCCGGGGTCCCCTCGGGGCGCAGGGGAGCCGGGACGGTGCCGGGGGTGGCCCTGGCACGCAGACTGTCCCCCGGGGTGGCCCTGGCACGCAGGCTGTGCCCGGGGGTGGCCCTGGCACGCAGGCTGTCCCCGCGGGTGATGAGGCCGGCGTAGCCCTCCTGGTGGGAGAAGGCGTAGCTGGAGCGGCGGCAGAAGGAGCCGCGGGGGACGTGGGATCGCAGCTCCACCGAGGGCTCCGGATCCCGCTTGGCCTTCAGGTGGATCTTCTGCAGGGACATGGGGACATCAGGGCTGGGGACGCCTCCCAGGAGAGCCCTCACCCCAAGGGGGAACACAAAGGGAGCGCAGGGGCACCTCCACCAGGACACGGCTCGGCTCCCAGCTCTACCATGGCCTGATCTTCCATGGATGAGGAATGCGGGGATTCTCCCGGGGATCCGCAGAGCTCGTGGAGCTCTGGAGCACAGTGTCGACCCCTGCTCCCACACGGGCTGTGGATGCCACCCGGGCCAGCCCTCACCCCGAGGGGGGACACACAGTAAGCACAGGGACACCCTCCACCGGCACAGGGTTTGGATCCCAGCTCCACCATGACCTCATTTTCCATGATGGGATGAGGAATGTGAGGATTCTCCCAGGGGTCTGCAAAGCTCACAGGGCTCTGGAGAACAATCCCAACCCCTGCTTCCACCTGGAGCTCTTCTGGAGGTATAACCCACAACCCCAATGGGGGCAAACTCCACCAAGGCTGGGATGGCACTGGAATCTGCACCAGACCCCAGACCCTTTTGGGTGGTCCTGGCGGACAATTCCTTACTCCAGTTAAAGCCAGACCCTCTCCAAGAGCTGGATAAGGTCTCAGGGCCATGGAACAATTTGGGGAGAGCCCCTGGAGTCAGGGTTGGGTGCCAGTGTCATGAAGGACCACCATGAGTGGGGCCACCAGGGAGAGGTGACATGTCCCAGCACCACAGCCCTGGGGAACCTGCCCTTGCCATCACCCATCCCAGACACCAACACGGGTGGGAAGCAGGACCTGGGCCCCCCCAGCCCTCACCTGCTGGGTGCTGGCTCTGCCCAGGATGGCACGGAAGGCACGGACAGTGAGCGAGGGGAGGGTGTTGACCACCAGGGACAGCAGGACCACGAGCAGGACATAGGGGTCGGTCAGGGCATTCCAGCTGGCATCTGTCAACACAGGGAGCTGGGGTTTGGGTGGGGAACGGGGAGGGGGCAGAGGGAACAAGTGCTGGGGGACAGGCCCCCACCTGGGAAGGTGCTGGGGGCTACGAAGAGGAGATGGCACCTAACCTGGAGCTAAAAGTCAGGACAGCAGATGGAGAAGTGGCAAAGAGATGATCTACAGGGTGAGAAACAGCTCCTAGCACCATGGCCAGGGAAGGGAAGGATCTCCAGGGCACCTCACCTGGGAAGTGGAAGATGGCAGGGGCTATCCTGAAGGCATCGACACTTTGGGTCAGGAAGGAGAAGAGGCAGAAGAGGAGCAGGCTCGCTGTGACCATCAGGAAGGACAACACTGTCCAGTACTTAGTGTCCAGGACGATCTGTGGGGACAAAGGCAGAGCAGGCAGAGTCTCATGAGGGCTGTAGTGACCCTCCTCCATTCAGCTGCTTTCTCCAAATCCCTCCTCCATCCCAGGGAGATCAACCCCCAGCCACAAAGCCGCTGGGGATAGTGCCAGAGCCCAGGGACCCTAAAGATCTTCTGTGGGGCAGGATGAGGAAGAGCAGATCAGTGCTCACCTCCACGAGGACCGACAGCAATGCTGACAGGGCCACTGTGACAGAGAAGGACTCGTAGTCACCCACGGCCTTGGTGCCAACGCGGTCCTCAAAGGCCCAGAGCGCGATGTAGAAGCTGATGAGGGAGGTGCCCACCCCGTGCAGGAGGGTGACACCAAAAACACGGTAATTGAAGAGCTCGTCCTGCTGCCCAACCACATAGAGCTCAGGGAACTCCAGGCTCTTCTTGGCACTCACATCCTGCAGATATGGAATCCCAGAGGGGATGCAGGGACTGGAGGAGCAGGATGGGCCCTCCCCACCCCACACACCCTCCAGGAGACCTGCAGTGGGTCCCCCTGCCCAGTGGCTCTGGGGTGATGGGGGAGAGGCACCCCAGGACTGAGGGTGAGCTCCAAACGGAGCTGCCAGTGCCGTGTCCTGGCACAAAGGGCTGTGCAGGTGGGTGCAGTGACTGCCAGGCTGATTCCCACCTGCCGAGGGTGGCACGGGGCTGGGCGAGCCTGGTGAAGCCATACCTGCTCCAAAAGGCCCACGGACAGCACGGGGTAGGCAGTGTAGAAAATGTTGTAGAGTGCGAGGAACCAGCCCTCGTACAGAGGCTAGAGGGGAACAGGGAGAAGCTGTGAGCTTGGAGGTCCTTTGGAAAGACTCCCAAAGGATGTCCAGGCCCCAGGACACTCAGATCCAAATGTGGAAATCCTCATGGACTTGCCCCATCCCCTGTAGGGGATGCTGCTGGAGCCCTGCATGTTGCTGGCCAAGTCACACTTGATGATGGCCCTTGGGCTCAAAGCTCCCATTTTGGAGCTTAATGCATGTGGGATCTCATCCTGCGTCTGTCCAAGGCTGAACTGCAGCTCACAAGGAGATCCCGAACTTCCCCAGGGTGCTTTTCCTGGTCCAGCCAGGTAAAAAGCAGATAAGCAGTGCAGATAACCAGCTGTGTCTGAGCCAGGCAACCCCAAGAAACCAGACACGGCAAGGGAGAAAAGGGGACCAAGGTGGTGATGTGGACACACGACCTCCAGGCAGTGCCCCTGCAGGGGATCCTGGGCAGGGGGAGCTGTGCCTCTGGTGTAGAGACCCCCACGGGATGGGTGTGACCCCTCGCCCCTCACCTGAGCCGTGAATCCGCTGTGGAAGGCGAACCACACCTGGGCCAGGAGGCCGGCGAAGGTCTTGTAGAAGAAGTAGCGCAGGAACTTGCAGATGCGCAGGTAATTCCAGCGGCCGTGGACGAGCAGCAGGCGCTGCAGGAAGGAGAACTGGGCCAGGGCATAGTCGCTGCACTGCACGGCCTGCAGCCCCTCCAGCCCGCTGATGCCCACCCCGACGTCCGCGGCTGCGGGTGGCAAACGCACGTGGGGAGGTTTGGGGGGAGCTGGGGGCTCGGCTTCCCCCGTGGGTTGTCCCCAGGAATGTGAATCCAGGAGTGATAGAAAAATCACTCTGCCCCCTCTGTCCCGTGGGCTGGGTATTCCAGGCGTGGTGTGCTAGGAGCACAGCTCCATGTCAGGGCTGCTGGGAGGGGCAGGGACGGCTCTGCCAGCTGCCCACGTTGGGGTTTGAAGGTTCATCCCTGGGGAGGGATGGAATCCCAGAGGGGATGCAGGGATTTGGGGACAGAGAGAATCCCAGAGGGGATGCAGGGATCTGAGGACGGAGAGCATCCCAGAGGGGATGCAGGGACTGGGGGAGCAGGATGAGCCCTCCCCACCCCATACACCCTCCAGGAGACCTGCAGTGGGTCCCCCTGCCCAGCTGCCAAAAGCACGTGGGCCACCCTGCACCCGTCTGGGGCTGGTCTCCATCCTGTTGCTCTCGCTCCCCTCCCAGCACAGCAATGTGGGGAACAGGTTTGGGGGTTCCCCTCCCAGCTCCTCACCCCAAAGGGGAGGGTGAGGTGGTGGAGATGACAAATGGGGCACCCCTGTCACCAGCAGGACACCAGCTGAACCCCAACCTCCCCCTGCCCGAGCCTCACTTTTGATCATGTTGACATCGTTGGCCCCGTCCCCGATGGCCAAGGTGACAGCCCTCTTGTGCTTCTTCACCAGCTGCACCATCAGGGCTTTCTGCTTGGGGGTCACCCTGCAGCAGATCACGGCCTGGCAGCTGGTGGCCAGCTCCACAAAGGCCTTCTCCACCAGACCTCCCTGGTCCTGCAAGGCCTTGGCCCCATCACAGCACAGCCACCGCCATGGCCACCCCTTCTTCTCCTTCAGCACCTCTCCCGTGTGGAGGATTTTGTCCTTGGGGGAGAGCACACGTGGGTGGGACCTCACCCACAGCCCTCAGAGCCCTCAGCTCCTCAACAATGCTCCAAAAGAGTGACTCTGGTTTTCCCCAAGTTCATCACAGAGCAGGTGCCGTGACCCAGTATGACCCCAGTTTGTCCCAGTACGACCACGAGAGCTTGTGCCACCCAGCCCATGTCACCCCAGAACACTGGGCAGCTTTGCTCAAAGCCCCCCAACACCAAATGGTCAGTGCAAGGTTGTTGCCCTCTCCACCCTTCATTCCCCAGCCCCAAATGGGCTTTTCCCACCTTTTAGCGGGAGGAGCACCATGTCCTACACATGCTGGTGCCACCCAGGACTTTGATACCACCAGGGTGGGAACACCCATCAGGCAGGGAGCAGAGAACAGCATCCAGGTGCCACCTTACCAGGAAGTCCCCGCTGATGACGATGGCTCTCTGGTGGCACGGAGCCTCCAGGCGCTGCTGGGAGAGGTGCTGGCTGCACTGGGCATCCCCACTGCCACTGAGGTTGTTGTTGCTCTCCCAGTAAGCCTGGAGGATATCACTGTGGGAGGAAAGGGGGGGTGGGACATGAGCTGGGGACACTGGGAATGCTGGTGAGACCTACAGTGGGCCTTGGTCATCTCAAAGGGACTGCGGTGGGAGCATGGTGGGAGCGGGGGGGACAAAGAGGAGGCTCACTGGTATCAGAAATCAGCCTGGTTTAGAAGCTGGAGAGAAGCTTGAACCCTTTCTGGTTAAAGCCTGCCAAGGAAGAGTGTGGGGTGGGGACAGAAACAGGAGGGGAGGCCTGGAAAAGCATCAGAAGAGGCTACCATGGACATCCAGGCTGGCACAGGGAAGGAGAAGTACCTCTGGCTGAGGTGATCTCTGCCCACCCTACGCTGGCTCCTCTGCCCTCAGAGGGTTGTCCTCAGCAGGGACAGCACTGTCCTGAGCCACGAGGTGACAATTCCTCACCTGACCTCCTTCTCCTCCAGGATCTCCATGTCGTCTGTCAGCAGCCTGCAGGCGTAGCCGATGTTCATTGCAGTCTCTGCAACACCCAGCTCTCAATGGGCCATGGTGCTGCCCCCAGCCCAGGGCAGCCCCCAGCCCTCGGCTCCAAGAGCCCTTGGTGGGCAGCAGCTGCTTCCCCTGCCTCAGTTTCCCCCGGTGTGTGTGGGATGTGCTGCTGTTGGGGAGTAAAGGGAGCAGCAGAACCACTTCCTACCCACTCCCAGGGGCCCTTCTCCTCTCTGGTCCTGCTTAGAGGAGAAGCTGAATTGTATTGGGGGGTCTGGCGGTGCCTCCACTGACCTTGCTTGTCTCCTGTCAGCACCCACACTTTGATGTTGCCCAGTTTCAGCAGCTGGATGGTCTCGGGGACTCCGTCCTGCAGCTTGTCCTCGATGGCTGTGACCCCGAGCAGCTGGAGGGGGTGAGGGGGTGTCACAGCACAGGGCAGGGCAGGATGGGAATCACCCCTGGATCCAACCAGCAGTGCTTGATGGGGGTAGATACAACCTGACAGCCACAACCTGACACCCTAGTGTCACACAGTCACCCCTGGGGGAAAACTGCTCCTGTCCTCCCACCCAGGGAATGAGCGTTGGGTTGGGCATTTCACCCCTCACCCCGGAGAGTCAAACCCCACATTCCTGCCCTCTGGAGCACAGAGAGCTCCTCCTGACCCCATCCCATCCCACCTGCAGGTTCTGCTCCATCTCCTCGTAGAGCCTGTCCAGCTCCCTTGCCCGGTCCTGCAGCAGCACCGCGGCCTCGCCGTGCCTCCTGCTCCAGGCGCGGAACTCAGCCTCGCTCACCTCCCTGCTGGCCACGCACAGCGTCCTCAGCGTCTCCTCTGCAAAGCGCTGCAGGGAGGAGACATCAGGACCATCCTCCCCCCCCAGGAGCACTCTCACAGCACCAGGGCATCTCCCCAGGCCAGCCATGGGCAGAGCCAGAGACACTCCAGGGTGTCTCTCTGGGCTCCGACTCCGTTCCCCCATCCTACAGCATCCCCGTCCCTGGATGCAGCTGGTGCATGCAGAACAGCCAAGGTGCATTCCATGCCCTCTTACCCCCGTCCCACATGCAGGTGAGGCTCCCAGAGCAGGAGGCAGAACCCAAATCCCTAAGGCAGAGGGAGGAAGAGCAGCAGGGCACTGCAGGACGCCCCATCCTAAGCCAGCAGGAGGGAGTGGCAGTCCTGGCAGTCCTGGCACCCTGTGGGACTCACGTCCAGTGCCCTCTCGGTGAGGCTCTCGCTGGGCCCTCGCCTCTGCAGCCTGTCCAGGATGACAGTGTCGGCACCCTTGGTGTAGAGCCGGATGGTGCCCTGGGGGTCTCGCACTGGCAGGGAGGGGAAGGACACCTTAGGTCCCCTCAGAGATGGCTCCTGTTCATCACTGACCCTGCACGGTGGCCACGCTGGCCCGTGTTGGCCCCCAGAAGGCACCACAGGGCTCACTGGTGCTTTTCCATCTGTGGCCGTGGGAAACTCAGGAATACCCCAGATCTGTGCCACCACAGGGCAGAACCAGGCTGCAGGGACTGTCAGCTCCTCACTCAACTCCTCTGAGCCCTGCATGTGCTTCCTCTCTCTTGGCTGCTCAAACCCTTCTCAGCTGCCTTCACCAAGGTGAGCAAATCCACAGGGATGACCAGGATGACTCTTAGGAGCCTGGTACCAGTCATGGCCATCTGCAGCCATCCCAGTGCCATCCCTTGTAGGGCTGAGCACAGGAAGAACCCTGGAGGGGCCCCCTGAGACATCCCCCCACTCACCCAGCACAGACATCCTCTTGCGGTCGCTGTTGAAGTCCAGCATGGCCAGCACCTCGTACGTCCTGGTCCTGCCCAGCTCCCTGAGGGTGATGCTGTCCTGTGTCCGGGCCAGGAAGACATAGCCCAAGCTCCTGGCTGCCAACACCAGCGCCTCCTCATCAGGGGAAGCTGCCTGGTAAACCAGCTGGTCTGCAGGAGAGGAGGAGGGATTGCACACAAGGACTCCCAGCCAAACCACACTGGGACAGCTGAAACACTCAGTTCTTGCCCAGCAGGAGCTGTGACATCCTGAAGCCTGAGCTACCAGGCTGGGGAGACTCGGCCCTGCTTGTTTCAACTGAAGAGGAACTTGGGGCAAGGGCGTGGAGGGACAGCACACAGGGAATGGCTTCCCAGTGCCAGAGGGCAGGGCTGGATGGGAGATTGGGCAGGAATTGTTCCCTGGGAGGGTGAGCAGGCCCTGGCACAGGGTGCCCAGAGCAGCTGGGGCTGCCCCTGGATCCCTGGCAGTGCCCAAGGCCAGGCTGGACATTGGGGCTGGGAGCAGCCTGGGACAGTGGGAGGTGTCCCTGCCATGGCAGGGGTGGCACTGGATGAGCTTTGAGACTTCTCCCAACCCAAACAGGTCTGGGATTCTGGGATCCCTTTTTACTCATTGCCACAGACAGGATTATCCGCCTTGCGCTTCCCTTCCCACCCATGAGCTTTAAAGCAGCCCCAAACACAAATCCATGGCACGGGGGCAGTGGCAGGAGCCACCCCTGGGCTCTCTGCTCCCCACAGCTGAGCTTCGCTGGGCGCTGCCAAACCCCAGCACAGCCCCACGGCCCCGAGGGCACCTCAACCCACCGCCCCTGTCCTCCACCATAACGGTGTGGCAGAGGGCCAGCAGCCTCAGGAACTCCCTCAGCACCGGGTCCTCGTCCCTCTGGGCGGCTTCCAGCAGCGTCACATCGCAAACATCCAACTTCTGCTCGCCGGGGAGCTCCCAGCTCAGCCCCGAGCCCTGCAGGAGGCACGGGGAGGATGCAGGAGCCCGGAGGGGCTGAGCTCGGGGCTCTGTGCCCCCAGGCCCCACAGAGCCAGGCCAGAGGCCGAGCCCAGCTCTGCACTGCCCACGCCGAGGAGGTGGGAAGGAAAGAAAACCCCTAAAAATCAGAACTGCAGTATTTTCTAAGCCCGGTTCCCCCGTCCTTTATGGCAGCTGAGGAGGGGCAAACCCCGCAGGCCCTTCTGAGAGCCTGGACCCCGCTGGGAGCCAGCAGAGCTCCTCAGCACCAGGCTGTGCCCGTGGCACCAGCGAGGGCCCCGTGGCACATGGCAGGGGGGACTTACGCACCGATGGCTGCTTGTGCTCATGGCCTGCGCCCGGACCTGCCAAAATAAAAACAATCCAGTCAATAGAGGGCTGGCAGGAGGCTTGGAGCAGCTTCTCCCTTCTTCCCTTCTTCAGGAGGGACTCCTGCTCCTGCTGGCCACAAACCTGGCAGAAAGGCACCAGTTCAGCATCTGCTCAGTATTGGGCTCCACTGGGATATCCAGGCCTCACTTTTTTGGCTTTTTGTTCAGATTTTCATCATGATTTTAATGTTAAAAATTCAGGTCTACTTTCGCCTGCATTTCCTGGCCAAATTCTGCATTTTGCTGGGGGTTAGGGCGAGGCTGCTCCGCAGAGGTGGGAGCAGGGTGCTGCACCAGGCAGGGAAAATTTGGTTTATTCTTGTTGAAAAGCTTTGTGAGGTTTTTTTGGTCCTCCTTTTTGCTTTTATCACTGTCCGTTTGTCTCAAGCACATGATGCTTATCTCAGGAAAACAGAGCTCCATGCTAAAGCTCAGGCCTGCCCTGCTTGTTAAGTTTCACTAATTAAGCATCATGACAGCTCCCAAAGTGAGGCAAAAGCTGGAGTAATACAGCGATGAGAAGAGAAAGGACTTGGCAGTTTTCAAGGTTTTATGGGGAAAAACCAAGCAGAATCATTAAAAATAATATTTTTTTAATAGTAAAAAAATGTAAAAAAACAAAAAAAACCCTGAACAGACAAATAAAAATTAAGAAAAAAAAAAAAAGCATAGAGCAATTACATATGTCCAGTCTAATTATCCAATTAAACAACTTAAGGACAATGATAATTTCCTCGCCTCCTCCATAGGTCACCTGAAAGCCTCAAAGTTTCCCACATTTGGAAACCAAGCTGGAGATTCCCCAGAAAACGATGCAAAGAAGAAAAAGAACAGCTCCTTTTTCTCTACCAGACCTTAAAAGAAGACAGAAATCCGTGGGCTCCCCTGGCCCCTCTCTGCTCTGCCTGGGCCAGCATCAGCTCAGGACTCTGGGTGGATCCACCTCACCCACACTGTGTGTGCTGCAGCTGCCCCAGGCAGGGTCCTGCCCCAGGCCCCTTTTATATCAGGGAGATCTTTGCTGGTCTCAGCTGAGTGTGGGCCACAAAACCTCCCCCATGCTGGAGGCCAGGACTGTGCCCTGACTCCATGTGCTGGGAACACCAGGCCAGAGGGACCTCAGGGTGTCTGAGGCCCCACAAAACCCCAAAACATGAGGGATGAGGACAAGGACCTCATCAATCCACCTGTCCCAAGCATCCTGGGCAGCCAGGAAGAGCGGAAAGAAGCAGCTCCAGGTTCACCTGAGCCCCCACAAACTTATCCCAGCCCAGGTTACCGTAGATGGTCCCATTGATGCAGCATTTCTTGAAGCTCATGATGTTCTGTGTCAGGGTGCCCGTCTTGTCCGAGAAGATGTACTCGACCTGGCCCAGCTGGTCACTGAGGCTGGTGCTCCTGGCCTCGGCTGGAATGTCCTTGGCACCATAATACATCTCCAGATCCCAGTTAATGAAACAACTGTTCACCAGGTAGATGAATTCAAACCTAGGGAGTCCAGGAGGAGAGAGCAGGGAGAAGGAAGGTGGTGTTCCTCACAGCCCAGGGGTGCTGGGGACCTGACACTGGACGAAGAGGCAGGGGGAGCTCCCCCACCTTGATCCTACTGCTCTGGGCTTGGGGGAGTTTGGGGGAGCCCAGAGGGTTTAATTTCTCATGGCCAGGCTTCCAAAAGGCTCATCACCTTCTGGGCCCCCTCTGGAATTCTGGCCCTTGGTGACCGAATTCACAGACCTGGAGGTCCAGTGAAGGGCCCAAAGGTTTGGAAACAGCTTTTTCCAACACAAATTGTGGTTGTTGCCTGCACAGAGCAGCTGTGTTCTCCTCCTCCCCACCCTGCTGCTGTCCATAGGAAGTACAGGAACATCCCAGATCCTGCTCCTGAGGAGCTGCACCTTCCTCAGAGCCACCCTCAGCCTGCCCACGATTCCCAGCACCAGCACAGGCCTTGGATCCCTGCTCTGCTTTTCCCCTGGGAAGATCTCAGAGCACATCCTCAGTGTGTGTAGGATACACATCCCAACCACCCTGCCCCTCTCCCGGCTAAGGGAGCCCCTGGGAGTGACCTGGGCCACACCCTGACCTTTGGCCTTCCAAGCTCCTTACGTTATGTACATGGACATGGGAATGATGATGCTGAGGAGGATGGTGAAGCCCCAGAAGTTGAGGAAGGCCTGCTGGGCAGGGGTTGTGTGCTTGTAGAGGGCAGCCAGGTAGCTGTGCTTCTCCTGGAACGTCCTGGCCCAGAACCCAGAGGCCACGGCGAGGCCCAGGGATGTCACCAACAGCACCAGGAAGATCTGGGGTGGGAAGCCAGGATGAGCAGGTCACAAGATGAGAAAGTCCCAGGGTCACAGAACCCATCGGACTCTTCTCTAGAAGGCTCCAGGGACACCTCAGAGCTCCTTGCAGGCCCTAAAGGGGCTCCAGGAGAGCTGCAGAGGGACTGGGGACAAGGCATGGAGGGACAGCACACAGGGAATGGCTTCCCAGTGCCAGAGGGCAGGGCTGGATGGGAGATTGGGCAGGAATTGTTCCCTGGGAGGGTGGGCAGGCCCTGGCACAGGGTGCCCAGAGCAGCTGTGGCTGCCCCTGGAGCCCTGGCAGTGCCCAAGGCCAGGCTGGACATTGGGGCTGGGAGCATCCTGGGACAGTGGGAGGTGTCCCTGCCATGGCAGGGGGGGCACTGGATGGGCTTTGAGGTCCTTCCAGCCTAAACCATTCTGGGACTCTCTGATTCTCTGAACATGCTAAACCCAAGATATTTTTGGCCAAATATTGCAAGATGAAGAAAATCAGCACCACCCAGGCAGGAGGCCTCTCATGAGGTGCCCTGTGAGCCACCCCAGGAGCAGGGCAGAGGTATTGGCACCACACCCACCACGATCACCAGCCTGTCCATCATGTGGTCCAGCTTGGTCTTCTTCCGCTTGATCTTTCCACAATTCCTCATAATTTTGGAATCAAACCCTGGGCAAGAAACATTTCCAAAGTAAAAATGCAAGTCCCCAGAAGGTTCACCTGCAGCTCAGTGAGGCTGCTCCCCTCCATGATGACATCTCCCTCCCCTGAGGAGTCAGGAGGAGCCCTTCCCTCCCTCAGTGTCCATTGAGCCATGGCTGCATGCTCCAAACCGTGACAGAGCTCACCCCTCCTGCTCCCCACAGCTCCCCACAGCCCAGCCCTGAGCTGCCCTGGATCTGGGGTGAGGTGCAGCTGGGAGATAACCAGAGATGAGGAGAGATTTGGTGATGCCTGAGGATTTTAGCTTTTGTATTTTTCATATATTTGTAATTCTGCAGCTCTTTAGCAGATAACTCTGAACTCCACACGAACAGTGTTAGCTGCTGTTCTCCCACCTTGGTCAGACAAAACAATTGCTCTCTAGGCCTGGGAATCATGGACACCTCCCTGCCTTAGGCCCCAAGAAATGCAAACAGAAGTGAGTTGGGGGGAGCACACTTGGGGCAAATGACTTCATTACCTGGAGCTGTAATAGGACAATTAACCCCCAGTGTGCAAATGGACCAAACTTTAAAAGTCTGAAAACCCCATGACCCCATCTTCCATTTTTGGCTTCGTCTACCCTGAATGTACCTGAAGGCCCTTCAATAAATACAACCACTTTTATTCTCTTCATTTTGTCTGGCCTCTGTTTTTAGGTAGTCCCAACGAGGCATTACTGGTACCACCTCACCTCTCACCAGCGACCCCAGCACCACCAGGGCACACCACGGCAGCTCCTCTGCCTTGTGCCAGCTGGGAATGGTTTGGGCAGCTAAAAACCCTGGTGGTGCTGGGGATTCCTGCCCTGCCTGGTGATTCCTGCTCTTCCTGGGTGATTCCTGCCCTTCCCTGGGCAATTCCTGCCCTTCCCCAGTGATTCCTGCCCTTCCCTGGGCAATTCCTGCCCTTCCCTGGGCAATTCCTGCCCTTCCCCGGTGATTCCTGCCCTTCCTGGGTAATTCCTGCTCTTCCCAGGCAATTCCTGCCCTCCCCTGGTGATTCCTGCCCTCCCCTGGTGATCCCTGCCCTTCCCTGGCCAATTCCTGCCCTTCCCAGGCGACTCCTCCCCTTCCCGGGCAATTCCTGCCCTTCCTGGGTGATTCCTGCCCTTCCCAGCCCAGGCAGGGTGCAATGTAAGACGTGCCCAAAAGCATGGATTCCATCACCATCTTCATGAGCTGTTGAAGAAACCATGTGGGGCAGTGCTCCCTGCCTCGTCCCTCTGCATTATCTCCTGTTCATGGCCCATCAGTGCCTTATCTCAGAGCTCACCATCCCACTGTGAGATGCTCCACCCAGAGGGAGGAACCAAGCATTCAATTCTGAATATAAACTGAGATTTTGAAGACCACAAGCAGCCTTCTCCCACTGGATCTCCAGAGGACAAGAGCTACATACCCACCACTGGACCTTCTGGGGAAGACCAGACTTTTCTACAGGATCACCTCTTCAACAGAACCACATCCATCACTTCAGGAGGGCTGCAGCCACCATCTCATGGTGCTGCCACTGCTGCCCTGACTGTCAGGGTGTCAGGTTGTATCTAACTCTCAGTTAAAAACAGTATTTTTCCTGCCTTGTTTTATATATATAAATATTAGTAAAGAACTGTTATTCCTACTCCCCATATCTCTGCCTGAAAGCCCCTCGATTTCAAAATCATAATAATTCGGAGGGAAGGGAGGTTGCATCTTCCATTCCAAGGGAGGTTTCTGCCTTCCTCAGCAGAGCCCTGGGACACTCACCTGCATAGAGCACCAGGCCGTAGCAGAGGGCAGTGTTGCGGACGCGGCAGCCCCGCAGCAGGATCCTGTCGCCATCCAGGGCGTGGGCATGGCCCCGCCAGCGCAGGGTGCCCGTGAAGGTGTGCATGCGGCTGTTGGGCTCCTCGCACGTCACTCGCCCTGGCACGAGGAAGGGCAGGGGAGAGAGAGAACCTTCCTCCTCCTCCTCCTTCCCTCTCAGCCCCACGTGTCCCCTCAGGGCCTCTCGGGGAGATTTAGGGTTTGTCGGGGAGGGATTTGGGTGGCTTGGGCTGAGGCTGATGGAGGCCCCGGGAGGTTGGTCGGTGCAGGAACCTCGCTGGAGGAGGTACAAACACAACGCCCTTCATCCCCAAGGCCTTGGAGAGGGGAGTTCTGCACCCTGTGGAGGAGCAGCAGGGTCTGAGCTCAGGTTTGGGAACCAGGAGCTTGGTTCCAGTGGGAAACTCGAGCTCCAGGGCAGGGGGAAGGTGCCCAACCCTGATGGATCCATGGCAGCAGTGATGGGGAGTTCCTCTGCACGAGGCCTTTGGCTGCTGGCCTCTTGTTGGGCTGATGGGGACAGGGCACCTGAGAATTCCCACGGTGAATCCATCCCATCCCAGTGGGATTGGCTACACCCTCCCCACCCAGCAGACTCACCATCAAAGGCAGCCATGCTCTCCTCGCTCCCCAGCTCCTGGTGGGTGACCAGAAGGGCCTGTCTGAACTTCAGGTTGGTTTCCCTGTGATCAAGAGCCAGGGAAGGGAAAATAAAACAAGCCCATGGGGTGACAGAGTTGGTCATTCTCCTGTCAGACCCACAGGCCAGAGACAGCCATGAATTACCAGGTGGTTACAGGAGTGGTGGCAGTGAAAGGCCAGAGAGGGACCTGTCGTGTCACACACGGTGCAGGAAGAGCCCAGGGACCCTGCCATTAAATCATCCTGCCCAGGGAGGGGGCAGGACGGGCTGGGAGATGGACACAGAGGTCACCAGGTGCTCTGTGGAACCCTCACCAGAGCTTTTGGACTCCTGTTTTCAAAATCTAGGGCTCCAATCACTGGTTTTGAGCTGTCTGCAGGTTTGGGTTTTGGATGATCTCCCACATCCTGTGGTTTCCACTGAACCCTCCCAGTGCTGGGGGGGTCCCCAAGACCAAGGTCTCTGGCCTCTGGCCCCATCCCCCCATGGCCAGAGGGGTCCCTGTCCCTGTCCCTGTCCCTGTCCCTGTCCCTGTCCCTGTCCCTGTCCCTATCCCTGTCCTTGTCCCTCTCCCTCTCCCTCTCCTCACCCATCAATGTCGGCGGTCTCCACATAGCACAGGCTGCTGGGCTCGGAGCTGCACAGCAGGAGCAGGTCAGCCTTGAGGGGCAAAAAAGTGGGGAGAGAGCAGCTGGATGAGGCCCTGGTCACCACCCCCTGCCCCAGGGCACAGCCAGCTCCGGGCACTGCTCACCGGGACGGCGCTGTCCTTGTGCAGCCGGACGATGTCCCCCACGCAGATGTCTCGCCACTGCTGCCAGCGGAAGCTGCGGGAGGATTCAGGGATTCAACCTTTGGTCCCTGCAGAGCAGTGGGAGTGGGGGCTGGTGGTGTTTCAGCCCTTGTCTGTCCCAAATTCCTGGAGGGTTTGTGTCTCCTGTGCCACCGTGGTGACCTCCAGAGGGCTGAGCACCGGGGGTGGCACAGGAGCTGTGTGTCCATGGACACCTGTGTGTCCATGTTCCTGTACCTACAGGTGGCACAGGAGCCGTGTGTCCATGTTCCTGTACCTACAGGTGGCACAGGAGTTATGTGTCCATGTCCCTGTACCTACAGGTGGCACAGGAGCTGTGTGTCCATGTCCTTGTACCTACAGGTGGCACAGGAGCTGTGTGTCCATGTCCTTGTACCTACAGGTGGCACAGGAGCTGTGTGTCCATGTTCCTGTACCTACAGGTGGCACAGGAGCTGTGAGTCCATGTTCCTGTACCTACAGGTGGCAAGGACCTTCATCGCCCTGGGCACAGGTGGGAAAAGCTCATCCTTCCCTGGCCCAGTGCTGAGCCAGGACACAGCTCCATGGGTTGGATACAAAGCCCTGCAGGAATTCTGTGGCCAAAGAAAGGCTCCCCCAGCACAGCACAGCAAACTGGGGCTTTTATAAACCTGCTGCCCATGACTGGGATGTGATCAACCCTACAGGAGGAGCTGTGGCACATTTTGGGAGGTGAGGGGAGTTCTCAGAGCCCGGGGTGGTCCCACCAAACCCCAGGAGGAGCTGTGGCACATTTTGGGAGGTGAGGGGAGTTCTCAGAGCCCGGGGTGGTCCCACCAAACCCTTCTCAGCTGCTCAAGGACTTCAGCTGCTCCACTGCTCCTCACGGGTGTGCAAAACACAGGCACAGCTTCCCAAAGCCCCTCACCTCCTCCCAGTCAGGATTTCACAGGGCCTGCTGTTGATGTTCCTGTCGCTGCGGTGACGGCCCTGCACGGAGGAGAGACAGAGAGGCCAAGGGAAGGGCATGGGCTGTGCCAGGCTGCGCTGTGCCACAAAAACAACAACCCCCTCCATCGCACCACCTCCCTCCTCAGCCCCAGCCCTGCCTTCTGAGCCATGGCAAGATGTGTTCTGATGAATGAAGAGGCTGAATTCCCCCCCAGGTATTTCTGGGAACCCACCTGGCACTACAGGTGTTGGTTGAGGTGTTAAAGATGGCAGAAATGGGGGTTTAGACCCCAAGGAAAGCAGCCACATCTTTCCCGAGGGAAAATTTAGAAAACTGTGGATGTGGTGTAGATGATACCTCAGGACTGATGGATGACAGCAGCTCCTGAGCTCCTCAGCTGAGCCCTCAGCCAAGGGCCCCTTCCCGCCCTGTCCCCAGGGCCACCCCCACTCACAATGTCATCGATGAGGTCTCGCAGCCCCCGGATGATGAGAAGGCAGCTCAGGGGGAACAGCAGAGTGTACCAGGGCAGCGTGGAGATCTCGGGGAAGGTCTGGAGAAGGAGAATTTTACTCCACTGACACAACTCTGACCCCACCTTGGGTCACTTGAGGGGACTGAGTGATGCCCTCACTCCCAAGCCACTGCGTGAGGGTGGCAGGAACCCAGCTCAGAATCATCAAAGCAACATCTCTGTTACAGACATCTGTTCTGGTGGGTTTCCACCTCTTTTTGAGGTGTGAAATGCTCCTGGGTATCTCAATTTGGAGAGATAGATTTCTGTTTTGGTGTGGTCAGTGTGACCTTCACCTACATGGCAAACCAAACCTATTTTAGAGCATCAAAGAAATGTTTCTGTTGGGAGGGACCTCAGAGCCCATCCAGTGCCACCCCTGCCATGGCAGGGACACCTCCCACTGTCCCAGGCTGCTCCCAGCCCCAATGTCCAGCCTGGCCTTGGGCACTGCCAGGGATCCAGGGGCAGCCACAGCTGCTCTGGGCACCCTGTGCCAGGGCCTGCCCACCCTCCCAGGGAACAATTCCTTCCCAGTCTCCCACCCAGCCCTGCCCTCTGGCACTGGGAAGCCATTCCCTGTGTGCTGTCCCTCCATGCCTTGTCCCCAGTCCCTCTGCAGCTCTCCTGGAGCCCCTTTAGGCCCTGCAAGGAGCTCTGAGGTGTCCCTGGAGCCTTCTCTTCTCCACGGGAGCACCCCCAGCTCTCCCAGCCTGGCTCCAGAGCAGAGAGGCTCCAGCCCTGGCAGCATCTCCGTGCCCTCCTCTGCACTGGCTCCAGCAGCTCCACGTCCTCCTGATGCTGGGAGGCTTTAATTGAAAGTAGCCACACCTAACACAGGTTAAACCCCTCAGAGTTCCCAAAAGACCCCAAACACCACGGAAAAGCTGCATCCTGGGAAAACTGTAAGCCCAGATTCCCTGCTCTGAACTCCAGAGCAGCCTCCCTGGGCAGACCCCTGGCACACCCTGGGTGCTCCCGTGGTGCCCACCCCACCTGGAGGAGGATGACGAAGACGAAGTAGACGTTGGCCATGCGGTGGAACTGCTCGTAGAGGTTGAGGGGCAGGAAGGTGAGGAGGTTGTACTTGGCTGTCCTGATGGCATTGCCCTGGGGGGGAAAGGGGGGGTCACCGCCACTGCCAGGGTCAGCTGTGGGGAATCAGGGACCTGCTCTGCAAATGCCAAAACATCCTGGTGTTTTTAGGACTTTTCACAGCACAAGAGATGCTTTAAAATAATTATCAAAGCCATAAGGGGAAGCAGGGATTTATCAGATCCAAGGGCCATGTAAAACTGAGAACAAAATCATTTCCATGTGGGTTTGTTCCCCATGTGGGCCATTCAACAAGAGTTGGGCTCTTGGACCCTTGTGGGTCCCTTCCAGCTCAGAATATTCCGTGATTCTGACTGCTCTGAACCCCAGCTAACTGACCTCGATGTTATCTAGCCACAAAAAAAAATCATCTGGTTTTGCTCACTCAACACATTTTGAAAAACCTTTCTTTTGATTAGACCACCAGACTAAGAGGTTCCCTTCACACAGCTCTGCTCCTTCTCTGACAGCTCTGGGGGCACAGGCAGGGAGGGAGCAGTGCTTCTCCTCCCTGGGGATGGTGTGTGAGATTCTCCACCCTTCTGGAGCATCTCTGTGTCCCCCCAGCCACCACCGGCTCAGGGCTGAGGGGCTGGGGAAGGGAAGCCCAGGCCCATCCTGGCTCACCGAGTATTTCCTCTTGCTCAGGCAGAAGGCAAACTTCTTCTTGAACTGCCTGTGGTAGCCACGGTCGTTGGCCCTCACCTCCCAGGTGAAAGCTGCAAAAGCAAGTGGGCATCCACCAGTGCCCGTGGGAGCCAGGCCCTGCCCTCAGCCTGCGGCCCCAGGGCACAAGGATGGGTGCTGGGGTGGCTTTCAAAGGGCACAGGGACCTGGAGAGCTGCAGGAACAGCTGGGACAGGGCTGGGTGCCAGGGTCAGTGAGGGGGACAGAGAGAGAAGGAGATCAGAACATTCCAGAGCTGCAGGAGCGCTGCCCACACCCTCCTTGGGCTCAGGGTCACCCCTGGGGCTCAGGGTCACCTCTGGGGCTCAGGGTCACCCCTTGGGCTCAGGTCACCCCTTGGGTTCAGGGTCACCTCTGGGGCTCAGGGTCACCTCTGGGGCTCAGGGTCATCCCTTGGGCTCAGGGTCACCCCTGGAGCTCAGTGTCACCCCTGGGGCTCAAGGTCACCCCTGGGGCTCAGTGTCACCTCTGGGGCTCAGGGTCACCCCTTGAGGCTCAGGGTCACCCCTGGGGCTCAGGGTCACCTCTGGGGCTCAGGGTCATCCCTTGGGCTCAGGGTCACCTTTGGGGCTCAAGGTCTCCCCTGGGGCTCAGGATCACCTTTGGGGCTCAGGGTCACCTCTTGGGCTCAGGGTTTGGTTCTCAGCATGCTCAGGCCATGTGCAGGGTGAGCCCCCAGCCTTTGCTGTTCCAGTCATGGTCATTCCTCTCCCAGTTCTGTTTTTGCCGTCCCAGTGCAGACCCTGCCCAGCAGGGAACATCCCAGTGCTGTTCCCAACGCCTGCCCCCAGCTGGCAGCCTGTCCTCACCCCAAATCTTCTTCTTCCCCATCTCTCAGCTGTGTCCCACACTCAGCTCCTCATGAACTGTCTGAAAGGAGGGAAAACACCCAAAACATGCCCACGGCACTGACCTGGCACCTGCTGCTTCCCCCGTGGGCAGCCTGTGGCTGGCTCCTGCTCAGCCATGCTGGCACCCCTGCCAGGACCTGGGGACAAGGACAACCACAGACATTTGAGACACTGAGCAGTGGCAGTGTGGTCCCACTGGGATGCTCCAGCTCCCCAAGGCTCCAGGGCAGGACACCCTGTGGGAGGGACATTCTCCCAGGCAGCCTTGGCCCATCCCAGCTGCCTGTGACAACTCAAGGACATTTTTGCCTTCTGGGGAAGTGATGGGAAATCATTTGAAGTCCTTGGTGAGGAACTGGAGCTCTCCCTGTCCTGCCAAGCCACCCAAGCTCCCATGGTGCCGGGAGAGCAGCCACCTCCATCAGTGACAAGATTTCCCTCACGCTCGGTGGCTCCCTGACCTTCCTGCAGGGATGGTGGGGAAGATTAATTAATGTTTGTGAAGCGCTTTGTGATCCTCACATGAAAGGAGCCAGTGAGGGATAAAGCATTAATTACCTTATTATTAAATAATCCCACCAGAAGTCAGCCCCTGCCGTTATTTCTTATCTCACTCCTTTGATCACTTTTTTCCATTCTTTTACCCAAAGTCTCAATTTCTCTCTTGCTCCTCGTGGGTATTGGTTTGTCCCAACTCACCAGGGATGCCACTGGCTGGGCATCTATCCTCATTCCAGGTGAAAGAGACCCCAAACCTCAGCAGCACCTGGGTCCCTGCAGCTGAGAGCTTGCCCAGAAAAAGCTTTGATCCACAAAATGCTTCTTCACCACCGAGGACTTGGTGCTGTCACTGAATGGCACCCAAATGTCCTGAATGGCAGCCCCAAGCTCAGCCCACACAATCCTGGGATGGGATGGGATGGGATGGGATGGGATGGGATGGGATGGGATGGGATGGGATGGGATGGTCCTTAAAGCCCATCCAGTGCCACCCCTGCCATGGCAGGGACACCTCCCACTGTCCCAGGCTGCTCCCAGCCCCAGTGTCCAGCCTGGCCTTGGGCACTGCCAGGGATCCAGGGGCAGCCACAGCTGCTCTGGGCAAATTTGGGCCCCAAATGTTGCTTTCTTTGTTTTCACAGCACAGCCAAGGAGGAAGGAAGGGTTTCAGGGAGCTGCTGGGGGTGGTGGGATGCTCTTGCTACATCCCAAAGGTCCTGCTACCCTCTGTCCCACAGATAGGAGGGAGCAGGAAGAGCTTCCTGGAGGGATGAGATCCCTTCCATACAGAAGCCCCACAGAGCCCCTCAGTGCCCGGGCTGGCTGCCCCCACTCAGCTTAGGCAAAATAGGATTTGACACAGAGAAATGCAAATCCCCCACCTCCCTCCCTGCTGTGCCCCCACCCCTGTCCCTGCCCCAGGGGTGCTGCCAGCTGGGAACACCTCTGCCTGCAGACAGACAGGGCTGGATCTGACTGCAGAGGGACAAAGAGGGGACAAAGGGGGACACCAAACCCCTCCACCTCCTGCTCCTGGCAGGCACAGTGCCCTCCCTCCTCCTAGCAGAGGGATGGGCTCCCCTGGGATAGGGATGTGGGGTATCCCTCAGAGACCATAAACAGGACGAGGGACACAGGCTCAGTGGAGGCAGCTGCCCCACAGGGAAAATCCAAGAGGAGAGCTCAGAGTATCCAGGATGGAGAAAGCTGAGTCGCCTGCTCACAGCCCTGGAAGCCAGGCAGTGCCCCTTGGTTTGGCTGGTGGAGGTGACAACCCCTGCCCTGATCCCATCCCTGGAAGTGTCCAAGGCCAGGTTGGATCCACCCTGGGATAGTGGCAGGAGTCCCTGCCCATGGCAGGGGCTGGACTGGGATGATCTCCAAGGTCCCTCCCAGCCCAACCCATTCTCAGGGAAGGGACCCCTGTCCATGGCTGAGCCCTGAGCCTCAGCCAAGCTCCCGATTCAGGCTGGGGAGCCCAGAGCCAGGATCCCAAAGGGGACAAAGGCCAGGGTGAGACACAGCCCATCCATCAGGACAGCCCCAAGGGCCCACAGCAAGGCCAGGAGTGCAGCCAAGCTGTGGCCAGACCCACCTTTGGGACTTGTTCTAGAACCTTTGGGGCTTGTTCTAGAACCCTGGCTGAGCTCCCCGAGCCCAGTGGGGCTGCTCAGGGCCAATAGCCCTGGTTGTGCCCTCGGGGCCCTGATCAGAGGCTCAAAGCACCTTCTGCCCTCGCTCCTCTCTCCAGGACACAGATCTCTGAGGTGAGGCTGGCACTGAGAAATGCCAAGGTGTTTTCCTGGGCTCGCTTCTTCCAGACCTACAGCATCGGGGCTGGACCCTGCCCTGAGTCTCCCCAAGACACGCTGGAATTCCTGGGTTTATTTGTGGTTATCCTGCTCCCCAGCACGCTCAGGATCAGGGATGATCTCCAAGGTCCATCCTGTCCCCACCATGCCTGGCATCTCTGAGCCCTGTTGTGCCCAGCCACGCTCCCCTCAGCAGCTCCAGAGCATCCCTGCTGCCAAACGGTGCCAAACCAAAGCACAGCTCACTGAGCACCTGCAGCTGGCACGGGCAGGACACTCCACGGGGCTCAGTGCCCTGCAAAGGCGGCTGGGAATGCTGCCTCTTGCCAGGGCCTGGAGCAGGGGGAAAGGGGAAAAAAGAAAAGTGATTCAAAGCACTGGAAAAATATTTTCGAGGAGGTATCCAAGAAACCGCAGTTCTGAGAAAGCTCTCGACGAACTTCACTCATCACCTCAGTAATTAGAGATAAAAACTGCACTTTGGGGAGGCAGGAACAGGCTGGGAGTGAGTGCCAGGGCTCCCTGCCAGCCCCAGCCACACAGCCTGGACAGCCAACACCGCTCTGGCCCCAGCCCGGAGCTCCCTGGGGGGGCAGGGAGGGCTGGCGATGGCCAAAGGCACAGGACATCCTGTGAGCACTGCCCCACACCTCTCCAGTGAGTCCTTAACCCACGGGATGTTCCCCAAATCAACACCTGGGACCGCCGGGACTGTCCCATCCCTGAGGTCTCCACCTGTAAAGCATCTCCGTGGTGCTGCCGGCTGCTAAGAAGCCCCAAAGCAGAGCTTTCTCACCCCAAAAATGCCGTTCCGAGCTATTGGAGGTTTGCATGGCTGAACAAAAGTCAGGATTGAGGAGGACCGGGCGCGGCGCCGCGAGGGTTTGGCGCAGGGTGGGGAAACACGCGGAGATTTATGTCCCTGGCTGATCCGACCTGGCTGCCACGGGAATTCTGTGGCGGATTTGTTCCTGAAATCACCGGATCAGCGCCGAGCTCGGTGCAGGAATTGGTGCGGGAGTGCCCGGCAGGTTCCCGGTCGCCTCTGTGCCCTCCTGCTCCTTCCCACGCAAAACCGGGGGGGAAAGGGCCAGCCTGACCCTTGTCCCCCTCCCGGGGCTGGCACTCGCTCCCATCACCCCTCCCGTGAGTGCTGCTGTTGTTTCCCTGATCCCAGCGTCCCGGTGGGACCCCAGCCAGAGCCGTCCCGGGGACGCCCCCATCGCCAGCCCCGCTCCGGCATGGCCCCCGGGCCAGCCCGTGCCACCCATCACGACAGGCGACAGTGACAGTGACGGGCTGAGCGGGTGGGTGGCTGTCACCTCCCGTCCCCGGCACGCCGGAAACGCCCCCGCGCTCCGGCCGGGTGCATCATTAAAGCCTCTCGAGTGTTATTTCTCCAGCTCCCAGGACGTGCCCGAGCCATGAGTTTCCCTCCCCTCGCGCTGTTTTCCAGCTGCTTTGATGCGGTTTCAGGTGAAAATGCGGCTCCGCCATCCCCACACGCTCCTCCGTGCCCGGCATCCCCGGGGCCGAGGGGCTGCCCTGGCACCTCGCTCCTCCCGGGGGGAGATGCAGCTCCCCGGAGACCCCACGGCACCTGCCAGCCGCGTCCCCCCGCAGCCCCCGCTGTGGCAGCCGTGCTGGGTGCTGTCACCGTGCCACGCTCCGCTCGGGGTCCCCGTACCTGCACCGATGCCCAGCGACAGCCCCGGGCAGCGCCGAGCTGCTGCCACCTCCGCCGCCTGCGGGAC
>VZTN01021388.1:40347-91074 GCA_013400515.1 Erpornis zantholeuca | reverse complement strand
GACAGCCCCGGGCAGCGCCGAGCTCCTGCCACCTCCGCCGCCAGCGGGACTGCTGCTGGCACCCGTCCTGCCCCACGCGGGACCGTGGGGACAGCCCATGCCACACCTCCGCGGGGACCTGCCCGCCTCCCCTCCTGCCCGTCCCTGCCCGCGGCCCGGCGGCCCCGCTCCCCTCCCCTGCCCGGGTTGATTGCCTCGCTTCAAACCCACCCCGGCTGCTGCTGCCGGAGCCGTTCCCGTGGGATCTGCCCGGGCTCCGGGACACGGTGACACGGTCAGGGTGTCCCTGCCACCATCCCAGAGGAGAGGCAAGTGGTCCCAGACTGGATCCCGGGGCAGGGTGTGCACGAGGATCCATCCCCGGGGCTGCTTTGGTGTCCCTGGGGAGCACCAGTCCCCCCCAGAGCCCCCCGGGCTGTGGCAGCAGCTCGGGGGGTTTGGGCCCTGCCGTGGGGACCGAGGGAGGCGGGAGGAGGGGACAGCGAGGAAGAGGAGGCCGAAGGCACAAAGGAGCCCCGCGGACCCAGCTGGGGACAGAGGCCACCTCGTTAGTGGCGGCAGCTAATGAGGCCAGAGCCTGGTGTCCACCCCGCACTCATCCTGCACACCCGCAGTGGTCCTGCGATCGGCGTCATTACGTTAATTACTGCCTGCAATTAACCGCAGAGACCCGGAGGCGATCACCCGGCGCCGGCCCCGCGGTCCATAAAGCATTTACTGCACAGCCGGGAGCGACTCCCTCGAGCTCCATCAAGGGGCCTGCTATGTCCCCGTGTGCCTGTGTGCCTGTGTCCCCGTGTCCCCATACACATCCCCATGTCCCCATACGTGTCCCCATACATGTCCCCATGTCCCCATACGTGTCCCCATGCCCACATATGTGTCTTCGTGTCCTCCTAAGTGTTCCCAGGTCGCCATACATGTCACTACATCCCCATAATGTCCCCGTACATGTCCCCATGTGCCTGTGTCCCCATACATGTCCTCACATCCTCCTGTTCCCCTGTCCCCACACACATCCCCATGCCCCCGTGTCCCCATGCCCCCATACATGTCCCGGTGTCCCCACATGTGTCCCCATGTCCCCATACACATCCCCACGTTCCCCTGCGTGTCCCCACGTTCCCTCTCTGGCTGACACCTACACTTGCCCTGCAGTGGGGGCAGATTTGGGCACATTCCCATCCTCAGCTCCTGACAAAGGTTGGGCCCCGGGGCTGGTGCTGTGCCGAGCCGAGCGGGGCCGAGCTGTTGCTCCTTGTCCCGCGGGGCTGGTGACAGCGGCACAGGTTTGAAATGAAGCTCTGGGGCTGCTGGGGAGGATCCAGCCCGAGGGGAGAGCTCCGGGCACAGCGGGCAGGGAGGGAGCTTTGGGTTGGAAGGTCTGAGCAGGGACCAGCGGTGACAGAGAGCGGAGACCACAGCGGGACCGGGCTGGGGAGTCACGGAACCCGAGACTGCTTGGGGTCAGAAGGGATTTAAAAGTCCAATTCCTTCCGTCCCCTGCCGTGGGCACCTGGCCCTAAAGCAAGGTGCTCCAGCCTTTCCCTGAGCCCATCGCCCGCCTGTCCCACCCCGCAGGGCTGGAGCAGCATCCCCAAGGAATTGCAGAGTCTCAGCCCTCACCTGCCACGTCTCACCCGCTGCCCCCTCCCCGCCCTCCATGCCCCTCAGCGAAGGTGGCACCGCAGGAAGGGCACAGCGGGGCCCCAAACCGCGACGTGCCCCGCCTGTCGCAGCCTCTGGCCGCTTCCGGAGCATCGGGGCTGCATTCGGAGGAAGGAAAGGGATTTCCACGTCCTGACCCCGTGTCCCCCCCGCAGGCCACGTAGCGGGTGGCTTTGGGCACCCGGGAACGAGAACGGCCGAGGTCACCCTGGCAACAGAGACCAGTGAAGATGACATTTTCCCAATCAATCGCCCTCTGCAATTAGCCGACAACTCCCCCCCCCCACCCCGCTTCCCGTTTAATTAAGTGAGCGCCGGGAGGCCGGGGCAGAGGGTGTCCCTGGGGCGCTGCGGGGACTGTCCTGGTGTGTCCCTCCCCGGGCACCGCGGGGGCTGTCCTGGTGTGTCCCTTCCCGGGCACCGCGGGGACTGTCCTGGTGTGTCCCTCCCCGGGCACCGCGGGGACTGTCCTGGTGTGTCCCTCCCCGGGCACCGCGGGGGCTGTCCTGGTGTGTCCCTCCCCGGGCACCGCTGGGGCTGTCCTGGTGTGTCCCTCCCCGGGCTCTGCAGTGGCTGTCCCGCCGTGTGCCCTCTCCGGGGGCTGCCCCCTGGCACCCCTCTCGCTCACAGGGAAGAGTTAAACCTCTGAGCCAGGTTTTTCCCTCTCCTCGAGGACCGAGCGGTTGCAGGTGCCCCGTTCCGAGCGGCCGAGCAGCTACAAAGCCCCGTTTGTTTGGAGAAAATAATAATAATAATAATTCAGGAGCGTTCCCCTGCGGGACAGAGGTTGTTTCCCAGCCTGGGAGCAGCTTCGTGAGCAGCCCCCGACCTCCAGCCGGCACCTCCTGGGCTCCCGTTTGTGTCCCAAACTTTGGTCCGAAGGCGGTGGCCAGGGTGAGTGATGCCCTCAGCATCCAGAACTTGCCTCCAACACCCCAAAATCTCCGCTCACTTCCCTTCCAAAACCTGCACAACCAGTGGCTGCTGCTCCTTCCTGCTCTTTCCACCCTCCTCTTCCTCCTCCTCTGTCTCCAGCCACCCCATGGCCACCACAGGGAGGGGACAGGGCTGGTCACTGGTGCTGACCCTTGCTCCCCATTCTGGCCAGTTCCCCTCTGACTGGTGGCTGGAGGCTGCAGAAGGACCCCGGTCCCTGTGGTGACACTCAGCTCTCCCTGCTGCAGGTTTGGGGCTGGCAACAGGGACCCCAATGCCATGGAGAAATCACAGCCCCCTTGTACTGCACTTTGGGGCACAGGGCCGGCCCTGGTGGGGACACAGAGCCACGGCAGGGGCACAGAGACAGCCCTGGTGGGGACACAGGGGCATGGCAGGGGCACAGGGCCGGCCCCGGTGGGTACCTAGGGCCACGGCAGAGGGAGCACAGGCATCCCGTGCTGCCACCCCGGAGAACGCACGGCACGGAGCAGAGTGACCAAGGTGCCCGGGCTCGGCACCACGGCCAAGGACTGTCCCTGGGTCCAGCCAAGGACTGTCCCTGGGTCCAGCCAAGCGAAAGTCTGGAGCGAGGAGGAGCGTGGAGGCAGCAGGGGCTGCCGTGAGCTCCTTGTCCCCACCGGCTGTGGCACTGCTGTCACCACATGAGGAGCTCTCCTGCCTGCACACACGAGCCGTGGGACCCCGACACGGGATGGACACTCCCCCCCTGCCCCGGCCCCAGCCCTCCCCTCCTGCGGGGTCTGGACAAAATGTGGTACAAAGCTTTTTAGTGAGAGGATCGATGGCCGTGGTCACCTCTGACCTGTGCCAGGAGCAGGGAGGGACACAGACACCCATGGATGTCCCTTGCTGGGGGAGATGCTGCAGGACAAGGCAGATCCTGTTGTGAATCCTGGAGCATCTGCAGGGCTGGGGGTGCCGAGCTCCCACTCTCAGCTGAAGGAGCGACATGGAATGACCCTGAGCCTCCGATGGGCCCTGGGCTGCCCCAAACCTCCCTCCCCCTGTGAGAGGGCAGCTTTGGGGCCGAGGCTGCTTTGAGCCAGGTTTGGGATATCCCTCCATCCTTGGGAAGGAAAGGGTAGGGTCAGGGAGCAGGGAAAGCCAGGCAGGGCCCCCCTCCAGGGCTGGGACAGCCTGACAGGGCTGGCAGGGACCCTGTGGGGCACTGGATCCCTGACAGCTCCCAGGACCAGACCAGCAGCACCAGCTCACAGGTAGAGCTCAGACTGGGACAGGGGCTGGAGGCAGCTTCCATGGATATGGACACGGTGTGGAATCAGGGCCTGCACCCCAGGGAGGGCAGGCAAAGGGGAGGATTTGTGATCCCCCAGCACCTCTGATCCCTGCTCCTCCTGCTGGGGTGGGAATGGAGCCTTTTCCCCAGCAAGCTGCTTCCTTTCATTTCCCAGGTTTCAGCTCATCCCAGAAGGGTTTGGGAAGGGGAAGGAATGGGGTTCTGGGGTTCTCTCTGCTCCTTTGCTTCCCCCAATTCAGCTGCAGCATCCCAACACCGAGGAGGGGACAGGCAGTGCTGAGCCCCAGGGCCACACTCAGAGCCAGAGGCAAAGCCACCCCAAAGGGGCAAAGTTTCAGAGAGCAAGAAATGTCCTTCTGTTGGTGATGCCCCAGCTCCGTCAGTGCCTGAGAGATGACATCTTCCAGAGAAAAACCTTTGAGGCAGGTCCTGAACATGCTTTGGTGTCATCAAATCCCAGATTTGTTGGGGCTGGGGAGGACCTTAAAGCTCTGCTCCGTCCAGTGCCACCCCTGCCATGGCAGGGACACCTCCCACTGTCCCAGGCTGCTCCAAGCCCCAGTGTCCAGCCTGGCTTTGTGTCCTCTGCCTCTCCACATGCCTGGGGCTGGTGAGTGCTGCTCCATTGGGACCAGGGCTCTCATAATCCTAAAAATCCTACCTACCTCCGCCCTCGGCCTGGAGGAGACTCTAAGGGTCCCTGTCACCTTCCAGGCTCCAAAAGGGCAACAAAGCAAAATGCTTTTGTCACTACAGGGGTTCCCTGATGCCACCTCGGGCTGCCAGGTGACCTGCAAGGGGAGAACACGCGGGACCCTCGGGGGTGGGGCAGCGCTGGAGGTCCCTGCCGGAGCACCCAGAGCCACAGGGGCCCGAGGAGGTGGCTGAGAACGCGCGCCAGGCGTGATTCTACAGCCTCGGGAGCAGCCGCTGCCATCGCCGAGCCATCACCCGCGCGTTAAATAAAACACATTGCCAGTGAGGTCATCTAATGGCTCGCTGTTTTTTTATTTGAACTTTTTACCTTCACATCTTCCTCCGTGCTGAATCAGCTCCTCGGCTTGGCGCTCTAATTCCTGCCCCATTTGGGAGATGGATACGGGGGGAGCCCGGGCAGGGCTGGGGGGATGCCGAGGCTCCATCGCAGCTCCGGGATGAGGCAGGAGGAGCCGGGACGTGCCCGGCTGCTGCCCGGGTACCCCAGGGGTGTGCGGGGTTCGCTCTGAGCGAGGGTCCGGCCACAGCACCCCCTCCTCGTCCAGTGCAGGGATCGGGGTTCTCTCCAAAAGGAGCGGCACCGGTTTCAAACCTTTCCCTCGGATTCCTCGGCTCGCCCCGGGGTCGGGAGTGTCCTGGAGGGGCAGCGAGAGCTGCGAGCGGTGCTGGGGGAGGCCGGGCTGTGCCTCAGAGCCACGCCGGGGGCACACGGAGGGATGGTGGAGTCATGGAGTGGCTTGGACTGGGCAGTACCCGGGTTCCGAAAGGGCAGAGGGGGCACGGGCTGGGACCCCTCGGGACCGGGATCCCCCTCAGCCCGGGAGGCACCGGTGTCACCCTGTGCCAGACACACCTGAGGGGCCACGCCGGGACCCCACGGGGCCACCCCCAGCCCCAAGCAGCAGAACAGAGTCTTGTCCCCACCACCGTCATAGAATCATGGAATGGTTTGGTTTGGAAGGGACCTTAAAGCTCATCCAGTGCCATGGGCACTGCCAGGGATCCAGGGGCAGCCACAGCTGCTCTGGGCACCCTGTGCCAGGGCCTGCCCACCCTCCCAGGGAACAATTCCCAGTTCCCAATCTCCCATCCAGCCCTGCCCTCTGGCACTGGGAAGCCATTCCCTGTGTGCTGTCCCTCCATGCCTTGTGCCCAGTCCCTCTGCAGCTCTCCTGGAGCCCCTTTAGGCCCTGCAAGGAGCTCTGAGGTGTCCCTGGAGCCTTCTCTTCTCCACGGGAGCACCCCCAGCTCTCCCAGCCTGGCTCCAGAGCAGAGAGGCTCCAGCCCTGGCAGCATCTCCGTGCCCTCCTCTGCACTGGCTCCAGCAGCTCCACATCCTCCTGCTGTTGTTGCCCAGGGCTGGGGCAGCTCTGCAGGTGGGGTCTCAGCTGAGGGGGGCAGAGGGGCAGAATCTCTTCCCTCCCCTGCTGCCCACGCTGGGGGCTCAGCCCAGCCCAGGGGGGGTTTGTGGGGTCAGTGCCCATGGCCGGGGCAGGTTGAGCCTCTCGCCCACCAACACCCCCAGGTCCTTCTCCCCAGGGCTGATCTCTGTGAGTTCATCTCCCAGTCTGTGCTCAGGGCTGGGATTGCCCAGACCCAGGTGCAGGACCTTGGATGTGTTGAATCCACTTCTCCAGCTTGGGAAAGGAGGCTCCTGGGATGCCTGCCCAGCCCCTCCCCAGCTCCAGGACAGCTCCAGCACCTCCCCTCCACAACCCATCCACAGGCAGAGCAGTCCCAGACTCAGGAATGTGCATCTAGTCAACACTCTTTTATTAAAAACAATTACAAAAAGTTACAGGTTACAATCGTTCTGTACAACCCAACCAAACCTCTGGTGCCTGGGGAGGCGATGGCAGCCCTGGGCCAGGACTGGCTCTGACCACACCAATGGTTCTGGACATGGTTCTGCTTTCCCAGGGACATCCCTTGGCACAGGCAATCCCCTACAGCCCCACCCCAAAAGCCCCAGGTGGGGCTGGACCGTGGGGAAAGGAAGGGGAAATGATGGAGGGCCTGTGGCAGGATTCCTGCCTGCCCCAATCCCAGGAGATGGGATGGAGCCAAGCAGCTCCACGAGCAGGACACCAGCACAGTGTGTCCGTGTTACAATGTCCTGGCTGTTCCAGGGCAGGAGCTGCTGGGGGAAGGCTGGGAAGCAGCTGTGCTGCCTGTGGAGGAACAGGCAGGAGGCAAGAGCCAGATCTGAGACCTGACATGGCTGCTCCAGGGACATTCCATCGCTGCAGCCAGGGGTGAAGATAAACGGGGGATAAACACGGGAAAGAGGCAGAAGCAGGAACGAACCTTCCCTCCCTGGTTAGGAAGCACTGAACTCTGTCCCTCCCACGGCCTGGGCAGAACAGCACTGCTCCCCCAGGCTGTGGGAGAGGGGGACAGGCCAAGGTGTCCCAAGGCTGCTTGGGATGGAAGCCCCGAGGCGGGGAAGGAGCAGAGCTGGATGTGGAGCACTGGGGGAGGGCAGGGAGCTGCATCCCCAAAAGCCAGGGTAAGGAACAGGCTGCCAGAGGAAACACTGTGGGCTCAGCAGTGACAGGAGCCTTCACAGCCCCACCTCTCCTGGGGGCTCCCCCAGAGCCGGGCAGAGAAGCCTTGCCTGAGAGGGGGAGAGTTTGGGGCAGGACATCCCTGCCCTGGAACCCAGCCCAGCCCACACTCCTGCCCACAGGGTGGGACAGCTCAGCAGGACACGCAGGGGACACAGCTGTCCCCAAACCCTGAGCCCAGCAGGGTGCAAAGGAGTGAGCAGGACCCGGCTCTGACAGGAACCAAACCCCAGCAGCTCCTCTGCCCCCAGGACGATAGAGCCAGCCCGTGCCAGGGACACGGGGACACAGCAGCACCAAGGGACACAGTCCTGGTGCTGCCAGGGTGGGCAAGGGGTCACTGCTCTGGGAACAGGGTGAAGGTGCTGCCTGACCCAGCTGAGATCTCGTCCATGAGGTTGTTTCCTTCAGCTCTGCTGTCCCCAGACAGCAGCAGGGTCTGGGCAGAGGGACCCACCAGTGCCATCCAGCCTGCCTGGGCTCTGCCCCAGGCACTCCAGGGACAGCCACACTCAGCACTGCTCCAGGTGCCAGACACACAGCAGGGTCCTTTGCTCCCTGCAGAACTCCCGACACATAAACGAGCTGAAATGAAGGATTTTTCCTTATTGCTTCTGCCTGCACCATGTCCCTGCATCAGGGACAGGCTGCTGGGGAGCCCTGCACACTGCTGAGGCCACCCTCACCTGTACCCCCAAAAACCTTGTTCCCTGAACACCAGCTCACTGGGGCCCTGCTGGAAGCTCTGGGTGGGGGAAGGACAGCCTGTCCTACCCTGCGGTGATGGGATGCAGGCTCTCCCTGGCTCTGGGAGCTGTTTGTCCCTGCCTGCTGTCCCTGCCCTGCCACGTGGCTCCCTGAGGTCTGGGCCAGGTGTGACACTGGTGGTTTCCCCCTTTGCAGTGAGAGCAGAACCAGGTGCCAGGCAGCCCTCAGCAAGGAGATCAGAGCTCGTGGCAGTTCCCAGCTCCCATCTCATTCCTCTCCCTCCAGCTGCTCAGAGCCAGCCTCCCTCTATTGCAGCTCCACAGTGGGACTGCACCAGGATCTCTTCCCAAGTGCTTGATGCTCTGCTCTTGCTTCCCACACAATCCCCTCACAGCTTCCTGCCCAACTTTCTTCCATCTCCCCCCTCTCCAAACACTGCTTTGGAGTACAGAGGCAATTTAAGTTACATTTGGGGGGAAAAAACGAAAAACAGTAAACAATCTACCTTTAACTGAACGAGAAAGATCCTTCTGCACATCTCCAACCTACCTCTAACAAGCTTCTCCTAGGAACCAAGAAGTTCTGCTTGTGCTACTCAAAACCACCTTGCCATGCCCACAGGGCAGGGCTTGGACCACAGAGAATCCCTCAGGTGGAGTCTGAGGATCTGAGAGCCACCACCTGGACAGGGGAACTGCAGGTGTGAGCCCAGGAGTCCTGCTGGGATGGCTGGGGAGCAGGAACATGCTGCTGGCACAGGGGACAGAGTGGCCGTGGGCATTTATTGCACTGCTTCTTCACAGAGGTGCAGGAGGAGGAGCGGAGAGGCTCGCAGGTCATCGCTTCACTTTCGCATCCTCTTTGATCTTCCACACCATCAGCTCCATGCAGGCTCTGGCATCCTCACTGGAGTCATGTCCTTCCACTGGGGACACAAACACAGGCCTGGCAGTGACCCCTGTGCTGCCTGGGGCTGCCTGTGCCCAGCACAGCACAGAGCTGCCTGCTCCCTGTCCCCTGCAGCCACAGCCACTCCTGGCAGTGCCCTGAGCCACAGCCTGGCATTTAAAGGAGAATTGCCTTTAAAGGGATCACAGGATGGTTTGTGTTCTGTGGTCTGTTCAAGCCCATCCAGTGCCACCCCTGCCATGGCAGGGACACCTCCCACTGTCCCAGGCTGCTCCCAGCCCCAATGTCCAGCCTGGCCTTGGGCACTGCCAGGGATCCAGGGGCAGCCACAGCTGCTCTGGGCACCCTGTGCCAGGGCCTGCCCACCCTCCCAGGGAACAATTCCTGCCCAATCTCCCATCCAGCCCTGCCCTCTGGCACTGGGAAGCCATTCCCTGTGTGCTGTCCCTCCACGCCTTGTCCCCAGTCCCTCTGCAGCTCTCCTGGAGCCCCTTTAGGCCCTGCAAGGAGCTCTGAGGTGTCCCCAAAGCCTTCTCTTCTCCAGGCTGGACAACCCCAACTTTAAACACACCATTTTTTCCACTAAACCCACACTTTTTGCTGGATTGCAGCCTGACACCATCAGCTATAGAAGAGCTGGGAGCTTCCCCAGCAGTGTTTACAATGTGTCAGGGAAGGTGGGACGAACAGGCCACACTTCCAACAGGAGGGTCCATCCCAGCTGGCCAGAGAGAGAAGGGACGGCCTGGCCTGGCCTTGGCAGAGCCACCTCAGCCTTGTCACACCACTCAGCACATGGAGGGCAGCAGCGAGAGCTCTCTGCCCTCAGAACAGGGAGCACACCTGTGCTGTGCCAGAGGCTCCTCATGGCACCACATTCCCAGCACATTCCCAGCTACCACACACAGGCAGGGGACAAAACCCCAGGAGCAAGAGGATGGCCTTGGGGAGAGCAGAGGGAGGCAGGGCTGCACCCAGGAGGAACTGGGCTGGGCCAGGAGCCCTGAGAGGTCTCACCATTGTCCTGGATGATGCGTTTGAGGTAGTCGGCCATGAGCGTGCGCAGGGCCCGCTTGTAGGGCAGCCCCAGGCGGTGCGGGAACACGATGGCTGTGTCCACCACGGTGCCGTGGATCAGCTGAGGGAGCAGCACAGGAACAGAGTTATTTCCCCACTCCCCAAGGGACAGGCACTCCTCGGGGTCAGCCATGCTGCAGGTTCCAGTCACCTCTGGGGCTCTGTGCAACGCTCCTGGCAGATTCCAACCCAACCAGTCTGGCAGGAGGCTCTGGCTGGGTGCAGGATCCCTTGCAGGGTGTGCACATGGAATTCCCACTGCTGTGCCAGCCACACACCACCCCAGAGCCCCAAAACCTCACACTGAGGGCAGCAGAGGCTCAGGGCTGGTCCAGTTCATGCAACTCAAGCAGGACAGGTCAGTCCTTAATCCCCCAGGCTGGAGAAGCTGGAAAAGCTCTGGAGTCTTTCCCAATTAAAAGCTACACTGAAGAACCAGCTGGCTTCACAACAGCCTCTCTGTAAGCTGTAGCAACCTTTGCACTGCTTCTCAAGATGGAGCAGCTCAGTCCAGTGAGTGACATCCCTGCCCAAGGCAGAGGATTGGAACTGGCTCATCTTATGGTGCCTTCCAACCAAACTATTCTGGGACTCTAAGATGGGGACAGAAGCAGGCAGGATGTGTATGACAAAGCAGGATGTACATCACACTGCTGCTGCACAACAGGCCTGGCCTTTGGGGTGCAAACCAACCCCAAATCCTCCCATCCATCAGCAGTGACTCAACAGGAAGTTTTTAACCAGCACCAGCTCAGCAAGGATGGAATGGGACAAGGAAATCCTATCACTGAATCATATCAGAAAGTGTTTTGAATTGGGACTTTTTAAAGAGCTTCTACTCCACCCCTGCCATGGGCAGGGATACCTGCCACTGTCCCAGGCTGCTTCCAGCCCCAAGGTCCAGCCTGGCCCTGAGCACTGCCAGGGATCCAGGGGCAGCCACAGCTGCCCTGGGCACCCTGTGCCAGGGCCTGCCCACCCTCCCAGGGAACAATTCCTGCCCAGTCTCCCATCCAGCCCTGCCCTCTGGCACTGGGAAGCCATTCCCTGGCTCCTGTCCCTCCAGGCCGTGTCCCCAGTCCCTCTGCAGCTCTCCTGGAGCCCCTTTAGGCCCTGCAAGGAGCTCTGAGGTGTCCCTGGAGCCTTCTCTTCTCCACGTGAGCACCCCCAGCTCTCCCAGCCTGGCTCCAGAGCAGAGAGGCTCCAGCCCCCTAATCCAACACCTCAGCTATGAATTGTCCCCATGCTGGAGGAACTGAGGGTGCTGAACAGGTCCAAGTGCTCCCTGCCCTGCACCAAGGGGCCTGGGGACAGCCAAAGGGCCCCACCTGACCAAGTCCATATCCATAGGGCAGGCTGGCTTTTTTTAACCCTCATTTCTTCCTCTCAGGTTAAGACAAGATTAATCCTTTGCTGTCACGAACTGCATTCAGTGGGAGCTAAGGGAATGTGGATGAAGATGATCCCATATCCTGAGCACAGGGGTGAAATGCAGGTGCCTAAGAAATAAACCTGTGCCCTGTCCAAGGGATGGCTCTTCAAGTCCCAGCACGGATGACTCTGACAGGACCCTGACATTCCCCTCTCCTCTCTGCCTCCAGGCACCAGCTCACAACCCCTAACTCCATCAGTAAGAGCTCATAGGTGCCCCAGAACAGCTGCACTTTAACAGAAACAACCTGCTCCTCTGCTCCGAGTATGGAACTGCCAGCGTTATGGATAACCTCCCCTGGCCTGCGCTCGGCTTTGGCACCCGCCCAGACACACTGGTAATTACTTATGTAGACCAGGAAGACTGAGGAAACAGGATAATAAAGCTTTAAATAAAACCTGAAAGGCCATCAGCACCTGGAACGTGCCACAGTCATTAGTGAGATATGGCCTCACTGCCACAGCCCTTGGCCACTCTGCCCTGACACCCCCCGGCCCTGCAGGAGTGCTCTGGGCTCCTGCTCTTGGCAGCAGCTGTGGTGCTAAGAGAAAATCAAGCCTCTAAGAGGCCAAGGCAGTCATCTCGAGCTGATCTAACTTGAAATAATGTTTTTCTGATGATGATGAAGCTTCTCTGAGGCTGGGATAAAGAGTGCCACGGAGAGGTAAAGTGTTTTACAGGCATTAAAAGCTCCTGCTTCCAACCCAGCGCTGGGAGCTGGCAGCCACGGAGGATTCGGCAGGAAAGCTGTGGGATAAAGAATGGCTGAGGGAAGTTCTGGCATGTGAGCACACAGACTTGGCTCCTGCCTGCCACACGCTCTCCTGGTGACCCAGGACTAAGCCCCAGGGCCTCAGCGCAGGACACACTCCCTGGCAGGGCAGCAGAGGTGGCTGAGGGATGGACACACCAGGCTGATGAGGGCCAGGCAGGAAACAGGACAGGTAAAAGGTCAAAATAAATTCATCAAAGTAACACCACAAGTCCTAGCAAAGCAGGCAAAGAACAGAGAACAAATCCAGCAGGGGTGAGAGGCGAATGATTTGGGATCAGTCATAGAATCATGGAATGATTTGGGTTGGAAGAGGCCTTTGAGACCATCTTGCTCCACCTTCCACTAGACCAGGCTGCTCAGAGCCCTGTCCAGCCCAGTCACCTCGGGACAGGTCTGTCACCCAGGGCACCAGCAGCCACTAAAAGCTGGGGTGACACCATGAGTGACACACGTGGCCCCACTCGCTTGCTCTTCCACCACAACCAGCTCTGCACAGGCTCAGAAACTGGATAGATCATGGAATCCTGGAATATCCAGAGCTGGAAGGCACCCCCAGGGATCACCAGCCCAGCCCCTGGCCCTGCACAGACACCCCAACAATCCCACCCTGGGCATCCCTGGCAGCGCTGCCCAAACGCTCCTGGAGCTCTGGCAGCCTCGGGGCTGGGACCATTCCCTGGGGAGCCTGGGCAGTGCCCAGCACCCTCGGGGGGAAGAACCTTTCCCTGAGCTCCATGCCAAGGCCTGACACAGCTCCAGCCGTTCCCTGGGCTCCTGGCCCTGGTCATTAGAGTGAAAAGATCAGTACCTGCCCCTCCTCTTCCCCCTGAGGACATCGAAGACCACAATGAGACCTCAGTCTGCTCAAGGCTGAACAAACCAAGCACCCTTAGCTGCTTCCCATGAGGCCCCTCCAGACCCTTCCCCATCCCCACAGCTCCTCTGGACACTCTCTCATGGCTGCATGGCTTCGTTATATTGTGGTGTCCAAAACTGCACACAGGACCTGAGGTGAGGCTGCCTCACTTCTGTGAACTCCTGGGCCTTGGAAATAAACAGTTCCTAAATTTAAAGGAGACACCTGACAGCCCCCAGGGTGGGAAAGCAGCACAAGGAGGTGTGAAGGCAAGAGCCTGAGTTACCTTTAGTGCAAATAAGTCGCTTTCCAAGCTGTGCCCTATCAATATGGTGTCTGCACTGAACATGTTCAGCAGGACAGCTTGGACATCCCGCAGGGTGATGCTCGTGTTCTCCAGGTCCTCTTCGGTCACACCTGAGAATCTGCAGAGCAACACAAGACACGTGGGGGTCCTTCACTTGAAAAAGCACCTCCAGGCCCAAAGCACCTCCAGGCCCAAAGCCCCCCAGCCCTTAGGGCCAGTGCAGTTTCACTGCGTGCTCCCAGCCACACCAGGCTCCAGAGAGAGCACAGAGCTCTGTCCCAAGGCAGACCATCCTCACCTGGTGTTGTAATCCACCACCTTGGAGTCTGGCTTGACGAAGGTGTCGTACACCACCTTCAGCTCCGAGTTGATCACAGTTACTCTCGTCAGCTCCAGTCCTTGCTTAGTGTAGCACTGTGAGGAACAGGGCACATGTGAAGGGAGGCACAGCCCAAGCACAGCGTGGCATCTGTGGAGCTCCTCAGCCGAGGGCTGCAGCTCCCAAAAAGCAGCACAGCTGGTGCAGCAGGGCCAGGCAGCAGCAGTGCCCAGTGTGGGCCAGTCAGAGCCTGCCAGGGCTGCACAGCCCTCAAGGCAAACACACCAATCAATAAGAGCTCATTTACACCTCCAGCACCGATACTCAGAACAGAAAGAAGGAGGTCAGGAAGCAGCTTCCCTACAGCTGCCTGTGTCACGCCTCAGCCATCCCCAAAAGCTTTGTTTTGGCTCTGGACCCACCATTTCACAGTCTAAGGCGTAGATCCCAGGGTAGCCATCGGTCGTGGGCAGCTTCTCAAAGGTCTTCACAAAGCCATCGAGGCTCTCCTTGCGCCCATCGTGCACGTGTTGCTGAAAGGAAAAGCAAGGGACAGCTGGCAATGAGAGGAACAAGAAGCCAAAGAGGCCACTCCAACAAACCTCTGCTTAACAAAAGTGGGGTTTTAATAATTTCTTCATGAGGAGTAAGTTTTGCCTGCAGTGAGCCTGAGAAATTCACAATCACAGCAAACTCAGCCAAGGGCAACCCTAATTCCAAAGGCAGATCAGGGCTGGTGGCATGGCACTGACAGCACGTGGAGGAGCAGGACATCACGTGTTGGAGGAGAAGGAGCTCCAATCTGGAGCAGAATTAGTCAGGAAGGGTCACACTGGGGCCTGACACTGATGTAAATCCAGCTCCTGGTTCCTGTGGCCAAGACAAGCCCAGGTGCAGGATCCTAACGCAGACACTGCTGTGACAGCAGACACCCAGCTCCAGAGCAGGTCTGTGTGTGCACCCACTCAAAGCCACTGCATTCCACACCCAGCCAGCCCACACAAACAGGAGCTACAGCCCACCAGCACTTGAGGCAACAGAGAGCACTTCCAAGCACTCTGCACCGTTCCCAGCTAAGGCTCCAGGGTCAACAAGATCCAGCAGGAAAACTCAGGGAGTGATTTCACAAGTGGCTTAAGCCACTGCATGACTGAGCTGTTGTTGCAACACAGGTACTCCCACACTCCTCCACAGCACAGATCCCACTGCTTATCCTGAAACCTTCCTGGCAGCAGGACTTGTAAGCTGGATGAAGTTTAAAGGGGAAGCAGGAACTGAGGGCAAGGCAGAGCCAGGACTGCCCTTTTGCCTGCTGACATGGTTTTAGGTAAAACCAACCTGCACCACACCCAGAGGTGATGCTCTCCCTCCCTTATTCCCCAGTGGGGTTTTTTGTTGTGTTTAAGTTTAGTCTGTCCCTAAATCTCAATGTATTTGTGCACAATCCCAGCAGCCTGGGCACAGTCTCCTTCTTCATGCTCAGAATCACTGAATCCTTGAGGTTGGAAAGGACCCCAAGGATCATCAGGCCAACCCAGCACCCCCACCACGGTCACCACTAAACCACATCCCCAAATGCCACATCCACGTGTTTTTTGAACACTTCCAGGGATGGTGACTCCACCACTACTGTGGGAAGCTCCTCTCCAATGCTTCACAACCCTTTCTGTGAAGAAATTTCTCCAATATCCAACCCGAACCTCCCCTGGCCCAGCCTGAGGCTATTCCCTCTCCTCCTGTTCCTGTTCCCTGCGAGCAGAGCCTGACCCCCCCCCGGCTGCCCCCTCCTGTCAGGAGTTGTGCAGAGCCACAGGGTTCCCCCTGAGCCTCCTTTTCTCCAGGCTGAGCCCCCCCATATCCCTCAGTTTCTCCTGGAGCTCCAGCTCCTTGCCCAGCTCTGTTCCCTGCCCTGGACACTCTCCAGCTCCTCAATGTCCTTCTTGTCGTGAGGGGCCCAAAACTGACCCCAGGATTTGAGGTGGGGCCTCAGCAGTGCCCAGCACAGTACAGGGCTTCCCACAGATCTCACCCTACAAGGAATGGAACTGTTCTGGTTTGTCTCAGGATTAAAGGCTGGAGAGATGAGGAACCGAGGCCCTTGTAAAGCTGACATGTGTGGGCAGAGAGGAAACCAGAGCAGGATTTGCATATTTTCCTGCACAGGTCACTGCTGCAGGTGCAGCCAGAGCACAGGAACTGCATCATTTGAAGTTAATGAGGCAGCTGGGCCAACACTGAGGCCAATCTCTCCCTGTACCCACAGCCAGCACTGCTCAAAGGCCTCATGGATCGCTGCTTCCCAGGAGGAAGGGGCCACACTTGTTCCCTCTGCACCTCTGGCATGGCCCCTGCTCTGCTGAGGGAATGGGGAGAGCAGCTCAGCAGCCAGGAGACAGCAAACACCCCTCCCTCACAGCTTCAGCCCTTCCCTCCCTGTGTAATATACAACAGAACTGAGCACTGAAGAGAAAAAAAACCTATTAGGTATTTTTCTCCATGAGTTGTTGCTCTGAAACCTCCCGGTTCTTCCTGGCTGGGAGCAGGGCAGGGAAGCTGCTCCTGTTTTTGAGGCCTGGGGAAGCAGCAGCCTCGGGGATCACAAAGAGCAGCCCCTGCAGGCTCCCCCGAGCAGCACGGCTCCATCCTGCCATCTCCTGCCTCTCCTCCTAACTGCAGCAGCAGCCAGGGACATCCCTGGGCTCGGAGACACACACACATTGCTTCTCCAACCAGCTCCGGGCCCAGAGAACGGTGTCTTATTACAAATATTTTCTGCCTTCAGTGCCCTTCTTCAGAGCTGAAGGATTCTGTGCTCCCCACTATCCCAACATCCCAGAATTTCACTGCGTGCTCTGATGCTGAGCAGGCTTAGATCCAAATCGGCCAAGGGGTGCTGTGAAAACTGGGGGCTTATAAACAGGAGGGAGAGGGACTTTTTATACTGGTATGGAGTGCCAGGACACAGGGAATGACTTCCATTGCCAGAGGGCAGGGATGGATGGGATATTGGGAAGGAATTGTTCCCTGGGAGGGTGGGCAGGCCCTGGCACAGGGTGCCCAGAGCAGCTGATTTTTAAAAAATCCTAAATTCATGTGGTAAAGAAAGAAAAGAAACAACCTGATCCCATCCAATCCAACGATGCAGGGCAGGCTTTCAAGGTGCCCAGACAGCTCTTCCTATTGTAACAAACCTTAAATTCTGCCCAGAATTCACCTTTTACCTTTAGCTTTTGGTTCTCTTCTGTGTGGCAGCTGCCAAATACAAAAATGCCACTAAAACAAGGAGCATGCCCAGAGACCTGATGGAAAGGCACGAGACAGACTGAGCCCATGCTTTGGGAGGGTTGGGGATGCCAGGCTGGGACACCAACTCTCCTGCTGCCTCAGGAAAGACAAAAGCACCTGTGCAAAGGTATCCCAAAGTGAGCTCTGCTCTATCAAACTCCACATCTGAGCAGGTTTTCCATTCTTTTTTCTAGTGCTGGGCTCCCTCAAAAGAAGCTTTGTGGTATTTTGGAGTTACAACAGGGTCCTTGGGAAGGTTCCTCCCCCCATTACAACCAAGGGCAGGTAACAAACTGAAAACTTGTAAGAAAAGATTTGTCCACCAGGAGAAAGTTACCTTAGCACGGGAATCTGGGAAAGGAAAAGATGGGAAAAAGGGTTAGACACACTGTTGCCAAGGCTCTGAGACTGCTCCTAAGGAAATCATGTTTCTCATTTCTTCTGTGATTCACTAAAGAACGTGAGCTTTTCTATGTGCCTCAAGCAGATGAGCTGGGCAGCTTGGGATAAACGAACCCAACTCACTCCAGACAGCTGAGTGTCAAATACTGGATTTTTCTAACTTGGCAGAGCAAAAAAATTCAAGTTGCACTTGTTTTATCCCCTTAAGGGAAATCACTGCTCTTCTAAAGGCTCAAGCAAGGATCTCCCACCCACTGCCACTGGGAGCAGAGCACAAATGTCACTGAGAATGAAAAAGTGTTGTTCCATCACTTACTTTAGCAACCTGGCAGCCTGGTGACCCCACAGCCCCGGAGCAGCAGCTGTAGTGAGTTTCCCACCCGCCTGGCACTGAAAGAGCAAGAGATGAGGAGTCAAGGAAAAGAGTCTTGTTAACAAGAGACCTGAACTTCAGCTTCACATGCAGATCCCCTGGATGAGCACAACAATAACGTGTCAAACACAGGGGAAAAATAACTGGGGATTCACAGGCAGCAATCTAAAGAGTTGAAGTCTCTGGTACTCAGCCAGACAAACTCCAGAAGCTCTGATGGGAAGCCAGAGCAGAGCTCAAACTAGGTTAGTGCCTTGCTGCAAATGAATTCAAGATCAGTAAACTCTCCTGGGAGTGACAGACCTCTCGTGCTCCCAGTCAGCCTCTTAAAAGGCTGATTCTTTTCAAAAAGCACAGATAGGTTTTTTCCTTTACTTTTTTGAACAAAGAAGCACCTCTGCTGCAGCCCCGGTGTCACATTTTGGGGACCACCAAACCCAGCAGCTCTGTGTGAGGCCATTTCAGCGACAGGCCCAGGAACTGTCACCACCTGGCAGCGTGAAAAGCCCCAAAACGAAGCTGAGGAAGACTGTGTTTGGAGCTGGAGCACAGGCAGGGCTGTACCTCTCTGCTTGCGCAGCCGCCCCCAGTGATGGACGCACTCCTCCTTCCGGATGCAGTTCCCCGAGGCTGAGACCATGTACTCGGTGCCACAGCGACAGCAGATCCTGCAGGAGGCTTGGGGACAGGAGAGAAACAACAGCCAGGTCACTGGAAGCCCCTCACCTGCTTAACCTGGCCAAAGCAAAGTAAATCACAATCACTCAAGTGCCAAACGCTGTGAAACGACGTTTTCTGTTTAAAAAGGGATTCTAAATGCTGTTCCAAACTCCTAGAAAGCAATCCCTTTGAATCCCTCTGAAATGTGCCCCCCAAACACTTCCCAGAGGCAAACACAAAGAGTCTCCAGCTGCCCCCCAGTTCCATCAAGGTTTGCTGCATTGTTTCTCTGTGCACTGCAAATTACATTGGAGTCTAACACAGTTATTTTAAGAAACAGGATAAATAAGTCATTCTTTAGACACCAGAGCTAATGAAGCCTGGTTTCCAGGGGATCTGTGCCTTGTCACTTCCAAATGACATTTTAGCTCTTCCAGGGCACAGCTTTTCTGTAAGGATTTTCCAGCAGCTAAACCCAGGAGTGCTTAGGGCAGGGCCTGGCCCAGCCACCTGTGCTTTTACTGCCCAAAGTTTGGGAAAGGGAGATGCAAAAAGCCACTGGGAAGGAGCTATCATTCTTCTGATCTGGATGCAATTCCATGAGTTTTGGTGTGAGCATTAAAGCTGTTTGCACATTCCCAGTTCTGCCCAACACCAGCCCACTGGTCACAGTGGCAGCAACAGCTTTAGTCAAACAAGGAGAAAATCAAAGATCCCACAGCATCTGCAGGAAACTACAGGAACAAAACCAGGAACATGAGCTCAGGATCATATAAAGGAGCTGGCTGGTTCCCTGGAAAAAAAGGGAAACAAATACAACACTTGACAGTGTTAATGCAAGAGAGCTTTTGCCCAGGTTGCTTCAGCAACCACAGGACAAATGTAGACACAAGGTGTTAACATGGATGAGCACTTAACACACTTTAGTGAGGTCTCTCCACACTGGTGCTCAGGGGAGCATGGCAAAGCACCTCAAAAGAAATCTCCAGTCTGGGTTTTATCCCTTCTGCAGCACAGCAGGCTTTAGCCAGGGTCTGAGGAGCAGGAATCTTGCTGTGAGTCAGAGAATTCATAGGAGGATCCCATCCTGTTCTGAGGAAACCTGTGGGATCAAGGCCAGGTTGGACAGGGCTTGGAGCAACCTGGTCTGGTGGAGGATGTTCCAGGGGGTGGAATGAGATGGGCTTTAAAGTCCCTTCCAATCCAAACTGGTTGGGGATTTTATGATCATTTTGTCCAGCTGCAAAAAGGCTTTGGGCAACTTTTTGGCCCAGCACTGCCATGAGATCAAACACAAAACTCTGCAATCCAGAGAAGCCCAGCAGGACCCACTGCAAACCCAGCCTGGCCCAGGGTCAGTCCTACTCCCACCAGCTCTCATGGACAGAGACAGAAAAAAGCCCTTCCCCGGGGAGAGGGGAGGGTCATCAAGGTCAGAAAGGAGCCTCCTTCCAAGCTGCTCAATTGCTGTCCTTTGGCAGCACAGAATCATGGAATTGCTAAGGTTGGAAAAGACCTTTAGGATCAACTCCAACCACCAGCACCACCACCACAGTCACCACTAAACCATGTCCCCAAGAGCCACATCCACATCTTTTTGGAACATTTATGGGGATGGTGACTCCACCACTGCCCTGGGCAGCCTGTTCAATGCTTCACAACCTTTTACATGAAGAAATTTTCCCTTCTATCCAATCTAAACCTCCCCCAGTGCAATGTGAGGGCATTTCCTTTCATCCTGTCACTTCTTACCTGGGAATTAGAACTTAGAAACCTCCCTCAGCCCCAGAGACTATCAACTTTGGGTCAAAAATAGCATTCTCAGGATGTGAGAGCTGAAGGAACTCTGCACGCAGGAATGCAGCAGAACTCTGGAGCCACTTTCCCCATCACAACAGGAGCAAAGGCTCCACTCAGAGACCTTTCTACAACCAGAACAGGCAGCTCCAGCTGCACCCAGCAAATCCTGCAGAAGGAAAGAGCCAGCAGAGCTTACAGTCAATCACTTTCTTCTCCTCTGCAGTGAAGAGCACAGCACGTCCAGCCTTGTCAGGGTGGGGCATTGGGTACCCGTTCTCCTTGAGCTGCTCCTCGGTCATCAGGTACTCCTTGAGGCGCCGGTACAGGGCAGCTCCTGCACACAGACACAGTGCTGGGCTCACATCACTGAAGCAGGGCCTGTTTCTCTGGCTTTACCAAATCTCCTGGCTTGATAAACTGCCCCCACCATCCTGAACTCGCTTCCACTGCCTCAGCTCGGGGTGGACAGGGGGAGAGGTGTCAGCTGGTAACAGGTAACTCAGAGTAGTTTTTAAAATCTGGTCATTAGTGCACAAGTTGATTTTTAAACTCCTTGAACAAGGAGCATTAAGTCTGGAAAGCACAGCTGGAACAGAATTCCTCCAAAAGGCCCATCTTCAGCCTCTCTGTTACTGACAGAACCAACCCATTTTGGGTTGGAAGAGACCTTGGAGATCATCCCATCCCACCCCTGCCATGGCAGGGACACCTCCAACAATCCCAGGTTCCTCCAAGCCCCAATGTCCAGCCTGGCCTTGGGCACTGCCAGGGATCCAGGGGCAGCCACAGCTGCTCTGGGCACCCTGTGCCAGGGCCTGCCCACCCTCCCAGGGAACAATTCCCAGTTCCCAATCTCCCATCCAGCCCTGCCCTTTGGCACTGGGAAGCCATTCCCCCTTGTCCTGTCAGTAAATGTGAGATTTCTTCCATATTAATGTTTAAATGCAACAGCTGATAATTGGTAACACAGCCCTCAAAGGCCACCCACAGCTCCCTAAAAACTTCATTATCAGAAGTTTCTTCCTGCTCCTGATTTCAGGCTGCTCGTTTCATTTCACAGAATAATTATAACTTCTTGCACTCTGCTCAATATCTCCTTTGGCTGCTGCGTTAAACCCTTCCAATACTGCTGGGTGCCCTTTGATGTTGCTTAGCTGAGCTGTACTGGCCCTTTTAAGCTTTCTCAATGTCAATTCCTTCTGCTCCGTGGCCTCCCTGCCTCTTCTCTGATCTCCTCCACAATTTGCCTACATCTCTTGGCAACCAGAATACCCATAACTGATTTGAGCCCACATGAAAAATGCTCGTGGCACAACCCTTTGGCTACGATACGACCTTACTGTGACATTGGTGAAAGTGAAACTGAGCCCTGCAGAGATGGAGATTTTTAAGTGTGCCTTTTAATCTGACAGGCACACTGTGAAGAACTGCTTCAGGGCAAGAAAGTTAAAGTAAAATAATGCCCAAAGCACAAGAGGCAGCTCTGAATAGTTATTATATCCATCAAAGCCAGCCAGGCTGCAGCCGTGCCCTCACAGCCCCAGCCAGGAGGGAAGGAGGGCACTGGTCAGTGGTGTCACCATGCACCAAGGGACTCTGCAGCTCTCTGCTGCAGCCAGGTAATAACTCCTAACAGAGAAATCCCAGCAGTGCAGATCATGGAGTCCTGGAATATCCAGAGCTGGAAGGGACCCCCAGGGATCACCAGCCCAGCCCTGGCCCTGCACATACACCCCAACAATCCCACCCTGGGCATCCCTGGCAGCGCTGCCCAAACGCTCCTGGAGCTCTGGCAGCCTCGGGGCTGGGACCATTCCCTGGGGAGCCTGGGCAGTGCCCAGCACCCTCGGGGGGAAGAACCTTTCCCTGAGCTCCATGCCAAGGCCTGACACAGCCCCAGCCATTCCCTGGGCTCCTGGCCCTGTCCCAGAGCAGAGCTCAGCCCCTGCCCCTCTGCCTCCCCTCGGGAGGAGCTGCAGCCCCCGAGGAGCCTCCCCTCAGTCTCCTGTGGCCCAGCTGAACGAGCCAAGTGCCCTGAGCTGCTCCTCAGACACTGCCCCAGCTCCCTGTCCCTCCTCTGGACACTCTCCAACAGCTTTAGATCCCGTTGACAGTGTGGTGTCCAAAGTGCCCCAGGACTCAAGGTGAATGCACCAGCCTAATTCTGCTCCCCCCAGTCAGTGCTACACCTCAGCTCCACCCTCCCACGTTACAGCCCAGCAGGAGCAGGGTCTGACCTGTCAGATCCTCGGCTCTCAGGCTCCCTGAGCGGTTCAGAGTAAAGCTTGTTTTGGCAGCAAGCTTCCCTCCCAGCACAGCCTCGTGGGACACCACCTTCTTGTTACTTGTCTCTGCAAGGAGAAGGGAACAGCAAAAGGGGACAGAGATCAGGTACCCAGTGGGTGACTTCAGTCCTAACCTGGGACACTACACATGGGCAAGAGGAGGACTGTGTTTACTGTGTTTATTGAACTCTTGTTTTGCTCCAGAAATGGATTCTTTGTGCCATGTGCTGGCCCAGCACTTCCATTCCAGCACCACAGAGTTTCTGGCTCACACTGTCAGCCCATAGCAATTGTAAGGGCAGCAAGGACACTTTTACAGTTCTGCTAGAAGCTTGTGGCTCTCCCTGCTCACTCTGCACAGCGAGCCCTCCAACTGACCAAAAGCAAGAGAGGAGCCAGACAGAAACAATGCTGCCTGGGGGCATCACCCACCCCCAGCGAGCAGCTTTGTTTCTGGGGCTCTGCAGACCAACCTCCCATGCAGGATCTTTCAACTTCTTTCAGAAAGGAGCTTCAGAGCTCTAGAATATGCTCAGCTTATCAGATAATGGCAGAGAGGGGTTTTTTACTAATCATTAACTGGCAGCCCTCTCCTAAAGGCCAGCCTCCAAGTTCAGCTGCTCTGCCTAATGGCCAGGAACGTAATGAAGACAGAGGAGAGAAAAGGGAAGAGACCAGGGGAAAAAAATCACAAGAACAGCACAAATTGATTGTTTAATGTACCCTCTCGAGAGCCAATAATGAAATGTCTTAACCCTCTTCGTTTCTCTCTTGAAGCTTAATGTGTGTAACAGATTTCTGTGGTGATGGACGAGTCTATCACTTTGAAGGCATCATGTGAAAGTTACTCCATTAGCAGGGCTTTTCATTTGAAAGAACTTGTGCTAAAAAAAAACCCCCACCTGTGTGGCATTATCTCCATTTAGGCTGAGAGAGCCAACAAAGCATTGCAGGACCTGCCTCTTGAAGGCCCATTAAAGCTTGCCAGGCTATAAAAAGCTAAACTGGAGCTGTTTGCCTTTCAGCATAATGCTGCTGAGAAATGGGTTCTGGCTTTTCAGCAAGATTCTCTCTGTGGTTTGTAATCCCAGCAGGGCTCCAGTTACTAAACCACGAGGTACCTACTGTTGGTGCTGGCTGGGGAGTTGGGCACGAGGCTGCGGAGCTTCTTCAGGGTGTTCACGGCCACGTTCAGGTAGATGTTGCGGCTGGTGCTGCGCTCATAGGCCACCTTCTCCTCTGCCAGGGCCTGTGAAGGGCACAAGGCATCACCACACAGCCTCTTCCCACTGTTCTGAGAACCCCAGAATGGTCTGGGTTGGGAGGAACCTCAAAGATCATTTTTTTCCACCTTCCACTATCCCAGGTTGCTCCAAGCCCCACCCAACCTGGCCTCGAACACTTCCAGGGATGGGGCAGCCACAGCTCCCTTTGTGTTTGGAGAAAAGAAATGTTTGGCTCTTGTTGTCCAAGTTGGACAGCAAAAAAAAAAAAATTGCCAGACAAGGAATTGAGTAATAAAGTGGAACACGGCACAAATATGTACTGGTGTGGGGTCTTGCTCAGGTAAGTAATTTTATTTTAAACAAAGTGCTGGAAAAAGCACCTCCATGTGAAACTTTCCCAAGGAGATTAATAAAAATTTCCTAATTAGCAAAAAATTACTTTCTTCAAACTTTAGCATATTTTAAATTGGTACCATCCCTTCTCTTTTCCCCAATATAAAGTCTGCTGCCACCTTGGCTTAAGCATTCCAGAGCTGCTCTTGCTACCAGGAAGATCTAACCTTGCCATGTTTTCATCAAGTTGATTCTTGTTCTTCCAACTGCCTGGGGAAGGCTCTTTCCCCACCTTGGTGCAGTGCAAGATCTTAACTGGTAAGAAAAGGAAGTTTGGCAAAGGGTGACTCCTTGGATGCAGCAGGAAGTTGGGAAGGTGGAATCCCACAACAGAACTCCTCGTGGCGTCTGCCTTGTTTCAGAACACACCACACAGTGTCCCTTATTCACCCAACTAATGGCCAGGGCTTTCCAATACGTTACTTTCTCAACTCTGTTTTGGAAATCCTAGAAGGCTCTTTAAAAGTCTCCTTAAAAGCCTTCAGAAGCAGCAAGGAACCAATTCCCAACCAAATCACAGCTACCCCAAATGTTCCCTGGGCTCAACACTTTGATTTCAGGAGGTGTTTCTGGCTGCAGCAGAGCAAAAGGTCTTTGACCATCATGCACATTCCCCTGCATTCCTCTCCTGGGGTTATCAAAGGGATCAGGCAAGCTTTCCAAATGAAGGGAAAGATGGGATTTCCTACTGTAAGCCCCCACTGCAATGACACTTTCTGGTAATATTGAATGCCAGTTTCCTCAACAGAACTGTTTGTGGCTAGGGGAGTTTTCATGGAATCAGGGAATGGTTTAGCTTGGAAGGGAACCTTAAATATCCTCTAATTCCCACCCCCAAGTTTCTGCAAGCATAAATCCAGTGCAGTTTTCTGGATTTGCTACCATTTTAGAAGATCTTGGCCAAAGAGAGGATGTCATTCCCTGCTGCACTTTATTCCTGAGAAGCAGGGATCTGTACAGACCTTGTCGAAGGCTTCCTGGGAGGAGGAGCAGAATTTCAGGCACTCATCAATGAAGAGATTGAGATACCTCTGACGAATGTTGGTTGGGACTTTAGCACCAAATTCTGTGGGAATAACAGGCCTCTGTAAAGTGGTGCTCTGGAGGTGAGACAGAGAGACAAAGAGGCTGGTCAGGCTCTAGGAGGTTGCTCTGAGGCTCTCTCACTTCCTGCTGTTATTAATCATGGGGTGACTTCCTTTCTGAAAATCTGCCCAAAGCCAAACTTAACACGCAGCACTTTTGGTACTAAAAATACCACTTGAGGCTTCACCACCTTCAGTGCTTTAACTCCTCTAGAAAACAAGTGTGTTTCATTGTGAAGTCAGCCAGGAGCCAAGGGCTCCAGTGGCATTAGTCACAGCACTGCCTGCACACACACAGGCATTCCAGAGCAGGGAATGCTGACATCTCCAGTGGGAGATCCAAGGTCAGGATGGCACCAAGGAGCACAGGCTGAACTGGAGCCATGAACACACAACACCAGTTATGGGCACCACACACAGGTTTGGTTCTCTGGCTGTGAAGAGAGAACAGGAGGCTCCTCCTGCCAGGCTGGCAGCCACCTAAACCATCCCATTTCCTGGGGCATTCCTGTAAATTCACTGCATTGGGGGTTTTCTTCATTTTTAATGCCAGTCATGATGTTCCTGAAAGGATTTGCCCCTCCAATTTAATGGCATGTCCTTCAACACCTGCATGTTGGACTGAGCTATGACACACCACTGCAGTTTTCCATTTAACACCAGTTTACTCCCCAAATCACAGCACTTGCCTCTTTTTCAGAGAGGAAAATGTACATTCATCTCTAAAACACCCAATTGTTTTGTCAGTTGTTCTCCATCCCACCCGAGAGATATCCATAAACCAAACCATCTGCTGCAATCTGGAATAAAAACAGCTCTGTGGAAGATGTCAGCTTGTTCCAAGGGGAGCAACTGGTCCTATCTCAATGGGAAAAGTGCTCATTTTTCCCAGGAGACTCTCACTTTGATGCCCTGTTCGAGGGGATTCAGTCCTTTTCATTAAATATATAAATTCTCAGTCTCTAATATGACACCCTTAATCACCTCTGTCACTCTGCTACATATTTCATCCTTTCAGTTATTTATCTTATTTTTAATCAGCTCCAAGTTCTATGTTACTATGGTGGCAGTTTGGGTGGGAAAGGAAAAAAATTACTTTTCACTCTTCTAGAAATAATCAGAACAAGTTCTGACAGATCTTGACACAGACATCATCAATAAAGGGATCTTTAATCAAGTCCTGGCACTAACCACGTTCTGCTATCCACTCCAGCAAACAGCTCCTTCTGCCATCCCCAGGCTGCTCCGTGAGGAATTCTGCTCTGAATTGTCTTAGCAAGTAAGAGGTTCCCAGTGCTCATGGGGAAAGGAGGCACTTAGAGAATCATGGAGTGGTTTGGGTTGGAAGGGACTTTAAAAATCATCAAATCCCAGGCCCTGCCATGGCAGGGACACCTCCCACTGTCCCAGGCTGCTCCCAGCCCCAATGTCCAGCCTGGCCTTGGGCACTGCCAGGGATCCAGGGGCAGCCACAGCTGCTCTGGGCACCCTGTGCCAGGGCCTGACCACCCTCCCAGGGAATAATTCCTTCCCAAGACTCCACCCAGCCCTGCCCTCTGGCACTGGGAAGCCATTCCCCCTTGTCCTGGCACTTTGCTAAGGAACTCATAGCAAAGGTACCCAAAGGCTGGGCAGAGATCTCAGGGGGTAAAGAGAAACAAAACAAAAAACAACTAACAAAGAAAAAATAGTCTTTTCTTTAAACCCCAGCAGCAGCACGAAGTTCAGTGATCACATTTTACTGTCTAGGTCACAGAGGGACACTGTTCATAACCACCTGCCTCAGTGTGGCCCACAAAGCCTGGCAAGGCTATTAATCCATCCCTGGCTTCTAAGCACAGGAGGTTCTGAGCCCCTGACCCAAACACACCCAGGCTAGTCAGCACAAGAGAAGGCTCAAACTGGAGACAAGTGATCAATATTCACAGAGATCAGAGCAGCACTTAAGTATTTCTACCTTTTTAAGCTCCTACCCCTCGAGTGTTTAATTTTTTATACAGTACTATCTAGGAAAACCACAGGAAGAAACAATCCCACTTAATAAACATAATCAAACCACCACTTTCAGGGAGTGCTAAGTTTGGAACAGCAGGATCAAACACCCCACCCTCCCCGGGGAATGACAGGAAAGAATTCAAATTCCCCTTACCTGTAAGGAAGGAACATGTGCTACCCTTTTGGGCACGATGGTGCTGGTGGTCTTGGAAGCCATCCCAGCCAAGGTGCAAGGCTTCAGAGGAAGGGTGGGGGCTTCAGAGTCATTGGAAGGTGTGACACTCCTGCCACCAACAGCAGTCTTACTGCTCCCAAGGCCTGCAGGGAACACAAAACACTCAGGTGCAAATCCTACCACTGGGCTTCAGGCTGCCAGGATGAACTCACTATCTAAGGCCAGTGCTGCAAGCTGTGATTTTCTCAAATCCAGGTCTCCAAAGGGATACAAATTGGGCAATTTTACCACCTTGCAGGCAAAGATGAAGAAACATTATGCCAGGAAACGTGTCTCATTTGGGTTTGTTTTGGGGGAACTGAGTCAGCAGAGTTTAAAGAGGTAACTCTGTCAGCTGCGAGGCACTGACACCCCACACGTCACCTGAGTCCTTCCACTACAAAGGGACAGCAACGAGCATTAATTAGCACTTCCTCCTGCTCCTGCCACCTCCGAAGGCTTAAATGGAAGAGGGAATGAAGAGCAAACACAATCCAAGGAAGAAACAGAAAAAGACTGAAGTGAGGGAGGCCAGGTGAGACAGATGAGGCTGTACACGTCTGCCCTGCTGCCTTTCAGAACAGGGTGGAATTTCTCAGGGAAAGACCTTCCCACTGGAGAGTATCAGCAAAGATTCAAGTCATTGCCAGTCCTACACATCCCCTGACAGTTTCACATCTGCTCAGGAGAGATGCAAACACAGGGCAGTGCCTTTGAGCAGGGGGAGGACAGGACAGCGATCCCAAATCCCACCGCTGGCTTACTTTGCTTGGCTGCTGCGCTGAGGGCGGCATTTGGCACGTGAGCAATCCTCCTCTTTTCTCCTGGCAAACAGAGAGAGGTCTTTTGAACGGCCACAGCCAGCTGTGCTGCCTGCTGCTGAGCCAGCTGGATCCTCTGGTAACACACCTCCTGGGCCGTGGGGGGACGGTAGGGCCGCACTACCGGCTTGCTCGGGGCCTCTGCCTGCACAGACAAACAGCATTTAGGGCCAGCGGCTCCCCTGCTCCATCCACACCCTCTGCCTGCCTTCCACTCACCCCAGAAAGATCTCATCTCCTCAACCCCTCCGTTAGCAAGGACAGGGTTTGGAGAGGACAAGATCCCAACTGTCTTCCAGAACAAGATAATTAAGAGTCATCCGTCAACGAACATGGCATTAATGATTCACGCTCAGGGAAGGCCTCCCAGCTCACTGGCACGCTCCTCAATTGGCAGGTGGTATTAATGAACTGCTTTTAGTAGCGTCATGCTCCCCATGGCTGTGCCCAGCCCAGTCCTGGGCCCTACCAACACTCTCAGCCTTGCCCCAGAACACAAACGTAGCCCTGTGCTGCCTACTTTGCTTTCTGCTGCAATGAAGAAGTGACAACAATTCTCCATTCCTCCTGGCCTCACGATGCTGAGCTCTGCTGCTCTCTCTCTGCAGCCCCCCAGCATCCACCTCTGCACCACAGCAGTTCCCACCTCTCTGCAGCCCTGGAACTGCTTAAAAGCCCCACAAGATAGGTATTTATGGGATTAGAGCATTACATAAACTGAGCTCTGAATTTCAAAGAGGCTCTGTCCCTGCCCACTTCTGGAGGCACCTCAGTGCCTCAGCCGTTACAGCACAAACAGGTTCCACACGCGTCTCCTTTGATGGCCAAATTTAGGTTTGCAGGAGAAGTGCCAGAAATGATGTCAGCAAAGAGAGAAGCTTCCTAGCAGCAGAAGTGCAAGAGAAGCAGCAGCAGTACAAACTTCTCCACTCCACTTCACAGCCTTTGAAATGTGAGGAACAGGCCTTCCCTCCTGGAATCTCCTTGGAGGAGGGCAGCCAGTGCAACACCTGAGATCTCAACCTGGGGGCAAGCTGGCACCTCCTGCATTCCTGGCCTCTGATGCTGACACCAGCTTCTGGATACCAAACTGAGTGCAGTCAGACATTAAATTATAATTACAGACTTCCAAGCAGGACAGGCCACTCATTTTCTGCCTCACCTGCAATTCCTTTGCCCCCCCCAATCTCCCCCAGCAACCAACCCCGAACTCAGCTCCCTCCCCTTCTCTTGCTCAGTCCTTGAGCCATAAATCATGAGCAAGACTGAGCAAATATTCCACTTGGAGGGACACAGCAAAGCACAGGCCTCAATTCTGAGGTGACAAGTGGCAGTTCAGGTGTTCCAGCAGCTCCTGGGCAGAGCTGGGAGCTGCTCTGAGCTGAGATACTCCAGGGAATGCAGGTCCTGGAGCTGCCCTGGCAGCTGAGCACACCAGATCGGCTCTGTTTGCCCAAGCAAAGGCTCTGCTGGGGCTCCCAGCTTTGGAAAGCATTTTGGGATCAGCTGTCACATTAAGAAAATATATTTAAAGATTTGTACATGTCTAAAAGGCGCCCCTTTACAATAAATATTTGAGTTAATGAATTTCCAAGCCATTTGCTTCAGTCTCTTATCTCTTCACTTTGGAAGAAAGGGCCCTTATCAAACCACATGAACTGGCTGGAGATATGTAGTTAAATAAAACCCATTGTATTGACCCCAGGGCTTCAAATTATTAAAGGCAAAAAAACCTTTCCTAGGCAGAGAGGAAAGGCAGAACAATTAATTTGGACTACCCAGCTCAAATCAGTGCACAAGCCTCCACTCTTATCCTGCTGCAAAATTAAAACTAATCTGTGCTCAGCACCTGGAGGGAAACACATTAAACTCTCAGAGAAAACATGAATTAAAATCCAAGGGAGAAAGGAATAAAAAAATCAGAATGTCTTCCTTGCTTTTTTGGTTTTAATTCCTCTCCTCTGTATTTTCCCAACTGGGAAAGAAGAGTATCCAAACAAATACTGATGAGATCTTGGCTGATTCAGAACAGATGTCAAGTAATGGTTTTAAACATCTGAATAAATTCCTGCAGTATCTTTTAGATCCACAAGGCCCAGAAAAATACCAACAGACACAGAGTGACCTTGTGTCCAGTTAATTTTTATTGAAATCACTGAATGAAGCTACACTGGAGAAAAACTAACATCCCAAACTATCCCAAAGGGTTACCAAGAGCAGAATCCATTCACTCTTCCCAACATACCCTTGGATTTAGGAAGGTTTATTAGAGTTTTGCTGCCACTTTTACTGGATCCTAAACATGGGAGGTTTTTTTTTAGAAATTATAAAGAGAGGAAATAAAACTGCCATAGACTGATTCCAGCCCAAACAACTCCCACGCTGCTGCCTGGCCCTGGAAGTGCAGCTTTTTCCAGGGTCAGGACAGAAAATCCTCACTTGGAACAATATAAACATCTGCTTTTAAATCTGCACTTACATTTCCTTGTTTGACAAGATGAGAGATCCTTCTTTTTTGGCCAGGAAACAAGGTAGTTAAATTCTCTTCTGTCTTTTCTTCATTTGCTTCCTCTTTGGATGGCTGGAAAACAGAACAGGAGAACAGACTTGAAGATCCCCCACAAGAGGGAGATGTGGAAAGTCTCCTTTTGGGTTAACCTTGCAGGGGGCAGGTGAGAACACATGGTCAGCTGCTGGGCCACGGAGAAGAACATTGCTGTGACCTCAGGAGCCACCAAGGATGCCAAGGAACAGCAGCAGGACATTGCCACCCCTGCAGCAGCACCGTGAGCTGTGCATGGGCAGGATCAGCTTTACCTGCCCACAGGAGCCTTGAGCAGCCCTCCCCTGGCAGCCACTCTCACACCTCACCTCTCAGGCACCCTTACAGTCCAGGGGGTTTGGGGTGGGTTTGGTTTATTTAACTAGCTGGGAACTGACTCATTTCTGCCTTGGGCAGGTGCTGACACCTGCTCAACCCCAAACCACAGTGCCCCCACCCCACGGTTAGGGAAACGTTTCTCTGCAGGTTCATCCACAGCTGTCACTGCAGGAAGACTCTGGTGACAGGGCCCAGGTCACATCCACAAACTCAGCAGGAAGCACCTCTCCAGCCAAAGCTACTCCGAGCTGACACCTCAGACCTGCTCCTGGACAGGGAAAACCACTTAGAAATCTGCTTGAAATTCGACTCAGTTGTTAATTGATACAAACCACACTTCGCAGGTTCATTTTTCAAAATGCCAGCTGCTCTCCAGACAATCTTGTTTTCACTCTTTCAAAACAACTCCCTCAAAACTCTGAGATGAGCCTGACAATCTCTGAAATTCAACAACAGAGCCCAAGGCTGGAGTTAGGGATTTAGCTTGGGCACCACTTGGGATAAGCCTGAGTTCATCACCACAAGGGCACTGTGGATGAGCACTTCACCCTGAATCACTTGGCTCCCCAGGAACGCCAGAGTCTGTTAATTCCATTACATCCCTAATAAACTCTCTCACAGTGCAATTCTCCCAGGTGGAAAAGCACTGCACTGCCCACACACAACTTCCTGGAATCACAGAATCAGGGAATATCCTGAGCTGGAAGGGACCCCCAGGGATCACCAGCCCAGCCCTGGCCCTGCACAGACACCCCAACAATCCCACCCTGGGCATCCCTGGCAGCGCTGCCCAAACGCTCCTGGAGCTCTGGCAGCCTCGGGGCTGGGACCATTCCCTGGGGAGCCTGGGCAGTGCCCAGCACCCTCGGGGGGAAGAACCTTTCCCTGAGCTCCATGCCAACCTCTCTACACATTCCTGAGACCAAACAACAGAGGACTCTGTTGGTTTTGCACAGGCTGGTTTTTGGTAGTGGGATGGGGGAGGCTACTGTGAGAAGCTGCTGGAAGCTTCCACCATGTCCAGCAGAGCCAATCCCTGATGGCTCTGAAGATGGACACACTGCTGGCCAAGGCTGGGCTAATGAGAGATGGTGGTAATGCGTCTGTGATAACAGATTTAAGAAAGTCAAAACAAAGGGAGGGTAATTTGAATTCCAGCTAGAGAAGAGAAGGAGGTGAAAACATGCAAGGGAAACAACATGGAGACACCAAGGGCAGCAGAGGAGGGGCAGGAGGTGCCCAGGACATGGAGCCAAGGTTCCTCTGCAGGTTTTGGTGAAGACCATGGTGATCCACAGGGATAGAGAGATTCACCCACAGCCCGTGGGGAACCACAGGGATGCAGAGATCCACCCACAGCCCGTGGGGATCCACAGGGATGCAGAGATCCACCCACAGCCCGTGGGGATCCACAGGGATGCAGAGATCCACCCACAGCCCGTGGGGATCCACAGGGATGCAGAGATCCACCCACAGCCCGTGGGGATCCACAGGGATGCAGAGATCCACCCACAGCCCGTGGGGATCCACAGGGATGCAGAGATCCACCCACAGCCCGTGGGGATCCACAGGGATGCAGAGATCCACCCACAGCCCGTGGGGATCCACAGGGATGCAGAGATCCACCCACAGCCCGTGGGGATCCACAGGGATGCAGAGATCCACCCACAGCCCGTGGGGATCCACAGGGATGCAGAGATCCACCCACAGCCCGTGGGGATCCACAGGGATGCAGAGATCCACCCACAGCCCGTGGGGATCCACAGGGATGCAGAGATCCACCCACAGCCCGTGGGGATCCACAGGGATGCAGAGATCCACCCACAGCCCGTGGGGATCCACAGGGATGCAGAGATCCACCCACAGCCCGTGGGGATCCACAGGGATGCAGAGATCCACCCACAGCCCGTGGGGATCCACAGGGATGCAGAGATCCACCCACAGCCCGTGGGGATCCACAGGGATGCAGAGGTTCACCCACAGCCCGTGGGGACCCACAAGGATGCAGAGATCCACCCACAGCTCTTGGAGGAGGTGCCCATGCTGGAGCAGGTGGATGCCTGGGGGAGGCTGTGATCCAGTGGGAGACCCAGTGGAGAGAGAGGGCCTTGCTCCCAGGCTGGAGCAGCCTGGCCTTGGGGGACTGCAGCCCAGGGAAAGGGAGGCCCACGTTGCAGCAGTTCTGGGAGGACTGTGTGCCTGTGGGAGGGACTCACACTGCAGCAGGTTCGGCAGGACTGCTGCTGGTGAGAGTGGACCCACACTGGAGAAGTTAATGGAGAACTGTCTCCTGTGGGAGGGACCCCACGGCCTCACGGGGGAAGGACTCCTCTCCCAGAGCAGTGGAAGAAAACCTTGGGTGATAAGCTGACCAAACCCCCATGCCTTGTCTCCCTGCGCTGTCAGTGGGAAGGAGGGAGGGGTTGGGGGAAGAAAAGGTGTTTTAAGGGCTTATTTTACTTCTCACTATCCTCCTCTGATTCTGTCAGTAATAAACTCACTTTGTTCCTCTAAGTTGAGCCTGTTTTGTCCCTGGAGTGTTTTCTCCTGGTCCTTATCTCAACTCATGAACCCTTCATTTAAATTTTTTCTCTCCTCTGCACAGCTGCAGCAGGGGAGGGTGAGTGAGTGACTTTCACGAGTGCCTGGTGTTTGGCCAGTGTCTAACCACAACATGGATCTGATGCTTTAGGTTTTAACTTTGATATTTTCCCAACCCTGCCCTGCCCAGTGTCACTCTGCAGTTCCCTGGAGCTCGTTCAGTGCTGTTCTCTCATGCTCACACACACACAACAAAGCCTCTCCAGCTCTCCAAGGACACCCAGACCCTCCTAGGCCCAACAACAACTGCAAACCACAATCTTGGGGACAGGGGGGCAAGCTTGGGCAAATTCCATCCTTGCCTGGCTTCTGCTTGGGGAATTGATGCTGAGATCCAAGTGGGAAGAACTCGGGAGCTGTCCTTGTCCATGTTGGGATGCACTGAGGCAGGAGCCTCTGGAGCCCAGAGTGTACCTCTGAAGGCCTTTCCAATCAATCCCTCCTTTATTCCTTTATTCCTGTCTGCTCTCTGTTTCTAGGGAGACATTTAAGGCATCAGGTCCATCTAGAAAATTATTCCATAAACAAAAGAAATGCCCCATGAGCAATGCCACACACCAGGTGCCTACTCAGACGCTCATCTCCCAAAGAAGGATCCCTGTGCTGCTGTGAGCCTCCTTCCCAAAGAGCAGGAAACCAAACAGTGCAGAGATGCAGAGGAGCCACACGTGGCTGCTGACAGCTGAGCTTTGTCACTCCAGGCCACAATTAACTGTTGGCTCTGAGTGGCAGCCCCTGGTTCAGCACTTTGTGAATTCAGCAATTAGCAACTCCTGCTAAAGATTATGTGCCCTTCAACTACTTTCTTTTTATGCAAATACTGTCTTTTTACCTCCTTAGTCTGAAGCCCCTGGTACCACTGGAAGAAGTTTTCCCTCCATTTCTTTCTTGCACCACCCACAAGGTATCCAGAGATCCTCAGGAACTACCTGCAGCATGCACTTAGAATAGGAAAGAGGAATTTGGGGACAGTGTCTGGTGACAAATACTGGACTTACTTGCACCAACACCCTGTTCAGGTTCTACCTATGTTCCTTAAACTCTGCTGCACCAAGAAGGCAGTGCCCAGACTGGCAATCTCAGATTGGCTTTGAAACCCCCAACACTCACTCCCTGCAGCCTTTTCTCCAGCCACCCCCAAGGTTCTCAGGCCAGATGGAGACAGCAGTAACTGATAACCCCAAAAGCCTTCCACACAAAGGGGAACTGAACCCTCACATCTCACAGCAGCTCTCAATCCAGCACTAAATTCAGGTGCAAACACTTCCAAGCACTCAGTCATGACGAGGATGAGATTCTCCCAACACATGGAATGCTCCTCTTCAGCTACTTGAGACAAGCAACCACACCAAACCAGAATCCTTCCACCATAGGAGGGCAGAGGACCAACCACCCCAACCCAGCATTACCTGTTTCCCCAGCCTTCCCTTGTCTTCAGTTTTCACATCTTTAGATTCATTAAAGATCCTGAGACACTCCTCCATGGGATCTGACTCAAAGTCCACATCTTTCTCAAGGATGGAATAATCAATGTCATCAGATGTTGAGGAAGATGATGATGATGACCTGGACAACTTTGAGCGCTTCACTTTCTTTGTCCTGTCCTTGTCACTCTCAGAGGCTGAGCCAGAGTCGGCCCCATCCGAGTCTGAGCTCACATCAAGTACAGAGGAGGACAAAGGCCTGCCTTTGTCATCGTCATCTCCACTCTCATCTCCAAACAGGTCCACATGACTCAAACTCTGCTGCTTCTGACCCTTCTTCAGGTCTCCTTTTCCTGCACAACTGACTTTGTCTTTCTTTCGCTCCAGGGAAGTCTTGGTCCCTTTCTCTTTGTTTTTACGACCAGAGCTTTCCTTACCATTTTTCACATCAACTGTTTTGCTCTGTGAGTCCTTCTTGCTGCTCCCCCCTTTCTCTGTGCCCTTGGTGACACTCTCATTCTTGCTTTTCCCTGAACTGCTGGTGGTGGACTTGGATTTTTCTTTCTTACACCCATCCACCTTTTCTGACTTCTGTTTTTCAGGTTTCTTCAAGTTCCCATCTGTCTTCACTTTGACACTTTTGTCTTTGCAGTTTTTCTCTTCATTCTTGATTTTTAATTTTTCTTCTTTCTTGAGAACTTTGTCTTTGTCTGTATTTTTATTTTTCTCCTTCTTCCCAGCCTCACTGAGGTCTGGTGTTTTACAAATATCTGTTTTCTTCCTTTTTGTTTTGTCTTTGGAGTCTTTGTTTTTATTTTCAATTTCTTTGTTGCTCTTAACAGAACACAACTTCGCTGCTTTTGCATTCTTGTCTGATGAGCTCTTGGCAAGGTTTTTCTGTGAATTTGGAAGGTCCTCCCTGTGCTGTGCTGCTTCTTTGCTCTCCTGAGAAGCAGAGCCATCCACTTTTGTGCTCTGCTCTTTGCTGGAGAACTCATTTGACTCACTCTCAGAACCAGCTTTTGAGGGTGAACTACCAGCAGCTGTTTTATAATCCACCTCAGCCTCATCTTCAGAGGAGGAGAACCTGGCCAACACCTCATCATCATCAGGATCTTCACAGAGCTTCTTCCGTGATGGAGAATAAGACCCCTCATAATCAGAGACCCTTTCCCTTTTGGACCCCTTGGTGGTGGCTTTGCCCAACAGCCTGGCAGAGTAATTGGAAAGGGGGTCGTACTCCAAGTCTGTGGAAGGCTTGGAGTCATCAATCACATATTTATTGTTGGTGACAGTGCTGCTGTACTTTTTATTCTGTGCTACAGCCTTGGGGACATACTCCAGTGAGCTCCCCTTGGAGCGGGAGGAATCCAAAGTGTATTTACTGGAGCGGCCAGCAGCAGCCAGAGGAGTGGGGTTGTAGTCTGAGTTATTATTGAAGTTGTAGCTCCCTGGATTATACTCCAAGGAGGCAAAGGAATCATTCTGAGGCCCAGCAGCCAACACAGGTGAGTTTGAAATGAGTGAGGAGCCCTCTGAAGCACCCAGCTCCTTCGTGGTTTCCAGCAGCTCCTCATACTTCTTCTGTTCCCTCTCCACTTCGTTCTTCACCGCCTCAATGGCCTTGTTGACCAGCTCCAGCTCCAGGATTCCGGGTGTGACATCTGGAATGTCAGCCAGAGCGCCATCCTCTGCCTCCAGCGAGGGCCTGGGGAGCTCTGGGTTGTAGGGATCATAGCCTCGCTCTGGAAAGAGAAAAAAAATCATTTACTGCCAACAACTCAAGTAAAATTTAAAAGAGGTCTTTTTAAAGTCTGCTCTGATCAAACCTGAACTCTGAATGACACAACCACAAGCCACTCTTGCACCACAGAATAAATAAATGCTGGGTACCAAAAGCCACCACTGATGTTCTCTGGCTTAAGACTAGACCAGATTGTACAAACTGCTCCCAGGACTAAAGATCTGTTAACAAAGTGCTTTTAATGCTCATGGAAAAGCTCTACAAATCAAATATTCTTTGGGGTACCAAAGAATAATCTGTATTAGGCCCAAGGGAAGCTGACTGTGCACAGAATTATCTGCTTAATTCAATGAAGCCACCAAGGAGGAAAGAGGATTCCAGCAAGAAACTCTGGATTAGGTTCTCACTTCTCAGTGGCAACACCTAAAGCCCACTAAGAGCCTCCAGTATCCCTCAAGGCTCAGTGCTTCTCATGGCAGCTGCAGGAAAACCAATCTGACCTGGACTGGCAAACTGAGAACTGCTGGTAAGGAAAAACTACAATGGCCAACACAACTCAGCCACTGAGAGCAACCACCAAGAACACTGAACACCCAAAACATTTCCTTTTTCAGAAAAGTCCCTTCAGTGTCTCTCTTCCACATCCAGCCTGGAGAAGAGAAGGCTCCAGGGACACCTCAGAGCTCCTTGCAGGGCCTAAAGAGGCTCCAGGAGAGCTGCAGAGGGACTGGGGACAAGGCATGGAGGGACAGGAGCCAGGGAATGGCTTCCCAGTGCCAGAGGGCAGGGCTGGGTGGGAGATTGGGAACTGGGAATTGTTCCCTGGGAGGGTGGGCAGGCCCTGGCACAGGGTGCCCAGAGCAGCTGTGGCTGCCCCTGGATCCCTGGCAGTGCCCAAGGCCAGGCTGGACATTGGGGCTGGGAGCAGCCTGGGACAGTGGCAGGTGTCCCTGCCATGGCAGGCAGTTGGAATGAGATGATTTTTAAGGTCCCTTCCAACCCACACCATTCCAGGACTCCAACAAAGGCATCTGCATTTAGCAAACCCACAGAAGCTACAGGAACATTAACGGCTGCTTTTGACTCAGAACTGTTTTCAATCCTTCTTTTATCACAGCTGACATTCCAGAGGAACTTCTTGTTCTCTGCTACAAGGACAGTACTAACAAACTGGCTCTCCAACGTGGATGTGCAGAAGAACCAAACAATAAGCAAAGAGATAGAAGACAGAAAATAAAAAACCTCTCAGGTCTAAGAGGGATGAGAGATTTTCTTGTAACAGTCACAAACAAACAGTGTCAAAGAGCTGTTTCTATCATTCTCGAAAGACTGAGGGGTTTGAGGTTTTTTGGTGGGGGCAGAGGTAGGTTTGGGGTTTTTTAGAGAGGATGCACGAATGCACAGCTTCCTTTGGCAACAGGAAAAGGATCTGTCCAGCAGTTGGCAGAACTGGCCCCCAAGGAAGCAAAATGAAAGAGGCTGGGTTAAAATAAAGGCAGCAGTTCCAGAAAATACTTTTTATCCCTTTGGGTTTGTGAAGTTTTTTTCCAAACCAATTAGCTCCTGATCGAACAGGGACTCTGGGCAATGGCAGTGTGATGTCACCACCTTCCCCAGGCCTGTCTGAGCCCTGTTGGAGGCAGAAAGGTGGGGGAAGAGGAACAAGGTGCTATTTCTATAAGCAGTTCCCCTCCAGCTATTGCAGAGAGCTGTAATGATGACACAAAGAGCATTTCCAAAGCCAGGGTGTGCTCCTCCCTTGGACAGCCAGGGACAGAGGGAGGGAGCAGGTGGCAAACCAAGGCAGTGGGCACTGCACAGGCCAATTCCTGGTTAGAAACCTTGAAGAAAAGCAAGCAACAAGGAAAAAACATGAACAAACCCAAATGCAAACAGCAGCAGCATCAAGGCAAGGATATGTACAGATTATCAAAATGATTAGAAGTGATAAGGAGCAGAGATAAGAAGCCCTCCATGCCCACCACTCATCTCTGACCACAGTGTGAAACATCAGCTCCACACTGGCAGAAAGGACACTGCACTGAAGATGAAGTCAGATACTACTTCCTAAATCAGAACTGAGACCTCAAATTCAGCATAAATATTTTAAGGGAACAGCTGAAAGCCTGATAATTCATGCAGGGCCACATATCAGATGGCCTGCAAACAGAGAACACAGTCTGCATCTAGAGACTTGCCAAAATAAAGCAACAAACCCTAACCAAACAAAAGCCATCTTGGCCATGAAGAAAACCAAACTATTTTACATGTATCAGGATCAGGGAAAGCAGAGGGCAACCCCAGCATACACCTGGTGTCTGGGTCTCTGCTGTTCACCTCCAGCCACTCCTGGCACATTTTCTGTGGCTGGAATGGGCAGATGGAAACACACACTGTAACTTCAGGACATGCCCCAGGCTTTGAGACAGGGCTGGGGAAGAGCTCCTGTGGAAGTGTGGGGGAGGCCTGATGGATTCTCCAGCACTGCTGATCAAAGGCTGCAAGAAAGACTGGCCATGAAAGACTTGAGTAAGTGGCTCCACCGTGCCCATCAGCACCTCTGGCCACGAGGTGTCTGCAGATAATGCAGCAGAAACACAGCAGGAGTGAGACTTTATTTATATGAAAACACACACACAAATATATATATATACAGATATATATATGTGTGTGTGTGATGAGGCATAAACACACAAGTCTCCAAAGCAGAGATCTTCAACCTGCTATGTGAAATCAGAGCAGCTTTTCAGCTGCCAAACTACACTCCCAGGAACCAGGAAAGGATCTTCCTGCCACTGGCATCTGACACTCCAAGGAGTCTGCTTCACCTTTTCCTTTATTCCTCTTCTTTCACTAGCCTGGCTACTCAGGGTGTACAGGATGAGCTACCCTGGGGTGCTGCTCTGATGGACCAATGGCTGCAGGTCCTGAGGAAGCAAAAGGAGTGAGAGGCACTCAGAGTGAAGTAACTCTTTTTGGAGGGGTGGAAAGCAGAGTCTGCTCTGTCCCTAAGGAATCATGAGATAATGAGACTTGAGATGCCGACTCCTGGCAGGATTGTGAACTAAACACTTCTTAAAGTACAAACTATTTTAACAAATTAATGTACCTCAGACACATGGAATAACCCTCCTGAGATACAAAAAGTGAGGTTACCATCAATATTATAGAAAACAAGTTATTAATATTTTACACAGAACCTCAGTGAACATTTTATTTAACCCAGAATTGCTTTAGAACACACCCAACTGAGCTGTGCTTAAATCAGCCATTGCAGCACAGAAAACATGAAAGCATTAAACAAGATTCTGCCTAAAAACCACCCAGGCTGATGGGTTTTTTCCTGATTAATGTCACATTGGTTGTGGGACACGAGGCCTCAGTTCCAAGGCGGAGCTGGATTATTACAAAGCTTCCCTGAGCCAGACTCCTCACTGGTCCTTCTAGTTTGGGCAACAGGCAAGGGCAGTAAACAAAGCTGACATTAAAGAAGAGTGGGAGGACAAGGTCACCTGGGTGAAGGTAGAACTTATTTTACAGTGAATCATTCCAGAGGAAAGTCTTTTTTTTTTTTTTTTTTTTATGTCCAGCCCTACCACAGCACATACCTGAGATGTTTTAAATACAGAAAAGCCCAAATGTGTGACAGCTGCTGGTCAACACGAACCTGCAGGTTTTGGAAGAAGAGTCCAGCTCTTGAATGCATGTGGGGGATAGAATCCCAGACTGGTTTGGGAGGACCTTAAAGCTCACTCAGTGCCACCCCTGCCATGGGCAGGGACCCCTCCCACTGTCCCAGGGTGTCCAAGCCCCGTCCAACCTTGGGCACTTCCAGGGATGCAGCAGCCACAGCTGCTCTGAGCAACTGGATGCCAACTGCTTCTTCCAGATCCAACAGAGCTGCTCAGCTGCTGCTGCTGCCAGATAAAAAGGCAGCAAAAATTAGAAACTTTCAAATTTACAACAATTAGGAATTCAAAATGAAAGGCTTTGCTGGCCAAGCTGCAGAGAGACCAGCACAGGTCAAAAGACATTGAACATTTCTTGTAGTGAACCTACAGGAAGGACCTTGAGGGGCTGGAGAGTGTCCAGGGCAGGGAACAGAGCTGGGAAGGGTCTGGAGCCCCAGGAGTGGCTGAGGGAGCTGGGAAAGGAGCTCAGCCTGGAGAAAAGGAGGCTCAGGGGGGACCTTGTGGCTCTGCACAAGTCCCTGACAGGAGGGGGCAGCTGGGGGGGGTCAGGCTCTGCTCCCAGGGAACAGGGACAGGAGGAGAGGGAACAGGCTGGGCCAGGGGAGGTTTGGGTATATTTTGGATATTGGGGAAATTTCTTCACTGAAGGAGCTGTCAGGCATTGGCAGAGGCTGCCAGGGCAGTGGTGGAGCTGCTGTCCATGCAAGAGTTCATAAATCGTGGGCATGTGGCACCTGGGGATGTGGTTTAGGGGTGACCACGGTGGCTGGGCTGACTGTTGGACTCCATGGTCTTACAGCTCTTTTTGATTCTCAAGCCCTGCTGCTGCTGAAGTCACCCATTCCCCTGGGTCACCTGCAGCTGGCAACAAAAGGTGAGTTCATGGCGAGGTGGGGAAGGTGAAAGCTGTTTGGAGACTCTTTGGAAAAGGAAAAAAATAAAGGCATTTTTATTTCACGTCATCGGAACAGCTTTGTTGGCTTAAGAGCTCGCTGTGTTTACAGTGCCAGCACTCAGCAAAGGGACAACCTCTGTGATTGCAGGAAAATTATCACCGCTGGAAAATCATTCTGAGCTTTTCATTTAACACTTCACAGAAGAGACAGCAGTTCCTCAAGAACAAAATGTTTCAGAGAGGCTTTACCAGCAGCCTGAGTTCTGCTGCTCTTCAGAATTAAAGAGCACATGAGAAACAGCAGGTTTTGGCACAGAACTCATTTGCCAGGACCCAAAGCAAATCTCCAACAATTAATTTAACAAGAATACGCAACCACTTGGAAATAATTAATACTGAGATCTAAAATAGTACATTTCAAATAATTATCCAGAGGAAATGGGTTAGGAGGGCAGGAAAGGGGAGCTAAGAGAAATGTTTCTTCAACTTTAAATTCAACCCTAGTCCAAGGATTTGTTTTGCTCCTTTTTTGCTTTTTTGAGAAGTAAATTTAATTATAAAATTAAGTGTTAAAAGAAGAGATAACCTTGTGCTGGTCAAGGAATCAGGAAGCAAGAGGTACTGAGAGGTATTAGAGGCAAAAGAATTCCTGTGCACCCCACTCCTTGGATTTGTTCCTCCAGGGGAGGGATTTAATGCCACAGGCTCAAAGTACATCATGAACCTCCATAGTCATCTCTTTAGTGGAAAAAGGGATACGAATATGAGAAAAGAAACTCTGATATTAGCAAGGCTGAAAAAAAGCCTGAACAGTCATCTCTCACTCGGAGGTATTTTTAGCCCTGCTGGGCCCCAGCCCGGGCAGCGCTGCTTTCTCCAGGTGCTGTGGCCAACGGGGCCACCTGTCTGTGTGGGCTGAACCCAGGGGGGACACAGCACAGGGAGGGGGACAGCGAGGGACAAGAGCAGCCAGACACCACCTCTGCATTGTACTCAGAGCTGTTTCCTCAGCTCAGCCATCCCAGACACAGGGCAGGCAGTGGCCAGCGAAAAATCATGGAATGCTTTCGGTAGGAAGAGACCTCAAAGCCAATCTCACTCCTGGACACCTCCCACTGTCCCAGGCTGCTCCCAGCCCCAATGTCCAGCCTGGCCTTGGGCACTGCCAGAGATCCAGGGGCAGCCACAGCTGCTCTGGGCACCCTGTGCCAGGGCCTGCCCACCCTGCCAGGGAACAATTCCCAGTTCCCAATCTCCCATCCAGCCCTGCCCTCTGGCACTGGGAAGCCATTCCCTGGCTCCTGTCCCTCCATGCCTTGTCCAAAGTCCTGCTCTCCTGAGACAGGGACCTGCCCAAGTGGGTTCATTCCAGCAGGAGCAGCTCCAGAGTGTCCTTCCCAAGCTGGAAGTGTTATCAGGGAACATGAGGAAACTCACGACAGCAAATCCCACAAAGCAGCTCAGACAGAAACATCCCAGGATGCAGCACCCACCTCCTCAATTTATTCAAGAAAACACAACTTTGGGCAGTTTTGTCTCTGGTGCAGCAAAACAAGGATCTGAAAGGTCCTCAAGCCACTGAACGTGGCAGCTTCACCCTCTGGACACCTGGGACTGTCACTGCCTCCCACAGCAACAGCATCCAGGGATGCAAAAGCCAGGACACGATGACCTGGCCCACACAAAGCCATCATTCCCATCCTTCTATCCCCAGAATCACCAACAGCCCCACCCACACTGCTGGAAAACAGCAAAGAGCATCAAGGTCTGTGATACATTTTCCTCAGAGGAAATCACACCATGGGCACATTTCTCCCATAACTTAGGAAAGAACAGGAGAATCCCAGCTGGTGGATTAGCCAGGACAGGCAGAGGACAAAAACTGGCACCCAAAATACACCCTGACCCCAAGGCCTGTCATGCACAGGCTGGAAGGAGTCTCACTGTTTGAAAATCTGGATATTCAATGTTTGGGTCCTTTGGAGATCTCTCCATTCCCTCTCTCATTTTAGCTATAAAGTTACTCCTCAAAATACAAGGAAAGTTGGAATTCTGTTGGGAAAAAAAAAAACAAAAACAATAAACTTAACAGAAACTTGTTTTTTCTGTTTCTAAGAACTAGACTAGAAAACACTTCCACATCTCCTCTGTAAAGTGCTGGGTAAAACTAAGGATCTACTCCAAAATGTAATTAGCAGAGCAAGTCCTCTTCTCAAAGAAGAAAAAAAAAAAAGTAAATATTTCAAGTATTCTGGTGTCTTCTCTCCATTCAACTCCACCTTGAAAACCTACTCCAACCAGCAGAGTCACAAGCAGCAACACCCACCAGTCCTTTAATTTTCCAGCCTTTCTCTGCTGTGCTCAAGATAAGTTATCTTCTCCACACCTGTCTTATTTCTTTAACTAGTGTGGGTGAAAAGTTCCCTCTAAGACAAGAAAAAAAGAAAAAAAAATCCAACCAAAACCCAACTATTTCAACTTGGTCACTAGACACTTCGAAAACAAAGTCAAAAGCTAAAGAAAAGCACCTTTCAAGCTGTATTACATTAAAACACTTCAGCTGCGACATAGGAAAGGCTAAAAACAAACCTTAAGCTGTTTTTAAAACCTGTCTGGCTTTAAACAACTCAAAAGCTGGAATTAAAACTCTGCAGCTCTTTGGCCACTTTTAACCACAGAACCCAACACCCCCAGCACAATCCTCTCTTCAATAAAAATCAAAAATCCCCATGGAAATGGAAACCCTCGTAAAGCAAACGCTCCGAAGCCAAGGTGAGCTCTTTGCACAGTGCCCATGTCGCACCGGCAATGCCCAAGGAAGGACTCGGCTCTGCTGCTAAATGAATGGTGACCACGTGAAAGCCTCCCTGGAGAAGTCGCTTCTCTCCAGCTGCTCCTTCCCAGCCCCCAAACCACGACCTCACCCCGCAGGAAGCCAAAAACTTCAAGAAGAGTTACCTGAGCTGCCCGGGGTCAATAAACACTGCAGATATTTGTTCATGCCGGAGCTGCCCGGTGCTGCCGAGACACCCCGGCCGGGGCTGGAGGCAGCACGCGGTGCCCGGGTGCTGACACAGCACTCGGTGGGAACTGGGGCAGGACCTGCCCGAGTCCCGCCTTCACCCCCGTGTGCTCCCAGCTCGGCCGGGCTTGGAGCGCCTGCAGGGGCCTTCCAACCCCGTTCCTCTTTCCTAGCGCTGCTCCCCTCACCTTGGAGGGGTTTCTGACATCCTCCTCCTCCTCCTCTCCCCGCTCCCCAACTGCAGCTGCTTTTGGCTCGGACTGAGCTCCACACGTCGGTGTGTGCGGGTGCTCCCCAAACATCCATCCCCCGGTGGTGCTGTGCCCCCAGCCCGACCCGAACGCCCCCCAGCTCTCCAGCCCACGCTGAGGCAGCAGGGGAGGAGGTGGCAGGGCTGGGACACAGGCTGGCCCTGCCTGTCGGTGCCTGCCCAAGCCCACGTGAGCCAGCCCGGCGCCTCCGCCTCGCCCAGCACAGCCAACACGCTCCGGGAAGCCCTGGATTAGTGAATTGTGCTTCCCACCAGCGCGGCGGGGCTGGGCTAGAGATTAAAAACATAAATGAGAGGAAGTGTTCAAATGTCAGGGAGGATACCCCAGAAGGGAGAGGGAGGTCCCGGGAGAGCAGACAAAGGGCTCCTGGGCGAGTGGAGAGGAGCCAGGTACTCACCAGCACTGGCACAACTCCAGCCGTGCCAAACCCAACATCTTGCTGGCTTGGTGGAGATCTGCTCCCACCTCCTGCTTTTCACACACCTGGAACTGACCCACGGCGGGATCTCCCCACAGCCACAGAAAGACCCAAATTGGGAAGTGTCCTGCGAGCCCACACTGAAATCCCAGCATAAAGGGCACCTGCACTGCCCACCCGCAGGAAACTGCCCCAGCCGACAGCGGGGAAATCACCACAAATCCCAAACTGCTGAAAAGATACATCCCGACCTCACCACCAACTGATTTTGCACTTTTCATTTCAAAACTTGGTTAAAAATAAAATCCACTGGTGGCTTTTTGGTAATTACTGTCCTAAACACAAATTGTGGGGAGAAACCAGAACTGATGCCCCCTCCCAGTTCACGGACTGGAGCACCCAACATGAACACCTGCTTTGCTGTCAGTGAAATGATACTGAAAACACTTCATGAGTTTCCACTTGTGTTGCAGCAAATACAATAGTAATAAAAGCTCTTTGCTGAGATGATCTTGCACATCAGTTCCAGGAAGGAAAACACACTGGAAAAGACCTTTTTTTCATCCTTTCTACACGCAGTGTGAACATGCCCTGCAACGTGAATCACGCTGAGGCTCCAAATGCCAGCCTGTGCTGAGGCTGCTCCCACCAGACAGACACAGCCCCACAGCAAAGTGCTGTGTGAGGAACCTGACCATGGCCCTGATCCTGTGGGGACATGTGGGGTGATTAAAGCTGGGTTTTAACTTTTAAAGAGCCTCTTTATCACAGAACAAGTATCAACACAGGTATCAAGTATCACAGAACCATAGAATGTCCTGAGCTGGAAGGGACCCCCAGGGATCACCAGCCCAGCCCCTGGCCCTGCACAGACACCCCAACAATCCCACCCTGGGCATCCCTGGCAGCGCTGCCCAAACGCTCCTGGAGCTCTGGCAGCCTCGGGGCTGGGACCATTCCCTGGGACCCCACCCTGGTCACAGCCACCCTATGTGGCTGCTTTTGGGCAGAAGGGAGAGGTGAAGCACCTCCCTGCACCAGTGACAGGATCCAGAGTTCAAGCTAGGGAGATAAACCCAAAGATTTCTCCGCACTTGACCTGAGCCCAACAGCGTTGCAGCAGCTCACCGTGTCAGTCACAGAGAGGAGCAGAAGTCTGTCCCTGACACCTTCCACAGATTTGATTCAGGTCTAACCTGCAAAGCTTTGTATGTCCAGACAGAAAATCCACACAGCAAGAAAACTGCTCCACAAGCTTTGGACCACATCAGAAAACTGCTGAGTAGCTCAGTACACTCCACTGCTGAATAAAGTACTTCAGGCAGAGTGCTGAAAGCCTGGCTGGCTGTTCTCATCTCACACACACACAAGGATCAGGACCTGAGGGAGTGGCTGGAGCTGTGTCAAGCCTTGGCATGGAGCTCAGGGAAAGGTTCTTCCCCCCGAGGCTGCTGGGCACTGCCCAGGCTCCCCAGGGAATGGTCCCAGCCCCGAGGCTGCCAGAGCTCCAGGAGCGTTTGGGCAGCGCTGCCAGGGATGCCCAGGGTGGGATTGTTGGGGTGTCTGTGCAGGGCCAGGGCTGGGCTGAGGATCCCTGGGGGTCCCTTCCAGATCAGGACATTCCAGGATTCTGTGATCAGAGCAGACAAAAGAGCTCAGAGCTCCAGACCTGGATGCAGCTTTCTGCTCTAGGTTCAAAAACATCCACCTCCGAAACACCCCCTGACAGCATCAAACCAGCAAACAAGGGCTGTCTACCTTAAGATATTTATGAAGAGCTGTATTATGCCTCTTTTATGTCTTTCAGCATACTCAGGACCTCGACTTTAAAGAGAGACCTATTTTTTCCCTCTACAGCTCTTGAAAAGACGCTTTTAGGACTGAAGGCAGCTCTTCCCTCCTCCTTACAGCGCACGCTTTCAAAGCACTTCACACACATTCAATAATCTTTTCATCCTGCTCTGAAGCAGGTGGGTTTTAGTCATCTCAGAGATGGAAAAAGCACTTCAGCCAAGTCAGGATGAGAATTTGCAATCTCCAGATTCCCAGTCCTGGACAGAAAATACCCCATCAGCCCCAGCCCTTTCCTCGGTGCTCAGCCAGCACAGAATTTTCACCAACCTCCAAGGCAGCCACATTCTGTTCCCACACAGGCAGATCCCTGCAATAAAACACGGATTAGATTTCCCACACCAAGCATTCCATGTTTCAGACCCCAGTTCAAACGTGCCCCTCACTCTACATGTTTGTATTTACGGAGCTGCTTCCAGACAGGAAGGAAAGGGAATGCCTGACACATCCAGACAGCAGCAGTCAGTGCTCTTGCAGCTCTCCAAGGGCCATGGAGGGCTCTTCAGCACTGTCCCCCAGTGCCTGGGAGCACACGAGCACTGCATGAAAAACAGGGATCCTGTTATGAACACCTGGGACCTTGGGAAGTCTGCAATGGTGAAGGTGGGCAAAAAAACCTAGGGGGAACAATGCTACATCCCACAAATTCCTCTTTTCACATCCTCTCTGCTCCATCTGGCACGTGTCCACAGACCCACCCCCCGCAACCTGCCAGGGCCAGCTCCACTCTCAGTTTTCAAAAGCTCCTTTCAAAGCTACGAAATTGCACCAAGAGTTTTGGGGTTCCTGCCAACCCTCCGGTGATCCTCAAACATCAAAGCCAGCCCCAGTCTTGAATCAATATGCTTAGCAGGCTGCTCCTTTAGATGTTATCCTTTTTTTCTAGGCACCATCCCAGAAAACACCAATCTATGCTGTAGCTCTCGGTGTAGAATCCCACCTGCCTTGGCAAAGAAGTGACGCTTTTAAAGCTTCTTTATTGAGTGATGTGATTAAATAGGTCAGATCTGCCCAAGTGCATGGTTAGGAGGCTACTTCAAAACAAGACAGGCAGTTCCCCTGGCAGGGAGCAACTCCTCAGGGATGGAGAACCTGCTCCCAGAAGATGGTTGCCTGATTCTGGCTGAGCTACTACACCCTCTAGTGTAAATCCTACAGATCCTTCCAGGCGGCAGGAGCCTCAGACAGGCAGGGAACTGACAGGAGCACTTCAACCGGAATTCTTCCCAGGAAGCTGAGCCAAGAACTGCATGCAAAATAACTGCAGACCTGTCTCCTGCTCGTACAGAAATCAGGAACATTTTGTTCCGAGCCGCTGGAGTCTGTTCTAAAACCCTGAGATTGCAGCAGGTCCATCACTCATCTCTCATTTCTCACAGAAACTGGAATAACAGAATCCCAGATTGATTGGGTTGGGAGGGACCTCAAAGCCCATCCAGTGCCACCCCTGCCATGGCAGGGACCCCTCCCACTGTCCCAGGCTGCTCCCAGCCCCAATGTCCAGCCTGGCCTTGGGCACTGCCAGGGATCCAGGGGCAGCCACAGCTGCTCTGGGCACCCTGTGCCAGGGCCTGCCCACCCTCCCAGGGAACAATTCCCACTTCCCAATCTCCCATCCAGCCCTGCCCTCTGGCACTGGGAAGCCATTCCCTGGCTCCTGTCCCTCCATGCCTTGTCCCCAGTCCCTCTGCAGCTCTCCTGGAGCCCCTTTAGGCCCTGCAAGGAGCTCTGAGGTGTCCCTGGAGCCTTCTCTTCTCCACGGGAGCACCCCCAGCTCTCCCAGCCTGGCTCCAGAGCAGAGAGGCTCCAGCCCTGGCAGCATCTCCGTGGCCTCCTCTGCACTGGCTCCAGCAGCTCCCTCTTCTCATGTTCAAGGCCCCAGACCTGGAGGCAGCTCTGCAGGTGGGAGTCTACACAGAATCAACATTAAAAACTGGCTGGAGGCAAACCCCGAGCTGAGACAGAACTCACAGACCCCTGCTATGGCAGCTGTGCCATGTGCTAGATGCCAAGAGTTTGGGAAAGAGGCAGGAACAGGCTCTGAATTGGCTGCAGGGAGCAGGAGGCAGTGGCTGGAGTTCAGTCTTGCGATCCTGATTCTTTCACAAATGGCAGAAACTTCCCCCTGGGAAACCAGGCCCACACTACAGTTTTATTTGCTAAAAAAACCTCTAAGTGCTGTAGATTAGGTTGGATAGGAAAAATTCCTTCATATAAAAAGTTGTCCAGCATTGGAAGGGGCTGCCTGGGGCAGTGGGAGTCCCCATCCCTGGGAGTGTTCAAACAACGTGTGCATGTGGCTCCTGAGGACAGGGGTTAGGCATGACCATGATGGGGCTGGCTGAAACTTGGGTCTGATGAACTTGGAAGGCTTTTCCAACCTTAACAATTCCATGATTGTACGTAAACTCTTACTCCCCAAAACTCAGGCTGCTTCTCCTGCATCTCTGACATGCCCAAGCCAAGAGAACAAGGCATTGGGGTATTTTTATTGCCCTTCACACTCAGCTTACACCAACACTTCCAGGCAGCTCTGGGAGCCTCACACACTTTCCAGGGGCACCCAGAGGTTTTCCCTTCCCCACTTCAAACCCTAAACCCAAAATGAGCAATTCCAGTTCAAAAACTGACACTCCACAGATATTTAAAGACACACAGGAACAGCACACTGAAAGATAATTATACTATCATCTAAAGAACCATCCTAAAGCATTCTAGGGAGCTTATAAAATTCAAAAGAGCACTGAAATCAGCAAAAGTTTCTAATGATTATCTGCCAGTGACAGCCCTGAGAATGCTTCTTTTATTTTAAACTAAACTAGTAGTGGTGGTAAGTTGGCCTGGTAACCAGGAAGCATCAAGAATGCCTCTTCCACACCTGAGAGCAACTCAAAGTTAAGCAAGCACACAAAAAACACAAGCTGGGCTTTGTTTTGGCAAGTTCTACTTCAGATTGTTAGACAATGTCCCCACCAGTGTTATTATCCCATTATACCTAACAGAAATAACGAAGTTTTGACAAAAAGCAAGCCAGCAGGGTTCTTCTAGGGAGAAGAATGAAGGTTTTTTTTTCTCCCAATAAATCAGCAGAAAGGCAAATAATGTGTGTAAGTAAAATGACAAGAGTTGCTGAAGAATGGACAACAATAGCTCACTATTGATCCTTGTGGGTCTCTTCCAACTCAGGATAGTCCATGACTGTCTGATTCACTATTTTTTTTTTTGGTGCCAGGCTGCCTTTGAGAAGCCTGGCAGTGCTCAGTGCCCCACAGACCGCTCACGGGGGAGCACAGCCCCGCAGTATGGGCGCTGTGCAGGCAGCTCCTGAAGGGATCTAACGGCCCGGGAGCTGTCAGCAGCTTTGGAATTGGGCGCTGACAACCTCAGCGCCACGTGAACCGAGTGCCTGGAGCGACCGAAAACGGGATCAGGGAAGCGCTGCCCTCCCGCAGCTGGGGCTGTCCCCGGACACTCTGGGACGCTGCTCCCCACCACCCCGTGTCCGACAGGATCGCACCGACCCCCAGCGCTCTCTCCCCCGCTGGGGCCGCAAAGCTCCTTCAAACCCTCCTTGGACGAAGGACGAGGTGGCAGCCCCCGGCCCGGGCAGGGCTGGGCACTCGCAGCCGCAGGGCCGAGGGACGGGCGGGCCGCACCGGGTGACACCGACAGAGCCCCGGGGGTCGCCGCACCGGGAAGGAGCTGAGGGGGAGATCCCGCCGCGCTGGGGGGGCTCAGGGGAGCTGGAGGGAGATTCGGGCCCTGGAGGGTGGGCAGGCGGGAGAGGAGGAGGCCAGGTACGGGCCTGCCCTTGCCAAGGGGAAAACACACGGGG
>VZTN01021388.1:26352-40043 GCA_013400515.1 Erpornis zantholeuca | reverse complement strand
CCTGCACAGACACCCCAACAATCCCACCCTGGGCATCCCTGGCAGCGCTGCCCAAACGCTCCTGGAGCTCTGGCAGCCTCGGGGCTGGGACCATTCCCTGGGGAGCCTGGGCAGTGCCCAGCACCCTCGGGGGGAAGAACCTTTCCCTGAGCTCCATGCCAAGGCCTGACCCAGCCCCAGCCGTTCCCTGGGCTCCTGGCCCTGTCCCAGAGCAGAGCTCAGCCCCTGCCCCTCTGCGTCCCCTCGGGAGGAGCTGCAGCCCCCGAGGAGCCTCCCCTCAGTCTCCTGTGCCCCAGCTGAATTCCAGCGTTCCTGTTCCCTCGGGGCTCGGCCGGGCTGCAGGAGCTGCCATCCAGAACCGTCGCTCTCAGGGATGCCCAGGGTGGGATTGTTGGGGTGTCTGTGCAGGGCCAGGAGTTGGACTCGATGATCCTTGTGGGTCCCTCGCAGCTCAGGATATTCCAGGATTCTGTAATCCATGCTGGCCGGGTCTGGCACATCCCTGAAGCGAGAGGAGACCCGGGGGTTGGGGGTACAGCCCCGGGGCTGCAGCTCCCTCCTCCTGCTGCCGAGCACCCCCAGAACGAGCCCAGCTGTGGGCACAGTGATGGTCACGGGTTCCTTGCTCAGGTCCTCCTTGACCTGTCAGCCCAGTGTCCTCAGCACAGACCGTGGTGGAACACCATTGACCACCACACCAGCAGAGCCTGCAGATCCCAGTGCAGACACTGCCCCAGAACATTCCAGTATTCCCAGCATGGACCGCCATGGACCACTGGTCCCAGCACGGATCAGCCCTAGCATGGACCACGGCCCCGGTCCCAGTACACCACTGCCTCAGCACATCCCAGCATGGACTGCCATGCATCACCAGCCCCAGAACAGCCCATCCACCCCAGCATGGACCACCTCAAACCACCTCCCTGAGCCCCAGCACAGCTTGGGCCTCCTGGAGAGCAGCAGGACACTGTGGACAGGTTTGGGCAGTGGCCCCGAGACCGAGGCCAGGCCAAGAACTGGTTCCACATCCCATGAAGGCCCAGCCCCCCTGGCCCCAGGTGGTCACCGCACCTGCATTTACCAGTGGGGAAACTGAGGCACGCAGTGATGGCACTTGGGCTGAGCTGAGCCTGTGCCAGGGCAGGGATTCAGAGCTGAGATTCAGAGCCGGCCCTGGGGGGATCAACCAGGGGAGGGGCATCCCCAGCTCCTGGGAATCACCTGGCGCTGCTGCTGCTCCCTTGGGTGTTCAGAGCAGGGAGACTCTGCCTCCAGCAGGTGAGGCCTTTCTGGGATATCTGCAAGGACCCGAGGAGAAATCCCATGGAGTGGAGATGGACACCCCTGTCTGGAGAGACAGGATGACCCAGGAGAACCTCATCAGTTGTGCAAGGAGAGATGGGGAGCTCGGGGGCAGTGCCAGGAACAGTTGGGTGATGCAGAGAAAGGTGCACAAGGAGGAGTCGGCCTTGGCCAAAGGGAGGGACGAGGGAAAGATTGCAAAAGTCGTGTTTTGTAATAGTCTTAAGTGAAAAAATATCCACTTTGTTTTCCGAATTTGAGACATGCTGCTCCCGTGGCATCCCAGTGGAGTCCAGGAGAGAAGCGAGCCAGGAGAGGAACCCAACACTGATAAGAACAGCAGCTGCTGACCCCAGGAAACCTGAATAATCCATAAAACACTTTTAAAATCAGGAAACTCCAAGAGATGAGCTGCCTTCCCTCCAGCAGAAACCTGGCCCTGGCTCAAGGTGCTTTACAGGTACTGGGGAAGGGCTGTGCTGAGATCCCCACCCACACCTCCCCAGGCAGTTCCCTTCTCCCACCAGTCCTGGGAGAGCAAGCTCACCTTTCCCCCCACAAAAACAGAGTGGTTTTATTTTTATGGTATGGATAAATCTATTTTATAGAACTTCAGCTGCAACAGAGAAGCCTCAAGAAAGACACACACATAAACAAAAGCACAGACACACAGGGTATTTCCCTGCCTTATAATTCTCATCCTGTGCTTCCTCAGCTCACAAACCAGCAAAATTAAATAAAATAAAATAAGTAATAAAATAAAATATTTGTTTCTGCCCAGACCTGGAGGACCCCACATGAAAAAGCTTCCCAAAATTGAAGCTGGTCTTCGCTGTGCTTTTGCCTCCCAACCTAAGCTCAGTTAACTGGGATGCCCACTCAGCTCCCAGTCGACAGCACTGGGATAGGTCCTGAGGGTCCCTCTGCACACCGAGGCAGTTCCTCTGAAAGCAACAACCCCCAAATTCCCCTGTCCTGCTCAGCACTCCACAGGAATCCCTCCAACCCTGCTCAGGACCTAAAACCACCCCCAGTCTCCTTGACTGCCCAAGGGACCCCCAAAACTGACCTCAACGCCTCAAAGCTGCTGATCCTCTGCAGGGAGTGAGGGGTCCCCAAGCCCCCTGCCCCCTCTGTCCCACAGCCAAAGCCCCTGATTTTGGTTAAGGAGGGGGACAGGCTGGGGCAGGGGTGGGCACAGGGTGGGGCTGTCACCGACCTCAGTCCCTGCAGGGACAGGGGGGACAGGGGCTTGGCCAGGGAGGGAAATGTCACTGCATCAGGGCTGGAGCCACCCCTGCCACAGCCCCTCCTGCTGCTGGGGGCACAGGGACCTGTCCCCAGTGACAGGGAGACACCACACTGTGCTGGGTGACACAGGGTGACACAAGGTGACACAGGGTGACACAGAGCCATCACACTGTGCAGGGTGACACAGGGTGACACAGAGTGACATAGGGTGACACGGAGACACCACACTGTTACTGCTGCTGGGTGACACAGGGTGACATGGAGAAACCACACTGTGCTGGGTGACAGGGAGACTTCACACTGTACTGGGTGACACAGGGTGACACAGGGTGACATAGGGTGACACAGAGACACCACACTGTGCTGGGTGACACAGGGTGACAGGGAGACATCTCACTGTTACTGCTGCTGGGCAACACAGGGTGACACAGGGTGACAGGGAGACACCACACTGTGCTGGGTGACACAGGGTGACACAGGGTGACACGGAGCCATCACACTGTGCTGGGTGACACAGGGTGACACAGGGTGACACAGAGACACCACACTGTTACTGCTGCTGGGTGACACAGGGACTTGCCCCCATGACAGGGAGATAGCGCAGTGTGCTGGGTGACAATGACACAGGACCTGTCCCCTGTGACAGAGAGACATTGCTGTGCTGTGCTGGGTGACATGGGGACCTGCCCTGGTGCCAGGGTGACCTCACACCCTGCTGGGTGTCCCCCACACATCTGTGACCACCAGGGTGTGACCCAGCATGGTGGCTCTGGGGCTGCCACGGGGATGCTCGTGGTTCACTCCCGGAGCAGAGCTCAGATCCAGCACTGGGGCTCGGGGGTCTCCCTGGAATCTCATCCCCATCCCTGCCCCTGCAGCTGATCCCTGCCCTGCTGTGAACCCCCAGGTGGGTGAACAGGTCAAGTTCTGGGAGAAGAGCCCAAACAAATGGAAATCAGCTGGAAATGCTGGTGTGACCAGAGCCTCCCCACAGACCCCCACTCCCTGCTCCTTGTGCATCACCACATCCAAGCACCCCAGGACGAGTTTCTCTTCCCCATGGGGGAGATTTTCTCTGCATCCACGTGGGAACTTTTCCATAGTCCCGGCACTGTCCCGGTGATGCCTTAGGTTTTAACTTTTACATTTTTCAAATTCTGTACTGCTAGTTAAATAGTTAAATAACTATAGCCTGTTAAATGCTGTTCTCTTATGCTGCTCTCTGTGCAAAGATAGACATAACAAAACCTCTAACTTGCCCTCCAAGGACATCCTGAAACAAGAACTGTAAACCATCATCTTGGGAAGAGGGGGGCAGGCTGGGGGAAATCACATCATTGGCTGGGTTCTGGTTGGGGAATTGATATTGTTATAAAAGTGTGAAGCACTCGTGACCGAGGCATCCATTTTGGGATCCACTGAGGCAGGACCTCTGGACCCCAAAGTGTGCACCTGAAGGCCTTTCCAATAAATACCTCCTTTATTCCTTTGTTCCTGCCTGGTCTCTGTTTTTAGGTAGCCACTTTAAGGCATCACCGGCACAGCCTCGACGTGAGGTGCCAGGTGGGGTTTGTGAAGCTGGAGAAGGAAACAGAGTTGGGAGAACAGGGCCTTCCCTGGAGCTGCCAGCACATCCTCACGTGGGCTGATCGGGATGGTGACATCGCTCCCAGTGATGCCTTAGGTTTTAACTTTTATATTTTTTCAAATCCTGTATTGCTAATGTAACTCTGAAGTTTCCTGTAGCTTGTAAGGTGCNTGTAACTCGGAAGTTTCCTGTAGCTTGTAAGGTGCTGTTGTCTTATGCTAAGATAGATATAACAAAGCTCCTCCAGTTCGCTGCTTGCTCTCCAAGGACACCCAGACCAGCCTGAAAATGTAAACCATAATCTTGGGGAGGGGGGGCAAGCTTGAAGAAATTACATCATTATCTGAAGTTCTAATTGATGAATTGATGCTGATATCAAAGTGGGAAGAACTCATGAGCTGTCCTTGTCCATGTTGGGATGCACTGAGGCAGGAGCCTCTGGAGCCCAGAGTGTACCTCTGAAGGCCTTTCCAATAAATCCATCCTTTATTCCTTTATTCCTGTCTGCTCTCTGTTTCTAGGGAGCCATTTAAGGCATCACCAGTACTCCCAGTACTCCCAGTACCCCATCCAGGTACCACCCTACATGTAGCCCCCCACAGTCCATGTCCCCCATGGGAGTTCCTCCCCAGACAGGGGCTCTCCCTGTAATCCCATCCCCATCCTGGGACAATGGCCTGGCCACTGGATCCCACCCTGCCCAGCCCCAGCCCATGGGGTATTGGCCACCCTGGGGGATGCTCCAGCTCCCCACGGGTGTTTCCAGCCCCCACAGTGCTCCTGGCACCCCAAGGGGATGCTCTGCCTTCCCAAGGGGTTGCTCCAGGTCCCCACATGTGCTCCTGGCACATAAAGATGATGCATCCCAGCCTCTCCTCTAAGATGTTCCAGTCCCTCAAATGGGATTTTTCATCCCCCAGGATCTTCCTGGTGTCCTCTGGCCCCTACAAGGCAATGCTTTTCCCCATGAAGGGGCTGCTCCCAGTGCCCCACAGGGGCCATCTCCAAGGCATTTCAGTCCTGCAGTGTTATCCCAGCCCCCCGAGGACTCGAGTCCCAGCCCCGGTGCATGTCCCGCGTGTGCTGTCCAGGCGCTGTCACCGCTGGGCTGTGGCAGCCCGTGGGCCTCCCTTGGCCGTCCCAGCCTCCAGGCATCGCTCAGGCATAGGATGACAAAGGGAAGCTCACAGGGGGCAGCGGGCCCGGCCCCGCACTCCTCCGAGAGCTCCTGCGGACAGAGGAGAGACGTGAGGGGAGAGCAAGGATCCCGGGGAGCTGAGGGATCCGAGGGAGCTGGGGGATTCTGAGGGATCCCGTGGAGCCAGGGAAGCTGCGGGATCAGAGGGAGCTGGAGATTCTCAGCCTGCCCCACATCTCCGGGAGGTGAAAACCAGCCCCTGGCTCTCCCCAGTGCAACCCAGAGCCCTGGCAGCGCTGCGGTCCCTGGGGATGGCTCGGGACGTGTGAGGTGCCAGGGAGGCCACGCAGCCCAGCGGTGCCGGTGGGTGCAGGGACAGCGAGTGGGACCCGAGGGGTGAGGAGAGGGGTCAGAGGGGGTGAGGGGCTGCTCAGGGGTGTGCGTACATCTGTGTGTGAGTGTGTGCATATCTGTGTGTGTGTGTGCACACCTGTGTGTGTGCATATCTGTGTGTGTGTGCGTACATCTGTGTGTGAGTGTGTGTGCATATCTGTGTGTGTGTGCACATGTGTCTGTGCACGTCTCTGTGTGTGCATATCTGTGTGTGTGTGCACATCTGTGTCTGTGCACGTCTCTGTGTGTGCATATCTGTGTGTGTGTGCACATGTGTCTGTGTGTGTGTGCGCATATCTGTGTGTGTGTGTGTGTGTGTGCATATCTGTGCGTGAGTGTGTGCATATCTCTGTGTGTGTGTGCATATCTCTGTGTGTGCATATCTGTGTGTGTGTGTGCACATCTGTGTGTGTGCATATCTCTGTGTGTGTGTGTGTGTGCACATCTGTCCGTGTGTGTGTGTGCGCATATCTGTGTGTGAGTGTGTGTGTGTGCATATCTCTGTGAGTGCACATCTGTGAGTGCACATCTGTGAGAGTGCACATCTGTGTGTGTGTGCACATCTCTGTGTGCACATCTCTGTTTTTGTGTGCATATCTCTGTGTGTGCACATCTCTGTGTGAGAGTGCACATCTGTGAGAGTGCATATCTGGTTATGTGACCTGCAGCTCCCTGCAGGGCTGTGCACACACGTGTGTGTGTGTGTGTGTGTGTGTGTGAACACGCGTGCAAAGGTCCCGTATGCAGGTCTGTGTGTGCTCACCCACCCGTGTGCACACATGCGTGCAGGTTCATGTGTGTGCCGTGAGCACACAGATGTGCACAGGCAGAGCAGGGTGAGGCCATCCCATAGCTTCCCACCCAGGCCCAGGGCCCCAACCCAGCTCAGAGACCTTCAGGGACCACCACCCACCACCCTGTCCCCATGTCCCCTGCAGCTGTGCAGGGCTGGGTGCCCCCCAGGTTCTGGGTGCCACTCATGAGTCCTGGGTGCCCCCCCAAGGTCATGGGTGCCCCCTCAGGGTGGTAGGTGTCCCCTCAGGGTTGTAGGTGTCCCCAGAGTTATGGATATCCCCAGGGTGGTGGGTGTCCCCAAGGTTGTGGGTGTCCCCAAAGTTAGGGGTGTCCCCAGGGTGGTGGATATCCCCAGGGTTGTAGGTGTCCCCAGAGTTATGGATATCCCAAGGCTGTGGGTGTCCCCNGCCCCCCTCACCGTGTCTCACCAGGGAGGTGCCGCCGGGGTTGCGGTGCAGCTGCAGGCGCTTCGGGCTCTCACAGCTCTGCGCTGCTCGGGGAGCAGGGACATGGGCTCTGCTCCCCCAGACCTGCTCCATCCCTGTCCCCACTGTCCCTGCTGACTCCAAGGCCTCTGCCTCACTCTCAGGGCAGGGCAGAGCCAACACATCCTCCCCTCTCCTTGTCCTTTCTTGTCTCCTTCCCGCCACCTCAGCCAGCACCGTGCTGTGCCCCTCACCCTGGCATCCCTTTTCCGCCGCCGTCCCCTCTCCCAGCCCGACCACTGATGGGATCCTTCCCCTCTGCCCTTTTATACTGTCTTTGTTCATATGACGAGCACGTGGAAAATCAGAGCAGAGCTCGGAAAAAAGCTCCTTAAGATGCTTTAATTCAGTTTCCTGGATCCCATGACTGAGCTCGGCCTCTGGACGGGGTCTCATGACTGTGGCATTCACGCCCCGGCCATCAAAAGCCTCATTTATGCCCCAAAAGAGACTTAAACCCCTCTTGGCTGGTCACCCAACATCCCCCATGCCCAGCCTGAGCCCCTGTGCCCCCCTGGCTGGGGGCTTCAAACCAGCCAGGGGGGACACCTGCCCTGACCCTGCTCTGCTGCAGCTGCAGGAGGGACTCTGGGGACACTCTAGGCCTGGCTGTGCCTTTCTCCTCCGAGGGAAGGACACTGCAGAGTCCCCATCCAGGCACCGAACCCATCCAGCCCTGTCCCCACCCAGTGCCCTTCCTTGCCCCACACCACAGCACCAGCGAAGGGGACAGAATTGTCGTCCCAAAGGGGACAGAAGTGCTGTCCCAGTGGCTCATGGCCAGGTGGGGGTTGCTGTGCACAGGACCCCAAGCCCACACCCCTTGAGGCCCCTGCAGCTCCTGTAGGGTGAGTGCTCCTCTCTCTCCTCACTCCAGCTGCTGAGTGAGGATGGAGCCTCCATCCTGGGCCAGGAGCAGGGACAGATCCAGACCCAAAGCCCTGATCCCTGATATCAGTCAGGGCTTCCCACCATGGCACCCAGCTATCTCCACAGACTCCCATATTCCCGAGCTGGCTTTAAACTTTGGGGACCAGGCTGAACTTTACTGATCCTTTGCCTTTGTTTTAAGCTGCGGCACAGGAAATACTTCCCCGAGTCACCCCCACATTCCCCCAAACCCAACGAGCTCTGAGCCGTCCCACCAGCGAGGCAGAGCTGCCCCGAAGCATCCGCAGCTCAACAGGAAACAGGCAGCAGTAAGAGGATAAAAATACCCTGGGGGCACACAGAACGTCTCTGTGCCGGGATTAGGGAGCCCTGGGACAGCGCGGTCACAGGGAGCCGAGCTGGGCGGCTTTGGCTTCCCACACACGTGGGAGCCCAAGGCTCCCGAACCACCTGGCCACTGCTGGCAGAGGAATGGGGAAGGAAGGACTGGGGGGATGTGCAGGGAGAAGCCAGGCATCTCAGCTCCTGGACCCCAAAAATCCCCCCGGAAAGGAATGAGCCCTCACCCAGAGCTAGCCACATCCTCTTCCAGCCCCAGCACCAAGGAAGGGCCATCCCTCCTCCTCTGGAACACCCTGCCGTGGTCCTGGGGGAGGTGCGGGATGTGTGGGGAGCAGGGGGTCCCCTGCCCCCACCCCTCGGCCCCCCCAGCTCCCGGCCCCAAACAATGGGTGCATTTGAGTGCTCGGAGCGTGGGGAGTGCAGCAAGGCCCCCCCGCCTAGGCCCTGAGCCCCTAAGGAGATTAAAGCCCTCCTCACATGAGCCTGGTGGGCCCCAGGGCCTCGTGTCGGGGAGGGGACAGCAGGAGAACAGGGACAGGGAGGGGAAGGGGCAGAGCAGTGTTTCGCTGTTTGGGTTGGGGCCAGGGATGTCCCAGAGGCAGGAAAACACATAAACAGCTCTTCCCGGGGGTGTAAGAGCAGGCAATGTCTCAAAAATCACCAGCCCGAGCCTCTGCCTTTCCCTGGGGCAAATTCCCCGTGCTCGTGGGAGGGCTCTGTGGGACACCCCTGCACCTGCCCCATGGCACCCCCAAAATCACTGAGGTCCCCACACAGCTGGGGGCAGAACTAGGCATAGAGCAGGTCAAAAATAAGGTTTGCTCCACCCTGTGTTTCCCAGGACCACCCTGGGTCCCTCGCTGTGCTGGCCCTGGTGCAGAGCAGGCCACGGGGACCTCCCCCTTCCCCTGTGGCACACCCAGCCCCTCACAGCTGCTGGAAGGCTGAGGCCATCCTCCACCTCTGCACCCGTGATCCCATGGGATCCCCTAATGACAGGCGACAGGGGCTGGCAGGGCAACAGCTTCCTGTTGTCCCCAAGTCCCACTGGACACACAGACCTTTGCAGCCTGGTCCCAGGAGCCAAGGACATCTTCCCCCCTCCCGCTGGCACCTTGGGGCTGCCCAGTCCCCAGAGGAGGGTGACAAGCTTTGGGGAGCTGGCCAAGGGCAATCCAGGGAAGGTGCTGGACAGGGGAAAAGTCGAGGGGCCGGACACCCTAGGGCTGTGTCATGGGCAGGAACCCCCAGGGGTACCCAGGGAAAGGGCACACACGGGTGAAACGTTAAACCTCTGCTCTTTATTTGCTGCCTGGTTCCCTCGCCCCATTCCCCGGGCGAGTGGTCCGGAGGTTTTCCAGGGGTGACCCGAACACCAGGAGTGCTCTGGGAAGGCTGAGCAGCGCCAGACTGGAGGAGGTGTGGGGCAGGGGGGCACCTCCTCCATGCATCCCCATAGTCCCCTTGGGGACACGGCTCTGCCCCAGCCGTGGGGTGAACACCAGGCACCACCAGCGCTGGTCCCGGGAAAGCTCCATGGAGAGCAGGACTGCCACCTCCTCTGTCCCAGCCACAGGGACACCGGGGAGGGGCCGGGCCCCAGCCCCTCTCCAACTCGCCTTATTGCTATGGTCAGAGCAGCAGAGCGGCCGGGAGGGACTCGGGGCTTCGCCGGTTTGGGAGAGGAGACAAGGACATGTCTGAAGCCAAGGATCCACCGTCGGAGGGTGGGCTCATGTCTCTGGGAAGGGGGAAGGAGGGAGCTGCCGTCCCTGGCCAGCCGGGCCGGTGGTGCCAGCAGCGCCGGGGCTGGCACTAGCAGGGAGGAGAGCTGTGCTCGTGTCCGAGAGCAAACACCATCCATTCCAGGGCCTCCTGCCCTCTGCTGAGCCCGGAGCCGAGGCTGAACAAACTCATTACAGCTCCAGCAGCAGGGCCTAGGGAGAGCTACTGGGAGAACTGGAGAAACAAGCAGAACCCCCCTGCCTGTCCCCCTGGCTAGTTGCGTTGGCTGGCCAGCTCCTGGGAGATGAATTTCCGAAGGCGCTCGAGGTACTGGCTGTAGAGTTCAATGTCATTGTGCCCGGCCCCGTCCACCCACAGCGGCTCCACGGCCTTGGGGCAACGCTCGAAGAGCGCCAGGCCATGGGAGAAGTCGATGACTTCGTCCTCTGTACCGTGGATGATGAGGACAGGAGAGGTGATTTTGGAGATCTTCTCGATGCTGCCAAGAGGGTGGATGGGGAAGAGAGAAGAGACGGGGGTAAGCAAAGGGAATGAGACATTCCCATTCCTCCTGCCCCCAAAACACATCCCGTGGGAGAGGGACCAGGAAACGCTCTTTGATCATGGCAGAGCTTAGGGACAGGGAGGGACACAAAGTTTCTGCCAAGGAAAAGATCTGCCCCGGTGTGACAGACAAGGAGCAGACAGCAGTGACAACATCCCCGTGGGACCTCGGCAGGGCTGATGGGAACTGCTGCAGGACAGCCCTTCCCTGTCAGGATCAGCCCTGCCGGGCTCCGAGGAAGGGAAGCACGGCTGTTCCCAGCCCGGTCCCAAAGGCCACACGAGGCCATCAGGATGCAGAGCGTGGGCTGGTGGCTCCCAGCCACAGCTTCCGGCTCGGGGACTGTCCCCTGGGCCCCACTGCCCTGGCTGCAAGGGAGAGGCAAAGGAAGAGCTTGTCCCCTCAGCACCGCTCCTGCCATCTGAGGAGGGGGAAAATCCCCAAGGAATTACTCTTTGGGGAGAGAGGGGTCCCAGGGACACCCAGGGCTTGTGACACTTGACAAGGAGCCAGCAGCACAGCCCTAAAGCTGGCAGGCAAAGACACTGGGACAGAGTGGCCAGGAGGTGACACCACAGGGGACTGGGGCACACACATGACACAGCCCTCAGGAGGGACCCAGTGGCCCCAGGGAGGGCTACGACCCCCATAGGGCACCAAGAGAAGATGCCAAAGGGGATGTTTAAACCAATCCCAAAAAATGGGTCCACATGTCACACGTGCCCTGGCTGCGAGCAGAGCTGGTCTGGGCACTGCCCCTCCAAAGCCCCCACTCCCTGTGCCCAGGGCACTCACTTGGGGAAGGCATCGAACCAATATGTCTTCTTGGTGTCGGGGAAGGCGACGCGCATGCCGGAGGTGAGCGGGGAGTGCAGCACGATGGCCGCGCACTCGTAGCGGGAGGCCAGGTCAACCGTGGGCACTGTGCCGATGCTCTGCCCATACAAAATGATGTTCTCCGGGCTGATCCCGTACCTGGCAGAGGACAGAGCAGGTCAGTGGCCAGGCACATCGCCAGGAGATACAGCTCAGGGGTCACTCTGCTCTGGCCGCAGCACCCACAAGGATCCCGGCAGGGTCTGGGCTCTGTCCCCCTGACCTTCCCCCAGCTCCCCATGGCTGAGCCCAGAGCAGTTCCCTGAACTCCCAAGGGACCAGGGTGAAGCCAGGATTGAGCTGTCAGCTGAATTCTGGGGAGTGTCAAGGCTTTCCCTCACCAGGCCAGGGTTATGAGGGGTTCACAGACCCTGGACTGCAGCCGTGTGGGGCAGCCCCAGCTCTGGGTCACTGCGAGTCAGGCCTGAGGAAGAGGAGGCAGAGCCTGGCACGGAACTGCACCCCAAATTTGGGGTGCAGACCAGGGGAACCAGGTCTGAGCCTGGCACAGCGAGACAGGAAGCACAGCTTGTGCCAAGGTCATGCCCCAAAGCATCCTTGTCCCTCAGATCCCCCAGCTGCTCCCTCTATAGCTTTCCAACCACCCCTTCCCGTCGCAAGTGGCCCAGGGTTCCCTTTCTGGGAGATTTCCTGTTTTCCAGACTGCTGGAGCACAGGGTTTTCCTGAGGGCAGCAGGGCCGTGCTCCCTGCCCCGCTCACCGTGTCCGCAGCGCCTGCCACGCGGCATCGATGTCGGAGTAGAGGTTGCGCTCCGAAGGCTTGCCCGTGCTCACGCCGTAGCCCGAGTAGTCGTAGGAGAAGATGTTGCAGTTGATGCGGGTGCCCAGCCCGATGTAGAAGCTGCTCATCTGCCCCAGGTCCACGGCGTTGCCATGGGAGAAGAGCACGGTGTACCTGTGGCACCGGGGACACAGGGATGGAACGTGAATCCCGGGATCTGCTGCGGTGCCGCAGCTAGGGCATGGATATCCCCGGATGCCTGCCTGGGAGGCCAACAACCAAACTCTGGCCACCAAAGAAGGTCCTTGTGACACATCCAGGGACACCCAAACCCTTCTGCTGCAGGAGCCAGGGGCTCGCTCCCAGCGGGAACAGGCAGCTTGAAGGCAGGACGATGATTCTGTTCAAGTTTTTGAGTCTATTTTTGGTAAAAAGCTCAGGATTTGGGGCCGTTTGCCCAATGGGGATTTCAAGTAAGAATTCTGACAGCGGGTTTTTTTCCTCTCCTGAGCCTGGCAAGACACCAGATGCTGAGAGAGAAGTGGATTGTGGGAGTGACAAGGCACAAGAAATTTCCACCATAAGGGGAAAAACAATTTTAATCATAAAAATTAACACTAATAGCAGACTGATGGGAGCTTGGCTCCCTTCTGCCAGAGGGAGGGAGAAGGACCTGCTCCCTGCTGAGCCCTTGCAGCTGGTCCGAGGGGTCTGTGACCAGGCTGAGCCTCCAATCCTGGCCTGGATGCCCAGGAAGCCCCAGCTGGAAGTCAGTGACAGGATGAGCTGCAGGAGCTCAGACAGCCAGCAGGACCCAATACCTCAGGGGTTTAGGAGGTCTGGCTCCTCCCAGCCCAGGTTCTCCCCTCCAGCCCTGCAGCCTGGGATGCTGGTCCTTGAGGACCTGTTATTCCTGGGAAGATACAGGAAAGGGGTCAGTTGGGGTGACCTGGCCTCCTTCTGCACCCAAACCCCCAAACTGTGCCACTGCTTGGGGCGCAGCTGCCAAGTCCCCTCCTGTCTCCTCCTGCCCAGACACTGGCGGCAGGAGGGGGTCTCCATCTCACACTCCAGGCTGCCTCTCTCCAGCTTCCCAGTTCACAGACCCACGGGAGTGACCAAACTTCTGCTAGCTTTCACTCATGTTCCTGTGAATTTGACTAAACCAAGCTCTCCTGGCTGGCACAGGCAGTTGTCCATCCCCATGGTCCCCACAGGGCTGGAGATGGGGAGGAGCAGCTGGTGCAGCCACCCCAGCGCTCCCTGAGAATCGAGCTCTGTGCAAACAACTGGAGCATTGCGTCACTGCCGTGACTCCGGGGGATTGTGAGACAGCCTGGGGAATCCCCACGTCCCTGTAGCCTCTGGCTTTGCCTCTTCCCCTGCTTTAACCCCATTCCCAGTGCGGCCACAAGCCAGACCGGTCCTGGGAGCCCAGCTCGCCCGTCCCACCGGCTGCCTCCAAAGCCCCACGGCAGGGCCAGCTCCTCCGGTGACGCTGAGCCGAGGGGGAAGAGGGGCCAGGAGCCCCCGGCGCGGCGCCAGCCCGGCCCAGCGCAGCAGAGCGGCAGCTGGCACACCCGCGGGTGACTCACCTG
>VZTN01021388.1:11623-21769 GCA_013400515.1 Erpornis zantholeuca | reverse complement strand
GCATTACTTGGTTTATTTCTGCTTTACCAATCTTGCACAATATAACAGGAATATTTGCAATTGATACAATTTTTGTAATTCTTTTATTCCATTTGACATGAATCACTTATATATATATTACACGCCTGTCCCCGCTTTCCCCTCACTCCCACTCTTCCCACACGGGACAGAGTGCACAGAGCCCACACTTGTCCACCCCGCTTGCGTTCCTGGGATTTCGCAATCCCTCGTGTGTGGTACCAGCCCACCCCTCGGGCTGTCTTGCGGTGTCTCTGAGCCACCCCGCCTTCCCCCCCCCCCCCCCCCCCCCCCCCCATCCATTTATCCCACATTTCCTGAGTCTACCTACGAAGATGTCATGGAAGACAGTGCCCAAAGCCTTGCTGGTCAGGCCTGGTGCCAAGCACTGCCCAAATGCCCCCACATGCATACAGGGAAGGGGGGGAGGCTTTGGGGGCCTGTCCCAAACTCCCTTTCCTGCCCCATGTGGGTCCCACTCCAGCCCCACAGAGGTGACAGCAGCCAAGAGGGAACCCATCAAGCCCCTCAAACCCCAGCCAGAGCCACTCAAATCCCAGCCGGAGCTTCCTCCTCAACCAGAATGGGAGAATCCCAGACTTAAGGGAACTGTCATGGTTGAAGTGACCTCTGGAGATCATCCAGCCCTACCCCTGGTGGATTTGAGATCCGGAGGGTGTGGGTCCAGGGTGCTCTGATCCCCAGCCAGCACCAGGTACTGTTAATGATCACAGGAAAATGGAGGTACAGAGCCCCACAGCCCCCCCAGAAGAGCCCAGAGCTGAGTGGTACCCCCACAGACATCCCTGCCTGTAACAGAGCACCCACAGCATCCAAGCAAACTAGACTGTGTTGTATTTACACTCATGGACAGGGAGGAAGGAACAAGGAAAAGGACAGTGCTGGAGAAGCAGGTGGCTGTGGGCTTTCCCAACGGATCCATGGGAGCTGCTGCACGTCCTTGGGGCTGGTGGCTGCAATTCCTGCTTCCCCTGTGACTGAGGGATCATCCTTAGCCAAAAGCTCAGTGGCAAACCCAGCCTGGCCACACATCAGCTCCATGCTGACGGCCCAGGTGTGTCCAGAGGTATCACATGCAGCCACTTGCATGCTCCAGACGTAATATCAATGTTATCCAGAAGGAAAAACCTGAGGAAAAGGCTGGTGAGAGGCAGCCTCACTCCTCTCTGTGCTGGAGGGGAGGTTTGCATCAGTTTGGGAGGTTTGGATGCTACCGGTAACACCAGAGGATGGCAGCTGGCACAGAGCACATGCTGCTTTGGCTGGAGCAGACTGGAAAAACCAAACACTTGGAAGGGTCACCAGCACCAGGGCAGAACTGCCACAAGCAGGACAGGAACACAGCCCTTGGAAGGAAGGAGCTGCTGTGATTTCCCCCAGCTGGGCCTGCAGCTCTGCTCTCCAACACTGAGGGAAGCACTTCCAAAGCGTGGGATGGGCAGTGGGACAGAGGCTGCTGCTCGTCCCCTGGGACACATCCAGACTTCTCTACTTGTGAGAGCCAGAGCCCAGTGGCCACAGCCCTGCTCCTGGTGTTCCCAGGAATGCCCCAGGCATGGAAGTGGCTGTGGCTGTGCCCCTGGAGCCTCTGCCTGCCTTGTGCTGCATCCCTGAGCCCTGGGTCCTCCCAACAGAGCCCTCTGGGTGCCCTTTCTGGAGTGGTACTGAGATGGCATTTGGCTTTTCGTACACATCCTTTCATGTGTGTGTGAGTGTGTGCACCCCCAGAGCCTTCCAAGTGCCTATTGGGGTGCTTGAGGCCTCTGAGTATGTTCACTGTACCCCACAGTTCTCCTGCCTTCCCTTGCACCCCAGAGCCCTCCCTGGGCCTTCCAGCACCTCAGGGAATTCTACGAGTCTCTCAGTGAGCCCAGAGCCTTCCACACACCTCTCCCTGCTCCCTGGGGCTCTCCATAGGTGTTTCTGAGCACCCACCTGGACTTCTGGGCACCCTGGGACCCTCCTGATGACTTTCCCTGTGCCCCAGTTCCCTTTGTCCGGCTTGCAGAGCATCTCCTGGGGACCTAGCCCCACCTCTCATCCCACAGGGAGGGAGGAGACAGGAGAGGGCAGCTGGGCAGGCTCCCCGAGCTCTCCCCATGGCCCACATGGGAGGAGGGGACCCCACTGTCACCTTGATGCAGGGACAGGTCCAGAAGCAGAGGTGTGGGGACCTGAGCTTTGTGCACAACCCTGATGAGAGTGACTCGTGTAAGGCAGAAGGCAGGGACAGAGGAGAGAAGGGAGAGGAGAAAGGGGAAAGACGGGAGAGAGGAGAGCAGGCACAGGCAGCGCTGAGGGACACACACCTTGCTGGGAAAGCAGCCGGGGTTATCCAGGGGTGCTGACGCAGGAGGCTGGAGCAGGGGCACCCCTGGCTCCCTCCCTGAGGAGAGAGGCACAAGGCAGTGAGCAGAACCTCCTCAAAGGTCCTGCTCACATCACTGCAAGCCACAAAATAACTGCCCCGTGCCAGCATCACAGCTCAACCCCCTTGGTGCTTCTCCAACGGCGTCACAGAGGGTGGGGAGGGGGGTCTGGGGTGTTGGAACTACAGAATCAACTTTTCTGCATCTGAGAGCAAACACGTCCCGGGGAGCAGACGGCAGCCTGGCTGCCAGGATCCCCCAGCTCCCGGGTTTACAGGCGGCGGGAACAGAGTCCAGTGGCTGCTCAGGGACTGTGGCCACAAGTCCTGGGTGGTTTGCAGGACTCAGAGCCGCCGGGGGAGGACAGGCTGCCCGGCAGAGCCCGGCCGCTCACGCCGTGCAAACCGCCCGGCGAGAGGCAAGTCCAAAGGTCTTAGCGCTGGAGCAGCAGGGCAGGACGGTCCCTTTTCCTTTGGGAAGCTGGTTGAGAACACATCAGCTGAGCTGTGGCTGTTGGACGGGCAGGAAAGGAGAGGAGGAACACCAACTGACTGCTAGAGGTGCGAGGAGTCCCCATGCCCAGGTGCCGGTTCGTGTGTGCTGCCGGAGTCACCCTCGCACCACCGCAGGGGCTGGGAGGAAGAGGAGGAGGAAGGCTGGGAGGAAGGGGAGGAGCACCAGGCCGCCTGGCTGCAGTTCGAGCTGCTCAGACCCCTTCACAACTTCTGGATCTTCTCGGCAATAACGATGGGGTTTTCCTTGCGGATCTTCTCGGCAGCTTCTGCCTTGTAGTCGTAGGGGCAGGCGTGCATGTCAGAGTACCGGTGAATGGCACAGAACAGGTTCCCGCAGCGGCAGTCAAAGCCTGAGGGGAGGAAGAGCAGGGACAAAGCCACATCAGGCCCCATCCAGCTGGGCAGGAAGGCGGCAGGGCCTGGCTCCTTCCTGCCATGCCAGGAAATGCCACCCGTGCAGACAGAGGGGCAGAAGAGGGGGGGCTGCTATCCCCCACAGACCAAAGGGACTCTTCATTTGGGGAAGACCATGGGTGGCTCTTTGCTTTCCTCTGGCTCAGCAGCTCTGCGTGTTTTGGGCAGCCTCAGCTGTCACATGGTGGGAAACGCTCCCAGAGCAGCTGCTGTCCATGTTCCCCAGGGACAAGGGACATGCCAGGCCCTGCAGAGTGCCAGATTGCTAATCCAGACCAGGCTCCCCAGGCAGCCCGAGCTGGAGCTGAGCCCTCCGAGCCAGTCCAGCTCTCCAGGGTCACACAGCAGCACCTGGACTGACCAGCAACAAGCAGGGGAGCTGTCACCACATTAGGATCATGTTTGAGCTCCTTAGGCTTCAGAATTCCCCATTTAGTCACTTCACTCAGGGACAATGCTCAGAGAGCACATTAACACAGCACAGTAGGAAACCAAGGCGGGGAGCAAGCACTGGATGTGCTGCAGAGCAGCAGGGAATTCTGCTGGCAGGGAATCATGCTCTGTCCTTTCACATCTTTCCAACTACAGGCTTTTGTAAAGCCCACAAACACCTTGCTCCAAGGTGTCAGTGCACTTCTCATTTTATCCCAAATGCCCTGAATTTACAAGAGTTCTCTGCAAGTTGAATCCTAAGGAAGAGAACTTCTCATAGTTTAAAGCTCTTAAGGAAACACTCCTCCAGGAAAACAATCCTCTCTGCAACTTGAAGGCTGGGCAGAGAGTACCCTGCCCAGTTCCAGATTTATAAATCCACTCCTGTTCTAAGGCAGTACCTGTGGATTTCCAGGCAAGCTCAGGTTAAAACTTCCCAGTCCAGACTTTGCCAAAGCCTCTTATATGCATGCAAACAGCCAGTTCCTGGCTGCTGGATGCACCAAGGAGGCTACAGAAGCAAGTGCTCTGCCAGAACAGCATGACCTGCACAGCTCCCGAGTTAACTTTTTTCCAGGGAAGTACTAAATGCCAGAGATAATTTAGGGGAATGATGTTTTTATTAACAAACCACAGCCAAATGAATTGCTTCAATTTCCAGGAGCAGTTTTCCCATTGATAGCAGTGCCCTGACACCATCCCAGCACTTCACTCTCCAGCTTTACAGGCTGCATGCTGAGAGCCATCCTGCTCTCAGGAAGCTAACAGTGGAAATCAGGCAGCATTAACAAATGGGATGAGCCTTGGAGAGGGATTTTCCATTCGGGTCTAACTCAGTTCATGTCACTGTTACGAAAGCTTTACTGCAGACCTGACCAGGAGCAGATTCTGATCCACAGCGAGCTCTGCCTTCCTCTACAGAAGCTTTTGCCAAGAAGCAGAAACAACCAAGAGGTGCTGCCGCATCCAATGCTGCTTTCAAGGGCTGCCAGGACCCTGGCAGCGAGTGGGATGTTCCCCAGGCTGCTTCCTCAGCCAGTGCTGTCACAGATCAGAGCTCCCCTCCCTCCTCTCCAGCACAGCTCCAGGATGGATTTGGGGGGACCCTCCAAACCCAGCAGCACCACAGCACCAGCAGATGTGCTCACAGGGCTCTCACTCTGGACTGCTGAGGGCACAGGGAAGTTTTCCCAGAGGCAGGCACTTACCAGTCAGCCCAATCTTCTTCCGACAGGTGAAGCAGCGATTCTTCTTCGGTTTCGGTTTTTCCGAAGCCGTCTTGCCCTCAGCTGTGTTCTGGGATATCTCAAGCAGGGTACCTGTAACAGAGGCAAGAGTTTTCCTGCCCTTCTTGATAAACCAAACATTCATTTTATTACAGGAGCTGCTTGAGGCTCTAATGACTCTCCATGTGCACAGTGCCCTGGCTGACATACCCCAAACTGTGAGATTTGCCTTCTTCCATGGAGATCACCTCACAGCTTTCTCTCTGTTTCAAATGCCTTAAATCCATGGCTGGAGTAGCCACTGGACAGTGACTGGATAGTCACTAGAGCTCAGCTGCTGTACAGCAACACAGCTGTCAGCTGAGCCCACAGTTAATCTTCGCAGGGAGAAAAAAAAGTTAACCCCTTGTAAATACTACTAATTATTTTTGCTGACTCTTATGTAAGTGTTCCCCATATGTAGGTCTTAGAATGCTTTACACAGATATCCATCACTGCTTCTAATCTACCAAAGGGAAAACTGAGCTCTCAAAGCCAGATTGTTAAAGGTCACTGATGCTTAGCAGGATTTCCTCCAGTACCTAAGCAGGTTAGAGAAGTCAACTGGAGGGAGGAGCTCCAACTGCTCGTTGGAGCACCTGTGGTGCAGGCTCCTCTGAGGAGACAAAACAGAGACTGCTTTGTGGAGCTGACCCTAAAGAGCCTCCTAAAAACTACGCAGGCAGAAGAAAGGGGCAGGCTCTCCCAAGCCTCTTTTTCACCAGTCTCTCACCTGCCTGTTGTAAACTGTCTCCTGGGCTTGCAGGCAAGGGATTACCAAACCCAAAATGCCCAGCCATGTGTAGTGACTAGAGCCTGGCTTTTTAGCAACCAACAGCTCCTGGGTTTTTTTAGCTTTCAACGCAAGTGAGCTGTCAGCTGAGCAAAGGAGGGCGTCTGCATGCAGGATCACCTGCTTTTGGCATCAGCTGGAGGATGTGCCACACTGGGCAATGACTGTGGTGCGCCTCAATCGCATCAGGGCACCCACTGTGTAACACCCCGCGAGGGACAGGTGCCCCCTTCACGAGGGGTGACAACAACAGGCCTCCACTACCCCTAGGCACTGTCACAAACGAGTCTCCTCTCTCCAAGACTCTGGTGGATCCGTCTCCCTTCCTCCCCCTCGGGAGCTGGCAGGGGAGTGCCGCCAGCAGCAGCCGCGTCAGGCTGTGGGACGCTCCGGGCTCGCTGCCATTCGCTGCGAGAGGCGTCATGGAAGATTATCCTCCTGCCAGCCACTCGAGGGCTGGCAGCCACTCAGCCCTCAGCCCACAGAGCAATCTCTATTGGCCTGCCCTCAGGCACAGCATTTGCTCTCCTCCCTGTCACCAAAACAAGAGTTTCCTCCTCAGCTCTTAGGTGTGCCTTTACTGCAGGGAGGGGACACACCCCGGGGGCAGCAGCTGTCCCTGCCGCTCCAATGGACTCCTGAGCTCGGTGTCACTCAGACCTGTGCAAAGGCCAAACCAACCACCCTACCTGATGAGGAAGAAGCTGATGAGGCTTCATCTGTCTTGCTGAATTCCTCTGTCTCATTGCTGGTTTCCTCTCTGGATATGCTCATGGCCGTCATCTGATGGGTCACAGGAGTCTGAGCGCTGGGAGCATGTGCAGCAGACAAAAAAAAAAAGAAAACACAAGTACTTTCATTTGATGGACAGTTATGGGAGAGACCTTCAGCCCGTAAAGTTTATTTCCTTATATTCAAAAGTAGGTCAGGAGTATGGCAGGTCAACTCCCCTTGGGATCTGGGATCAAAGTTCTTTATAGACATAAATGGAATGAATCTGTGATGATCTCAGTTTCCTTTTCCACCCAATTATATCTCAAAGCCCATCCAAACAAGTCCAGGGGCAGGGAAACAGAGTTATGAGTCAGGACTGTAATGTGATGGTAGAGTTCAGGGCAGCTCTGTCCTCCTTCCCATCAAACAGGCCCAAGGTCTCTAATCCTGCTGTCACAGCTTCCAGACTGGGTCATCAGTAGGTGCTTTCACTTAGAATCACATGATACCCTGAGCTGATGATCCTCGTGATCCTTCCAAGTCCAACTCTTGGCCCTTCACAGGAAAACCCCAAAAATCCCACTGGTTGTGACTGACTGAGCAGAAACTGAATGGTTTAACAGCCAGGGACAGACAAGGTGCATAGGCTCCAGGAGATCCTGTTGCAAGATCCAAGATGCCACTTAATTTACTACCAACCCTCTGGTACCTCACTCGACACATCAGACATCAGCAGCAGCAGGGACATGTCAATCCTCCAAATAAACCAGAGTCACAATGCAGAGTTTACCCTGCTGGCTTACAGACTGGCCACATGAAGGATGACAGCTTGTCCCTTTTGTCCCAGAGCTGGATTTTAGCAGGGTTTAGATCCCCTCCCCTCCAGACTCTGCCCCTACCTGGCTTTTGCATCCTCAGGTGTGGAGTCTCCCTCCGCGCGCTGTCCTGCGATCGCCTCGGAAGGCATGGGGCTGCTGCTGGGACCGCTGGGTGCTACGAGACAAGGGCAGGCTTGGTCAAGTGTCTGAGAAGTGTCATCAAGTTCCCCAGGTGCTTGACAGCCAAGGAGAAAGCAGAATGAACACTTCCAGCAGGCTTTATGTTCCTGTTCCCTACTGGGGCTGGGAGGGCACACCCCTGTTGGGATCTCTCCCATATCCCTGCTCCTACACTCTCCCCTCCAAATTTGTGCCTGGCACTCTGTGGGGTCAACACACCAGGATCCTGAACCCAATGGCACCTTGCAGCTTCTCCAAGGTCTAAGAACCAGATCCTCATCTGCTGAAAGCAACCGGCTTCAAACAGACACATGTGGGTTTGTGTCAGCTGAGGATCTAAGTTGGGGTCTTAGGAAAACCCTTTGTCAGGAAAAGTCATGTTCCTGAGCATATTTTGAGTGGGTGTCTAAAAGAAAGCAATGATTACCCTTAGGAACAGAAGAACTCTCAGAGGCATTTCTCACTCTGTACATGGGGCATCTGTACAAACCCCCAGAAAAAGAAATCCCTGCTCACGTTGCAGAGAAATCCCTGCTCCCATCCCAACTGCAGGAAACAAAAAAGTAATGGCTTTTAGCTGTCACACTGTTAAGGTAAGAAAAATCATACAAATAAGCCAAATAAAAATTCATTGTGGGGCTTTGTCATGGTTCCCAGCAGCCAGCACTTACCTCAGGGAGCAGGAAACAGCTAGAAGCTGGGGTCACCATTAGCACATGTGAAATTTTACAGTTTACTGGAAGGTGCTGGCTGGGATAGGGCTTTACAAACTAGTGAGACTGGGAAGAAAATGACTGCCCCTCCTGATAAGGAATAGAAGTGTTCGAGGGCTTGGGTCCTTGATTTAGAGCCTTGGGTATCCATGGAATGGGAAAGATGATTTTTCTAGGAGGGGGTAAATCTGCTGGTGGCCAGGTACCAGTGCTGTGCTCTATCACAGTTGCTGAACACAGTTTGTAATCAGTCACCCATTTAAGACAGATTTCCAGAAAAAAATCCTTTACCTGGAGGGCTTATCCGGTCACTGCTCTGTTGCCTCTGCAGGAACTCCTTATAGCACACGGAGCACATCCCGTTGGTGCGGGGGCTGCCATAGAACCCACAGCCCGTGGTACACAGCAGAGGCACCTGCGTCTGGTTTGTCTCCTGAGCCATCCTCGCTCCTCCGAGGCACCGAGCTACAACCAGGAATCAAAAATAAACCCGGGACAGCTGTGAGGGCCTGAGCGCTCGGGCATTGTGTGCTGCAGCTGATCAGGAAGGAGCACAAAGGATCCCAAGAGAGCCTGGTTCCTGCACGTGCACAACAACACGACCCCAGGCCCTCGAGCGCTCGGGGTTCCTAAAATCTGTGTCCTGGGGCCCCGAGCCACCCGGAGCTCAGCAGCCAGGAGCTGCCCAGAGCCAGACTGGGAAGCCAACAGGAACTGGCTCCCGGCTGTCCCTCCTGCACCACGAGGCTCCCTAAACTCCCGGCGGCAGACGAGCACGTCAGACCCGAACAATCCGCTCTCCACCGGTATGAGATGTGCCCCCACAGCACTACTGATGCCCCCTGTGAACACCCACACCTCAAACACCCAGTGCGGGCCCAGGCAGTCACATTTTGGTTTGCATTTCAAGCCTGGTTTAGTTTTTTAATTCTCAGGAAGATGACGCAAGCGATGCAAAAAGAACCCACTGACGCTCTGTTCTGACATACGTGGGTAAAGGGAACATTAACATGGTTAGGCTGGAAATAAGGATAAGGTTTCTTTTCCAGCAGTAAGATGCAATTCCAGAACACCTTCCCAGGGAAAACAGCCGACACAGTGGAACCCAATTTTAAAATTAATCTTAATTTCTCTCTGGATCACATGCAGTTACCTCCAACCCCAGGAACTGGCCCTTCCAGCCACACACGGTGTAGCATTTACAGGGCCAAACCCACCACAGCACTCCAAATGAGAACCATGAGGCACAGACAAAAACCACACACAATTCCAATGTGTGTGGACAACGTGGCTGCAGCCGGTCCTGCTCTGACACAGAACAAGGGGAAAGGCTGTGTGCAGGACCATGGTGGGTGCGGGTGGCTCCAGCTCGGGCACAAAGCTACGGCCTTGGTACCAGGAGCTCCCAAGCAGTGCTGCCTTTGTGGGATGCACAAAGTACCCACGACACCCCAGCCAGCTCTGCCGCTTCCCTTCCTGCTCCTACAAAACTTGCTTCACCGAGGGAATAAACAAGAGGAACACGAAATCATTACCCTGCCAGGAGCGCTCCCGTGGGACGGAACCGGATCACCTCTGGTTTATTCCTCCTCGTCCTCAGCTGGGGGATGCGGGTTTCGGCTCCGCACCTGGGGGTCCCTCGCAGAGCTCAGACCAGCGCTCCCATCACCTCACCGGGATCCTCACGGCCCGAACCGGCCTCTCCTCGGCCACTCGCAACCAAGGCAGCCCCGGCAGCAGTGGATCCCTCCGGGGTCCCGGCTGGCGCCCGCTGCCACACGGACCAACCTTCCGGAGCTGTTGTCGATCGAGCGTCCCTGCAGAGAGACGGGGCCGCGGGCTCAGCCCTCCCCGAGCGCCGCACGGCCCAGCCGGCCGGACGGGCAGAGCCGCG
>VZTN01021388.1:0-11401 GCA_013400515.1 Erpornis zantholeuca | reverse complement strand
CCGGGGACAGCGGGGGAATAGGCTGTGACAGCCCCCGGGTACAGGGGCGGGGGTGTAGGGGAGGGGGCTGGGGTGTGGGTGTGCTCCAGCAATAGGGGAGGGGGCTGTGACCCCCTGGCTGTAAGGACAAGAGTAAAGGTGTGCTCCGGGAATAGCGGAGAGGGCTGTGACACCTCCCTCCCCCGGCTATAGGGACTGGGGCATAGCGGAGGGGGCTGGGGTACAGGTGTGCTTCTGCAATAGGAGAGAGGGCTGCGACCCCCTGGTTATAGGGACTGGGCTGTAGGTGTGCCCTGGCTATAGGGGACGAGCTCTGCCCCCCCTTGGGGTCCCCAGCACGGTGCCCCATCTATAGCTGAGGGGGCTGAGACCCTCATGTGAGTATATCGGGTGGGACACGGCCAGACTCCCCTGCAGAGAGAGGGAGCTGGGAACCCCCACTGCAGGGGTCACAGTCAGACCCAGGCTGTAGGAAGGGGATGAGACCCTTGTCCCTCAAGCTGTAGGGGCTGGGACACAAATATTCCATGGCTGTAGGACATGGCTAGGACACTGCGAGAACTTCAGCTGTAGGGCAGAGGAGCGGGGACATGGCTGTAACTGCTGGGGGAGAGGGTGGGCAGCACTCTGCCCCTACCCCATCCATAGGGGCAGGGCGGGAGGAGAGGGGCTGGGACCCCCAGCTCTGGGTTCTGGGGCCGTACGCCATCCATAGTGTGGATGGGTGGGATGCTCCAGAGGCCTCCAGCTGGAAAGGATTCCCAGCTACAAACTGTTCCTGCCGGTCCTCAGCAAGCACTGGACGACGATGTGGGGTTTATCGAATCAGAGCTTTGCTCAGGTGGCCCAGCTGGTCACAGGGCCGATTCACTGCGGAGCTCCTGTGCCCAGCCCTCCATCCAGGACTCCCCTTCGGGCCCGTGCCAGGGATCCAGTCCTCCCCACTGCCATCGCGATGGGGTTCCCCGCAGGAGAAAACAGCCGCTCCCAGCTGTGCTGGGGAGCACCGAGGAGCAAAACCCCCGGGAAGCTCTATTCGGGACTCTCCCCGGCACCTCCCTGCCCAGGGGCACTCCAAAGAGCTTTGCCCTGAGTTTCGGCCGGCCGGGCCGCGGGGGTTCGGCTCGGTTTTGGTTTGAGGAGAGGCGCGGGCCGGGCTCCGCTCTCGGGGTGCCCTTGGAGGAGCCTTTGGGGCAGCGCAAAGCTCCCTGCGGGGACAGGCTGGGGCATTTCCCACGCCGGGCACCCCCGGGCCGGGGCCGCGCGGCCACCAGGTGGCACCAGGAACCCACGGACGGGGGCGCGGGGAGCCAGAGAGAGCGGGGAGAGTGTGCGGGATGGGTGTGCGGGGAGCCAGAGAGAGCGGGGAGAGTGTGCGGGATGGGTGTGCGGGGAGCCAGAGAGAGCGGGGAGAGTGTGCGGGATGGGTGTGCGGGGAGCCAGAGAGAGCGGGGAGAGTGTGCGGGATGGGTGTGCGGGGAGCCAGAGAGAGCGGGGAGAGTGTGCGGGATGGGTGTGCGGGGAGCCAGAGAGAGCGGGGAGAGTGTGCGGGATGGGTGTGCGGGGAGCCAGAGAGAGCGGGGAGAGTGTGCGGGATGGGTGTGCGGGGAGCCAGAGAGAGCGGGGAGAGTGTGCGGGATGGGTGTGCGGGGAGCCAGAGAGAGCGGGGAGAGTGTGCGGGATGGGTGTGCGGGGAGCCAGAGAGAGCGGGGAGAGTGTGCGGGATGGGTGTGCGGGGAGCCAGAGAGAGCGGGGAGAGTGTGCGGGATGGGTGTGCGGGGAGCCAGAGAGAGCGGGGAGAGTGTGCGGGATGGGTGTGCGGGGAGCCAGAGAGAGCGGGGAGAGTGTGCGGGATGGGTGTGCGGGGAGCCAGAGAGAGCGGGGAGAGTGTGCGGGATGGGTGTGCGGGGAGCCAGAGAGAGCGGGGAGAGTGTGCGGGATGGGTGTGCGGGGAGCCAGAGAGAGCGGGGAGAGTGTGCGGGATGGGTGTGCGGGGAGCCAGAGAGAGCGGGGAGAGTGTGCGGGATGGGTGTGCGGGGAGCCAGAGAGAGCGGGGAGAGTGTGCGGGATGGGTGTGCGGGGAGCCAGAGAGAGCGGGGTGGGTGTGCGGGGACCCAGAGAGAGCGGGAATGTGTGTGCGGGGTGGCTGTGCGGGGTGGCTGTGCGGGGAGTCAGAGAGAGCGGGGAGAGTGTGCGGCGTGAGTGTGCGGGGTGGGTGTGCGGGGATTGGTGTCCGGGGATGAGTGTGCGGGGACCCAGGGAAGGTGAATGCAGAGGTACCCAGGGAAGTGAGTGCACAGGTACCTGGGGATGGTGAGTGCACAGGTACCCAGAGAAGGTGGGCACACAGGTTCCCATAGAAGTGGCTGCACACAGGTGCCCTGGGAAGGTTTGTGCATGAGTAACCAGGGAAGGTTTGTGCACACCCCCAACCAGGGGGGTGGGTCTAGAGGCGCCCATGGAAGGTGAGGGCACAGGTAACTCACCCACACCTGCAGCCTCCCGGGAATCCCTCGCTCACTGCCGGCCCCATGCTACAGCCAGCCCTGCAGAGGGGGTCCCTGGACCCTACTTTGTTAATGAGGGTTGCTCAGCTAATGAGGCTCCCTTGGCTAACGAGGCTCTCTTGGCTATTGCAAACCAGGGGCCCTGGGGCTCCCCATGCACCCTCTGGTGCTGCTGTCCTGCTCCCCAGGCCCTTCAGCTTTGGGGGTCAGGGCACCTTTAGTGGGGACAAATCCCAGCAGCCCTGGCTGTGCAGGTGGAGCACAGGAACTGCTCTGTGAGGGCAGTTGCAAGGGGACCGGGAGGTCCCTGGCCTTGGGGGCTCTGAGATCCGCGATGTCTGTGGCTGGGGCAGCGTGGCAGGAGCTGGGCTCAGCGCGTTGGGGAGGCAGGGGGCACGCAGAGCAGGGCAGGCCGGGCAGTGCGATATTAATACACATTTTCCCGTGATGCTCTGGCACAATTTGCAGAGCCAAAGCCGGAGGGAGTTCCTGGCCGACACAGCCTGGGTTTGTCCCTTTCCCGCTCCACTCTCCCCTCGCCCCCAGATCCGCCGGTCTCCCACCCCTGTGACTCCCACAGCACCAGGACATGTTGCTGGAGCATCGTCCCCATCTGTCCCTGAGCCGTGGGAGAGGAGAGGGTTGCTGCCTGCATCCCTGCCGGCATCAGCCCTCTCCACAGCATCTTCTCTGCCTGGGTTATCTAATGGCTGTGGCAGAGCCTTTAAATGTCACCCACTAAAGGGAGCACGACGGCGTCCGGGAAGGGAGGGGAGGCTGGGTGAGACAGGATGGGAGAAACAGGAGCAAAACAGTATCGATCTCCAGCCAATTATCACTGTTATCAAAGCAGAGCAATTAAAGGATGAGGCCACATCGCCAATACCCGGCTGCCCCTCGGAGGCGGGGCGCGGGCTCAGCAGCTCTGTCAAGCACACACAACTTCACAAACACATCCAGTGCCTCCATCCCTCGGTACGTGCGCGTCCGTGTGCGCTCGGAGCACACGCGTGTGCTCACACACACACACGCACAGGGGTCCTGAGCTCCGCGGCGTCTGCTGAGCTTGTTTTCCCCGTGGAGTTAATCTCCCCAGCCCGCTTCACTGCCTCGCTCTCCCTGCAGCCAAGATGTGCCTCCATCTGGCTCTCGCTGAGCCCAGGGAGGGTGGAGGGCGCTGGGGACGGCTGGCAAAGCACTGCCCGGGGCTCTCGCCCGTCGAGGGGCTGCAGCTGCGGGAACTTAGCTCATTTCTCCTCCTCAGGTCGTCTAAAATGTTTCCTCTCCGTGTGCCCATCCCTCCTTCTCTCTCCTCCTCCCCACTGCCTCAAGGTGCGGGGACTGGCTCCGACCCTGCTGTGCCCCAGGGCTCTCCCAGGCTGCCAGCTGGGCACTCGCCCTGCGGATGTTTGTCTTCTTACTCTCTTGCAGGATGGATGTCGGAGTAACACAGCTCCGAATTACACCATCCCTATCACTTGGCTCGTTCAGCTGGGGCAGAGGAGACTGAGGGGAGGCTCCTCGGGGGCTGCAGCTCCTCCCGAGGGGACGCAGAGGGGCAGGGGCTGAGCTCTGCTCTGGGACAAGGCCAGGAGCCCAGGGAACGGCTGGGGCTGGGTCAGGCCTTGGCATGGAGCTCAGGGAAAGGTTCTTCCCCCCGAGGGTGCTGGGCACTGCCCAGGCTCCCCAGGGAATGGTCCCAGCCCCGAGGCTGCCAGAGCTCCAGGAGCGTTTGGGCAGCGCTGCCAGGGATGCCCAGGGGGGGATTGTTGGGGTGTCTGTGCAGGGCCAGGGCTGGGCTGGATCATTGGTCCTTGTTAGTCTTTTTCTGCTCAGGGTATTCCACGATTTTATGATTCTGTGATTCCGTCATTGGTGGGTGGTGTTCGGAAGCACCAAAGATGCCAGCAGGACCCAGACCCCTGGCTCAAAATGTGGCCGAGAGCAGAAACAGGGGTTACACACAGGCCATGCACTGTGTCACAACACACCGATCCAGTGGCACTGGCACAGGGTGCCCAGAGCAGCTGTGGCTGCCCCTGGATCCCTGGCAGTGCCCAGGGCCAGGCTGGACATTGGGGCTTGGAGCAGCCTGGGACAGTGGGAGGTGTCCCTGCCACTGGGGTTGTACAAACACCAGTTGTGTACAGCTGGAGGCACAGCAGTGTGGTTCCAGCACTGGGAGGGTCAAACCCAAAGCCAGGGTCAATCCCTGGTTGGGCAGACCCCAAAGCCTCCCCTTCCCCTCCTGGCAGCCTTGTCCCCAAGGGCTGTGCTGCCCACATCCAGTGGCTCAGCTCAAGAGCAGCATCTCCAGCAGCCACCCCAGGAGATGCTTCCTGAGCATGTGGGGAGGAAGGAGCACTGGGATCTGGTCCTGTTGCCTGGGAGGGAGTTTATATGGAGAACCATGGAGACTGGCAATGGCAGGAGCCCTGTGCTCCTCGTCTGGCCTTGGCCACGCTTCTCTGCAGCTCAGGAGCCCCATGCTGGCTCTCACCACCGAGAATTGCTGCTTCCCCGGGGAATGAGCAGGACCTGAGCCCCGACATGCTGCCTGGGCACTGGTCATCCACACTTCCCTGTCCCCTGGATCCCGGCCGTGCACAGCTAACACATTAACCTAGTGCTGCGCCAGCCCCTGGCCCTGCGCTCCCTGCCTGTGTGACACACATCTGGGCGAGCAGAGAGGTGTAGGGGGGCATCAAATCCTTTTAAAAGGCTCAGTGGGTTAGAAACCCCCTTGCAATTACCACCTTCTCCTTGTCTGGCGCACACAAAGGACCCTCTGGGGCGCTGGGCATGTTCCTGACAAACCCAACGCAGCCGTGGGAGCCGGGAGGAAGGGATGGACGCAGGAGCCTTTTCAGACACTGCTATTTGGTTGCAAACTGCTTAATTTCCTGAACAAAATGATATATTTGTTGTTGTTGTTGTTTTGATGGAAGGGACAGCACTTTTTTGGCATGGTACAATCCCAGGGCTATTCATCCGTCACCACAGCAACGAGCTCCATCAATGGCCATCCGAGATTGCGGATGATTAGAGACAACATGTAAAAGGTGGAAGATGCTGGGCACCTCGCAAACCTCATCTTCCCAAATGACTTGAATTATCCTCATTATTTCTCCCCGGCCAATTCTCTCCCCGGTCCGCAGGAGATGTCGCTGTTATATAAACACGGGAAGAGCCAAGTTATGAGAGCAGGCGGATGAGAAGGGAATGGTCCTTTCTGGTGGGGACTGACCTGGAAAGCTCATGACATGGAGGATGAAACCCTCCAACGTGCTCAGGGAGTTCTTGCCATGCCTGGAAGGGCCAGGCAGGAGTGGGGCCACGCTGCTGTCGGGGCAGCGAGGACCATGGCTGAGCCTTGGGGAGGGGTGACCGTGACCTCTGCTTGTCCCCAGTCCTGCAGGACCTCCTGCAGCTCTTCTCTGAACTGTGCCAATCCATTCCTGGGACAAAGTGAGGAGCTTCGTGTTGGTTTGCTCTTGTAGCGCTTCAAGGACCCAGCCCATCTCCACCACCAGTTTTCAGGGTAAAGCAGAGAGAAAGAGGTCACTGGAGCCTGGTGAAGGTGTGACACATCCCGGTGGAGGGACTTCCCATGGTGACAGTGTCCTGAAACATGGCAGCCCTGAAAGTTTAATGCCCACCTGCAATATTCATGGTGCTTTCGATGGCAGCAAGGCAGGAATTGTGCAGAGCAGCCTGAATATTTCATGGGTGGCTCTGCACTGGGATTTTGGGGGTGGTTTCCTCCACTGCCACCGCAATCCCACCCTGCCATGGAGTCTGAACTATCTGGTGTGCTGGAAGAGTGATGACACCCTGATCTGCAGCCAAAGAGTCCCTCAAAAATAATCGTGCATGTTTTGGCCCCTGCCCAGGGTGGGAGGAGAGGTCATGTCCTTTTGGACATCTCTGCTCTGGGGGGATCAGGGGACCCTGGGTGCCAGGCTGTGGGTCACCAGGGTAACCTCCCAAACTGGCTTTGGTGGATGTCCTCCACTCTGAGTCACAGAGGCACCTTGAGTGCCCACCCTGGGCTGGGCTGGGCTCTCCTGGCATCACTACGAGGGACAGGGAGAGCAGCTGTCCCTGGTCCTGTCCTCTCTGGCTGTTGCAGGGTTGTTCCCCTGCTAGAGGTCCTTGTCCCAGGGCCATGTAGAGGCACAGGAGGTGACGGTCACACCGTGGCTGGGATCCAGGTCAGCTCTCCATTGGGACATCCCCACTGTGAGCCAGGTGCTCACAGCCAGCATTACACAGGATCCTGACCTGAACCGACCCAGCCCAGGATGGAAAAAGGTCCCCAGCCCAGTGACAGCACAGTGGTGGGGGAGGTGATGGTGAGAACATCAGTGATCTCTGCAGCCGGTGAGAACACCAGGTGAGAGCAGCCCCTCCCCAGCTCCTCTCTAGCCCTTCCTGAGCATTCCCTGCCTGCTCTGCAGCAGCTTTGTGGGGCTGCTGGGGGGGGGCTGCCTCTGGAGTCCCCTTAGCTAGAGCCCCGAGGGCAGCAGAGCCCACCATGGCAGGGACAGGGCTCCAGCGCTCTCGTGGTTCCAACGATGCCCCAGAGCCACCAGCTCTGCAGAGCTCAGCATGGTGCACGTCCCTTCCTCACTCGGTGCCTCAGTTTCCCTTCTCTATCCTGGGAATGAGCCCTCTCTCCAGGGTATTTTCCAGGACCAGAGGCAAGAGAACAGGATATCTGTGTGCTCCTGCCTCCATCCAGGGCCAGACCCCAGCCCCGAGCACACTGATGGGGAGGGTGGCCGAGGGACACGAGTGCCCATCCTTCTCTTCACCCAAAGGAGTGGCACGAGGAGACAGAGTGTGGGTGCTTCCCCTGGGCTCAGCACCAGGCAGGATCAGCTTTGCTTCCCTTCTGGAAGGATGTTGGGGCTTGTCCTTGGAGCAGGGGACTGGGGACTGTTGTCACCTCCCCTGACTGGCTCTTGGGGAGCAGGGACATTGGGGATGGCTCTGCCCCAGTGTGGGAAGGTGACTGTCCTTGGAGCAGTGGTTGGTACTGGAGAGTGAACCCTGCACTGTTTTGACCTCCTCTTCTGCCAGAGCCACCGTTTCTGTCCCCCTGTGTCACATGTGAGGTGCTGGCACCTCTGCTCTGGGATATTTGTGCCGTTTGTGGCTCCTGGCTTGGGCTCTTCCCCTTCCTTCAGTCCCCACCGTGTCCCAGGTCCCCCAGCTTAGGGACCACCCCTGACCAGGACATGGACCCCAAATCCCTCCTGCCCCCCGCTCCCCAAGTTCTCCTTTGGGTCCCATCTGCTCGCAGCAGCCCCAGCACCTCAGGGCAGGGGAGGAGTGGCCAAAACCACCACAGGGCCTTTGCAGGCAGCCGTGGCTCCGATCAAGCTCGATTGGAGCCGATAATTAACAAGCGGAGAAGATCGATAAGGGAAGCGGCTGTGCTGCAGCCAGGGACAGGGACTGGGCTGGGGCTCCTGCTGCCGCCCGGGGGGTCCATGGAGCCCCTCTTTGGCACCCTCTGCCACCTCACCGCCGTGTCTCTGCTCGCGTCCCGCATTCTCAGAGGAGGAGGATGGGAGATGCACACGTACGGGCTCAGCCAGGTCCCGCGGGGAACCAGCCCGGCACCAGGCTGGAGGTGACAACAGGGGGACCCTCCCCATCCCGCAGCCCCCATGCCACTCAGGCGACGGAGCCGGAGCCGCCGCTCCAGGTCGGGGAGCTGCGGGGTGGGAGAAGGAGTTAATTCCTACACCGAAAAGCTCTTTGCCGGCATCTCGTCTCTAATGGAAGAGTCATGTCGGATTAGCGGGCGGGCGCCGAGCGAGCGCCCTGCCTGCCGGGCCCGGCCCCGGGGACAGCGGGGANGAGCTCCCATCCCCACCGCGGCGCCTCGGCGTCCGCTCCTGGTGCCCAGGGATGCTTCTCCTCTGGTCCCAACCGAGCCGGAGCAAAAGGGGTTCGGAAGGAAGGACGCCCCAAGTGCTGGTGGCTCCGCAGCCGCTGCAATCCAATCGCCGAGGGCGAGCGGTGCCCGGCCGATGGAAAAGTGGGTCAGGCACATTGGACACCATGTGCTCCTCCTCTCCTTTCACGCTCCTTATCGCAGCCCCGATGGTAAATAAACCAGCCCGTCTCCCCAGCAACCCGGCCGGGCGCTGGGCTGTGCCGGGAGCGGAGTCCAAGGTGAGCCACGGTGGCAGCCATGGGAGCCAGCCCGGCCAGCTGGGAGCCAGGGATGAGCAGGAACCCCCAGCCCATGGGCACAGAGGTAGAGCAGGGTCTGCCCGGCGGTCAGGGAGCACCATCCCCGGCCTGGTGGGGTGGGAAATGTGGGGAAGGTCCGTGTCTTGGTGTGATGATCCCTCTGCAAAGGGCACTGAGTTCTCCTGAGCTCTTCACTGGTTCTGGCAGAGCCCAAGATGGAAAAACTCCAGAAAATGGGAATATTTGCCACCAAGAAGCATAGTGAGGTATTTGAGGAACCTTGTCTCCCTTGGGATCTGTCAGCAGGAGCAGTGGCTGAGAGCATCACAGCATCCCTGACCCACTGACCTGTAAAAACGAGGCATCCCAGGGGGGCCCCACCCTGTATCATCCCGCCATGGATCCCCCTCCTCAGGTAACCCCAGTGGCTCCCCCGAGGCAGGGGTGGGCTGCTGCCACTCCCACTCCAGCTGCTTAAATCAAGCAGAGCCCTTTGTTTTCTCCTTTCATATTATTTAATTCTCCTCTCCTCACTTGCACTGCAGGGGCAGTGGCTAAGCCCGGGGCTTTGCTAAGCCGGGATCGTATTAAAAGAACAGAGAGGAAGAGAGTTTCTGGTGCTAAGCTGCTTGTGGTAACAAAGATGGATTTAAGGAAACTGCTCCCGTAGCGATATTATTGCCCAAAAGCACCCAACCCCAAGGGAAAGCAGCTGAGGATGCAGGGAAAGGCCCTGGGAGGTTCCTGCTGGGATGCACCAGCAGCAGCACTGGCACTTGTGGTGGGTCTTGTGTGGGACCACCAGCTGAAGCCCCTGGAAGCCACACTTGGGACCCATAGCCAGAGCTGAGCCCCTCAGCCGGGGCTGGGACCTGCTTGTTGGTGCTGGGCAGCGGTGGGTGGCTCACCTGGGCTTTGGCTGTATTAAAAGCTAAGCCCTCCAGCACGGCTTTTTCCAGAGCAGCAGCCAAAAGGGTGCTTACGGGGCCAAGGCGGGCACTGCCAAGCCCTAATTAGGGCTGCTCAGCGGTGCCGGCACTAATGCGCAACCTTTCGCCTCTGGAGACCAGGATTTAACACACCGGCATCGCCTCGGGGATGCGAGTGCTGGGCTGGGGGTGTTTGGTGACAGGGGAAAACACCCCTTTCTGCCCAAAATTGCACCAGACCGGGACCTGCCGAGCCTTCCTGGGCCACCAGTGCTTGGCATCCCCAAAGCAGCAGGATGCAGAGTGACCAGAGCCCGGGCACGGGCTGGGCCAACAGCAGATTCCTGGGCACTTTCCTCTCTCCTCTCTTTCCCTCGCCTTTTCTCTCTGCATTAACATGTTAACTTTGGCCAAGAGCTTTTCCCACTGACCTACTGATCTTTCCTATTTCGGTCCCTGGAATTAAGGGATTGCTGGGATTAACTTGCACTAAAGCCTCCAGATCGGCTCTGGAGCAGGACGCCCAGGTACGGGCACCGCGGGCAGCCCGGGGCACCAGGGGCAGGAGGAGGGAGCCCAGCGGTGTCCGATGGCTCCAGCATGGGTGGGACAGGGCAGCACCCCATGCTCGAGCAGCTCAGGTGCTGTCAGCTCCTGCTCCTCCCATTCCCAGGGTTTTGGCCCTGCTGTGGTCGGGGCTGGGCACCCACACAGGTGATGATGAGGGTGGGGTGCCCAGAGCCCCCCAGAAGGGATGGATGGGTGCCCTGAGGACCAGGCTCTGTCCTGGCAGCAGGGATGCCACCGAGGGGCTGTGCAGCTCCCAAGCCTTTCCCCAGGGAGCAGCTGGTTCCCATGGCAGAGTCCTGAGTGGGCAGCCAGGACAGGACCTTGACCAGCACCTTTTTCCTGCCACCAGCCCCACAGACATCCCCAGCTGAGCTCTGGAGGGGATGCTCCTGGCACCCAACGAGCACCTTCCTGCACATCCTGCCACATCTTCTGCCTGCCCCACAGGGTGTCACCGGCCCCCAGACCCTCACCCCTGGTGGCAAAGACAGCCATGGGCTATTTGTTTGCAGTATTTCCACAATATTCCAATTTGGGGGCAAAATAAAACTTCCAAATATCCACTTTTCACCCCAGTTTGGGGGTTACCCTCAAAGGCAGGTGGCTTTTCCACCTGGAGGGACCATCCCACATCCCTGCCCCAGCCCTAGGGACTGTGTCCCTGCCATGTGCCCCCATCTGCCTTGGCACCCCCGTGCTTGCCACCGGGCACGGGAGAAGCAGCATCACATGAAACTCAGCAATTTTGTGGCTGGGAAGTTCAAAAAGATGGAGGTGAAGGAGGGGTGGGGGGGGGCAGGAACAACCCGGCTTTGAAGGTGCCTGGAGATTAACTCAAGGCCATGGTTGAGGCTCGGAGACTTTTACAGCAAAACCTCATTAAGGAGGGAGCGGGGGGAACGGGGGGAGGCAGGAAATCTTCTAAGCAGGAGGAAAAATGTTTGATTCAGCAGAAACAAGTGGGAAAAAAGCCCCCTTGAGTCCCCCCACTCCGCTTTTATCTGTCCCGGGGGGATCGGGGCGGAATATGAAATCTGCCCCTTTCCTCTTTCCTGTTTATCTCCTAATTATTACGCTGGAGATTCGGCAGCGCCGCGCGGTGCCCAGGACGGTGCCGAGCGGAGGCTGCGCCGCCCGAGCCGGGGGCGAGTGCTGGGGGGAGCTGCCCGGGGAGCCCCCTGCACC
>VZTN01021385.1:70121-93992 GCA_013400515.1 Erpornis zantholeuca | reverse complement strand
TGAGGTAAGAGGATTTTGTGTGTGTACATGAGGGTGCACTAGTAGTCTGGGATTCTCTGTCACAAACTGCCTCTTCTACATCGTGTTTGTTCTTAGTTTCTAAGTTTGTTGTAGCAGATGGTGAGTCTATGCTGTATCTCAGGCAGCTATCTTATCATTTATCTTTGTAACTTTAAAGTGAATTTTCCAGAATGCTTGGAACAAAACCTTGGTGGTTATCAATAGGATTTTTACGACTCATGTCAGACTGAGCAGAGCAAGGCCATTTTTGGGGGATGACAAAAGTTCTCCTCACTAAAAATTGTCAGGGTTACTTTACCAAGATATAGACATGAGTTAAATGAAGATATAATCATTTATTCCAATGGATCTGGAAACTTTTAGAGAGCCTAGTGCTGTGGTAGAATAAGATGTTCTTTTTTGTTTAAATGCACTGGAATTCTGTAACTTTTCTTGGCCTGGTGAATCCCTGAAATCAAATAAAGCAGTATAACAAGAAGGAGCTGAGGTGAGTCAAAAGCAAAGGGTGGATAAGGATGGGTCTGTGGTTTCCTTTTGACATAAACTTCCTAATGTGCTTCTCTCGTGTGCTCAATTTACCAGGTCATAATACAACAGTTCATCTCATGCCCTCGAGGTAAAAACTATGGTGCTTGATTGCATAGCATTTGGTGGCCAAGAGTCTGACTATTAGTAAGTAAATTGTACTCAAACAGGCATTCTTTTGTTGTATCCTTGAAAAACCTCCTTGATGAGCAATGTTTCCTTATTTCATGAAACCCTCGAATTCACATTATTTTACCCCTCATCTCTCCATAAAAGGTCTTGTGCTTGACATGAGGATGACATGCAAAGTGCTTACTAGTACATACTTTCATATACTCAGCCTTGTCTTTCTTTAGCAGACTGAAGTGGTTGCTTTGCTGCTAAAATATATTATTCTGAATTTTGGCAAAACTGTACAATATTTCATCCAGAACATGGCACCGTGCACTGCAAGTGTTAATCTGATCCCCACTTAAGCCACAGTGACATAGTCAACATGTTTGGTGAGATTCAGAAGCATCTCCAATGACTTCTCTTTATTCATAGTATTGGTCACCACTAGATAGATCAGATTTTGAAAAAAGATTGAAATTGCCACTAGTATTATTTCAATTCAGTCCATGAGGTGAGGCCAGACAGCGTCACCTACCCCCGTGTGTGTGTTAAATTCTTCTATGAAAAGTAGGCATGGAATTAATGAGGACTATTTTATTTCCTCTTAAACTTTGGTATTCAGTGTGTTCTAGTCTCACAAAATCGGCATTATGAAGACAGGCTTAGCCAGCCGAAAATCCTTATTAAAATGTCGTACACAAAGAGTCTGGTTCTCTATGGGAAATCTTCAAGTCACATATCACTGGTAATATTTCATTTAGCATCTTCTAGTATTTCCTTATTTAAAGATCTTTGAGTACTTTTCTTTTTCTTAGAATTTGATTCTTGGAAATTCATTAACCCGAATGCCTTCTTGATTCAGTAGTATGATCCAGAACATCTTTTCCTGTTGTAACAATCTCTCCTCCACTTTCCTTTTTTCAGATGCATGCACATAACTTACAGAAAGCTAAAATCCTGCCAACTGAAGGCTTCGAGATCTGATGGATCCTTCATCATGACTACAACTGCTGATCCTAGTGAAAATTGTTCTCTAATGCAAGCATAGATCAATGGCTCACTTACATTTTCAGTTCCATAGAATAATTATATGCTCTGAAAAAGCCTTTTGTACTTAGAGAAATTGGAGCCATCTGGAATGGTGGGAAGTAAAGCCAGGATATTTCCAATATTTGAAAATAAACTTTCAGGACATAAGACAGAGGAAACTGGGAAATTGGGACCCAAGAAAATACTTTCACTGCTAAAACTCAAAAGGCAAGATACACATTCAAAGGAAAGCAACACATTCAAGGGAAAAATACATGATGTTATGTCACTAGTAGGTGAGCCACAAAAATACTTTTCCAGAGTAAACATGGAGACATAATCTTTTAAAGTCTTTTTAAGTTCATCTCTTCATTAATACTGAAACTTTGATTTATGCTCTCTGACGCATGGCCCAGCCTACTTCTAATATGTAATCTATGGAATAAGCTTCCTTGGCATGGCCCCAAATCCACTGAACTGATAGTACAATATTACCAGAGAGAGGGAAGAAGGATTCATAGAAATCCCTTTGCTGTTATCCTCATTGTAGAAGAAGTTCTGAGATTTTTTTTTTGCTGGGTTTTCATTTGTTTTTGCCTTTTCCTCTGACAGTGTTTTTTAGCTGGAGGTAATAGACTGAACTGCTTACTTTCTTTTCATTGTGCCAGAAAAAGACTAACTGCCTTTCTGTCAACCTCCCAGATTCTATCCTGAACTCAACTGTTTACCTTGCAATTGTTTCTGCTGCCTCTCAGTTGCTCTATCTGACAGTCACTGATTATCCATCTACAGTGACTGACCAGAAAAAAAAAATACCCTGAGGAGATAGAAAAGGTTTGCCACAAAATGCTGGTTTAGATATGCTGGTTTCACATCCGTTTCAGCCCTGTTTAAATAGGGACATACTACAGTGAAGGAAAAACCTATGCAGAGCACTTTAAATTCAGGAATATTTTTACAGTTTAAGAGAAGGCTTTGTATTAGGATAAAGATTGATATAAATAAGTTTCACACTGATCTTTCTTTCTCTGACCACACCATTTGCACATATGTTAGTTATAATTGTCACAGTCTGTCACTCCATAGTGTCTTTCAACTCTTTTTTTTAGCATTCTTCAAATGAAAATCACTTTGAAGTATTATGCTTTCATATTAACCCTCTCTACAACTCCCTTTCTAAAGCTAAATAAAGTTAATTTAAAATGCTATCTGTATCTCATTTTGATATAAGTCCTCTGAAATATTTGAATACTTATTCTGTTCACTTAATCTAAGTGAACTAAGCCCCTACTCTTAATCTAGGGCCTTTTTATCACAGGTGTTAAATTAAGATAATTTTGCTTTGACCTGTAAGCAAGAGCTTTAGGTTAGTGTTCATTCTGTCTGGCTAAAGTGAATAAACATAGCCAGAAAAAGATGGATGTTTTTGTCCTTTGTAAGAAATTAACCCCTAGTATACCAGACACTAGCATAATTTCAACCTATGTGACTTCAACTACATTTTTTGCCCCATCAAGACCTTCAAGCATATTTCCAAAATGTGGCTTTATTTAAATCCATTCATTTATAGACTACACACTTTCTATGCCATCAGCTGGCTTAATGTGTTGGAAAATATTACTACATATTCAAGAGCAGTTATGCAGAATTACAGTGTGTTTAGGCATGGGGCTCTGCCTCTGCCTATCAAAGTACCAGAGATCCTTTGGGGCTGCAATACTTAGCAGAAGTAAGATTGGCTACTCACTTTTGTGAGTAACATTTAGTAACATTTATTTAACCACTGGATCCAGAGTTAAAAACATTTGGAGTTGTAGATCTCACCCATACTAATCACCACAAAGCCAACAGTGATAATTTGAGAGATGCTGAGAAGGTCTTTTTAAGATAGAAATGAGGCAGTCTAAACAGACTAATTTCTGATCCTAGAATAGAGTAAACCATCCAAGAAAAGGGACTCTGTTTACAAATTGCATGTCTGCCTTTTACACTGCTCAATGAATAAACAAGGCCTTCATTTTTTTGCTCATTTAACATTTTTCTACAAGATCTGTAACAAAACTCTACTTATTTAGCATTTACAAAGGCAGGGATTTTTCTTGAGACCTGTATGAACGTTTTGTCTGACAATATTTATGTGTATAACTCTCTTAATTTGGCATCAAAAAAGTAGGAAATATAATCTGTGTAAAAGGTGAACCTGTTAAGATGTCATTACCATCAGATACAAACCATTTCCTAAACCATGCACTTAGGAATATGTCTGCACTGGTGTAGTGCTGTGTGAGATACTTCTGCTAACTCAGGCATTGCCTTGTACACAGGAATTACTGCAAATACAGGATCCCATAAGCCTAATTAGCACTGCTGAGCCTGAGGTCTTGAGGTCGTCTCTTTGGTGTGTTTATGTCAACTAGAAACAAACATGTTGATGGTCTAAGATCCCTTAAATTCTCTGTATTTGAATAAGCACATTTATCTATGTGCACACACACCCATGTACTTTGCATGCCACCTGTATCTGCCTGTAGATTTTGATATTGTGCTTTAAACGTATTTCAAAATGTTATAAGAACTGTATCATTTGGAGGTCCAGAAGTGAAAACCAAAGATTTCCACTGTGTCAATGTCCCCCACGATATGAAATTATCTTTATTCCTTAGAAATAAAGCTGACTATTCACATATCTTTAAGCACTAGTTTTCTTTTTATGGCTTTTTAGTAGACGTTTTGATGTAAAGAAATGATCAGGTTTCTGTGTAAATTATGGATTTTTCCTCTTGAGTTTGGAATTAAACTTTCTTAATCAGAGAGACTTTAGGGTAAGTTTTTACAAAACTCAGTCAAAAATATATTTCAAAATAAATTGTTTTTAAAAGACATTGTACTGTTTCAAACTTTTTCAGGAAGCCCTCTAGAAAACCTGAAAGAATTTTACTCAAAATTTGAAACTGGAATTTCAAATCCTAAACAGTATAGAGTTCTGACTGGTTAGAAGTACAATTTACTCACCTGTTTTATCTAGCTCACAAACAAGAAATACTTCTATTTTTCACAATTACTCTTTCTGTCTGTGTCTCATAGTAATTATTTTGCTGTTTTAATTTTTGATCAGTTATTCTGATTTTCCTTTTTATTCTTTTCCCTCTCTTTTCTTCCTAAGTTTGAAAGACAATAGGAGTCAGGACCTGGCATAGCAGTCACATTGACTGTAGCTGCTTCCAGCTGACTTCAAGCCTTGTAACCAAACAGGAATATTCAAGGGGGAAAAACATTTTCTTTTAACTTACCATGGCCAGAAAGTTGACAATAAGCATGTTTAACACAGAGGTAGAGGTGCTGTTCTTGACAAGTGAAGTTGATGTTGCATGCTACGAGGAGAATCAGCTGTCAGCTGTCTTTCAAAGGAAATCCCCACCCTCTGGCAGGCACACAGGTACCTTCCTCTTGTCTTACTTTCCCACACTCTTTCAGCAGCTTATTTGGTTGCACAAACTCCATCCAACATTTTCTGAACCTCTGGGAAAAAACATCTCTCTGTTAATTTTGGGGCTTGCTTTCTTGTTTCCCTCCTGTTTCAGGTAAACTCTTGGGTCCTCTTAGGCATCCATGAGGATGAACTTTTGCCACAGGCTCTGCCACTGTGCCTCCCCACCCTCCTGACATTTCTGCTGGCCATACATGCTTAATTGTCCTTCAAACAAACACCATTTCCTGCTTTCAGAAGGCCATACTGGCAGCCTTTTTGACAGCAGCATTTTTAACACAAGTCTGGGTAGTGTCCAGAGAGCACCTCCATAAAAAACAAAACAAAACAAAACAAACCAACCAACCAAACAGAAACCCAAAAAACAAGAAAACCATGCATGATATGCTGCTGAAGGGCCCTCCATGCTTGATAGGGTCAGTATGTTTCTGTCCTGTATAAAAGCACAATGCTTTATTTGCTTCATGCAATGCTCAGGGTACTGAGCCTTAACAGTCTCAAAATGACACACTCAAACCTCATCAAAACAATCTCCTGGGGATTTTTGGTTTATGATCCCTGATAGCTAAGCTCTAAGGAGCACATACTTCTCTCCTGTTCTAGAGCAGGGAGCAGCTGAAAGAGGTAGTGTTCTTTTGACACTTGAGGGGAAGAGCTAGAGAAGAGGAGATGGATTTTTAAAAAGAGGTTTTAAAAATTCTTGTAACAGCATTTAGAAATCTTGCCTAATTTACAGTATGAATAGCCCTAGGGTTTCCTGTTTACCCTAAACACAGGCAATTACTTCCAATATTGGGATGCAAAGGCTAGCATCTAGGAAAAGGAAGAAAAGTAAGAGAGCCAGAGACTTTATGTAAATGCGTTCCTTGGTGTTAGAGAAGCCACAAGATGCTGGAGGATTTCCTTTGAGCTGACTCTTTCCCCTCAGAAAAGTTGCACACATTTTTTTCTAGGAGCTGAAAGAGAAGTGTTAGAAAAGACACAGGAATCAGATGGAGAGGTTGGGAGTGAGGAGCAGCACCAGGCAGAGGTGGTGGGAGGAGATGCAAGTGAGGCAGAGCCAGGGATGGCACAGAAGCATCGGCACTGAACAGAGAGCCAAGTAAGCTGCAGGCAGCAGCTGCAGTAGCAAGACAGCCAGCAGGAGCAAAGTGAACAACAGGTTGGATCAATTTAAATCAACCCTTGGTCCCCAGTGAGAGTTAAAAATGTTAATAAGTGAATGAAAGCTACTTCAGGGGAGGAGAACCATCAGTCTCAGAGTAGTACAAGTGAAAACTGTCAGGTCTTATACTTCGCAAACTGTTTATAATGCATTTCTTGGAGTTTTCCTTCCTTCCATGAAGGTATTGTTTGAAAACAATTTCAATTATGTTTATAAGTGGAACATATTAATCATCTCAGCACTAGAGTGTTCACTGTACTTTTTTCAGGTTTCTTGAAACAGGCCTGACTGGGTGGTTTTTTAATAATCTTTTAAAATTATTTTTTAGTTATTTCATATATTTTGTACTGGTTTCATAGCCTTTTCATCATCCACAATTTAAATTTAACAGGATTTTCTTTTCTATTTATATGACAAGATCTTTTATATGATGATCTCAAAATAAACTCAGCGACTCAGCCCTGGGTCTGTTTTACTCTTCATTCTTCCTCAGTTCTGAAATGAATTTGAATTCACTTAAAATCTGTCAGTAAAATTATTTAAGGTACATTTAGTTACATTTCCTGTGGCTGAGTTTTAAAATTCAGGTAACTTAAAATTCATTATTTAGCAGCCCTCTGAAGTTGTGTAAATAGTCCATTTTAATGTATGACTGATTGATTTATTGATATATATGGCTCCTTCATGGAGGAATTGGGGTCAGTATACATCATGCAAAAGCTATTAGACTGAACCTCATTACCTCCTCAGGGTGTAGTTTGACCAAATAGGTTCCAGTGAGTTGATAGGTTGCATAGTGTATCTTTTTCTAGAGGCAGGGAACATTAGCATCAGTGGAGTCTTTGAAAGTAACATTGGAATGAGTGTAATAAAACCTGAAAATAACAGTCGGCTATGCAGTCCTGGCAGATTACAAAATATCCTACCATTTTAAATGTCCGTGTTGCAGCCCTCCAAAGAGAAAAAATGCACAAAGACATGTCTAGAATTTACTCTTTTATGGTCTTGACAGTGACCTGCATGCTAATCCAGGAAGGAAAGTGTTACACACCGAGTCTAGCAGTGCTTAGCAGTGAACCTTTACATCCAGTACAATTAATACCCCCTTATGTGTTTCTTTGATCCTAGGCCTTTTGATTTTAACTCCTCTGGTACAGATGTCTAGACGAACCCAAATACATTTACAATGAATGTAATTTGCTTTGAAGGACATGTGGTTCTGCTCTAAGAAGTACTGACAAGAACTGGTTTTTGTAATATAGTCTATCCATCACTTCTAGGCAGAAAAATGCAGAAAATAGCCAATCCGCTGAAAATGAAAATCTCTGTGGATATTTTTTCTCTGTATCTGTAAGTATGTAAAGCAGGTAGATACAAAGCTGCTGAGGGCTGATTAATATTTTTAATCTATAGTTCGTACTAACTTATGTTGATACGATTTAAAGCTACTCAAGCTTATTGCAGTGACACCTCTCAGGACCTTTAAACAATTTTTGGAGAAACTTCCTTGATCCCCAGAAGCTCCTGGGAGCCCAGAGATCACCTTGTTTGCACAAACAGTAATCCCATTTAAAAGAAAATATATACTGCCTGACATAAGATATAATCTTTGAAACAAACAAATCCAATGTGGGAAAAATTTAAGAAATGAGAAGGAACAGCAGAGAGATACTGTGTTAACGGAAAGCTTGGGATTACATTGAAGGTCTAATATGCTCTGAGATACTGTGAATCATGCTAGGATAATCATCTCTCTCCCCCAGAAAAACTGTGAACAGATGCTGTTAGCAAGTTGGAGTGGTTAATCAGCTGAGTTCACTTCACAGCAAGAAATCACCATGTGCATGTTTGGTCATCCTTAGTTTTAGGGTCAAATTTCTTATTATGGGCAAAAACACTTCTATACAACAAGATCATTCTTTACTGTGAATGAAATTTAAGTAATAAAAAGTATGTTCAAACCTATTTGTTGCAGAAAAATAAAGAAGGGAAAAAAAGAAGATAAAAGAAAAAAAAGAAGAGTAAAGGAAGGAGGAAGTAAGAAAGAGGAAAGGTGGAAGGTGAACAATCTGGCTAAATACCAGTTAAATTTATTGCATATGATCTTGCCGACACATATTCCTTTCTGTCTGGTGTTCATAGGACCAAAAGATCATTAGCATAGGAATAGACAATTAACCCAACACTGCCATACTCACCACTACACCACATCTCCAAGTGCCATGTCCACACATTTTTGAATACTTCCAAGGATGATGATTCCACCACTTGTCTGAGCAGCTTGTGAGGCAAAAGGAGCAGCAGAGACAACATGTTGTGATACACTGACCACAACACCCCTTCCCCATCCCCAAGTTCTGCTGGTTGGGAGGTAGCAGAGAAATTGGCAGTGAAAATGAGATAAGGAAGAAGGGAAAGGTAGGGGTAAGATATTTTAAGATTTGGTTTTGTTTCTCATTACATTCCTCCGATTTTGATTGGTAATTAAATAAATGAATTTCCCCAAGTTGAGCCTGTTTTGCCACGCGATGGTAATTGATGAATGATCTCTCTCTCATTGTCCTGATCTTATCCCATGACCCTTTCATTCTGTCTTCATTCCCCTGTCCAGGCAAGGAGGTTCTGGTGAGCACCTGGCATCCAGCCAGGGGCAACCCACTGCAACCTAAAACAGGCTTGGCCAAGTTTGCTAGTCTCTATTTCTTTACCTAAAAAGTACTGAGTAATTTATAGTCTGGAGTCTCCAGCACCATCCTGTGCTTCCTGTCTGGTCATGCCATGATTTGTTCTCCTGTACACTGTGTCTTTTGTCCCTGCCCTCTGCTCTCAGCCAAGTTGATGTTCCTCTACAGTGTATTCATCATACTTAAATATGTACATGTTAGAGGTATGCATTACTTGCTAATGTTCTACTTAAAAAAGGTATGTTAAAACATGGAGAGAAACTCAAAACTCAAGAGGCAGAGATGATGCCCTGAGATTTGCAGAAATTACTGTTAGAGTTAAAGAGAGATAAATAAAAGGGCCAAAATGAGTTCATAGAGACCAAGCTGAATAGTCCTCAGTGCTCAGTTGTTGGCCAGTTAGTTCAAAGCTTCTGGACACTGACTAGCAAGGGGAATAGTGTACACATTGCACTAGAGTGCTCCATTATCTTATTCTACTCTGAAAACTCTGTCTTCTTTATTCTACCTGTAAAAGGGTGTCGAACCTAAAGGGATTAGAACCCTAACTCTTCCCAGTTTCTTCACCAAAAATTATTCTCTGTGCTATCTCCACATTTGCCTGGCCTGTCAGAAAAACAAGAAGTCTCTTATTTTCCTGTTGTCAGATATAGCAGGAAAAATATCTAGTAATATTCATCTCATCTTGGGGAGGTTTCATTTAAAACTATTGAGATTAAAAACTTGAACCTCTTATTGAGATCTTCCAGTGGCTAGTCTCAGCAGCAGAAATCAAGGACTACTTTGAGTGGGGATGAATTTTATTCTGGTGAAAAGATTAAACTGGAAATTACAGAAAGATCATTTTAAAAGCCACAGTCTTCAGCTGGAGGGAAAAGCTGCATTAGAGTTATCTTTGCAACATTTGGTACACTGCCCACAGCTGATTGCCTGTGTTTTAGAGGTGTTATCCCCAAACTCTCATCTTGCCTTTACTACCCTGGCATCTGTCCTAACTAAGAAAATATCTATCTAAATACTCCCAACACTGATGCCTACGTTATGACTGGGAAGAATGTCAAGGATGAATGTTCTGCCTGTGACGCTGCAGGACCATCCTGGGCCGTGATGCTTTTCTCAGCACTACTGCCAAGAATAGCATTTGAACCTTGATTGCAGCCTTGCTTTTCTGAAGTGTCGCTTGGCAACAAAATATGTACCCAGCAATTAGTTTTTCCAACTTAAGCACGTTTTGTGGCTGAATTTATCCAAACTTTTCTAACTTGAACATTTTCTACTTGATTCAAAGGACAGCAAAATCTTAGTCACAATAAGCTATTTTAAAAGGTACTGAGCTTTTAAATTACTGTAATATTAAAGTACTGCATTTATGCATTTCTGCCATTTGTATTTGCATAATTAAAAGGGAGGATTTATATATAGAGAGGTTTTTTCATTATTTCCCTCTAAATCTTTTGCACATAGGGTGCCTGTGTTTGATCCTTCTGGGAGAACATGGAAAGTTGTAAGTTGTATATTTGAAAAGAGAAATAAGGCTGAATATTAAATGAATACAATTATAGGTCAGCAAAAAAAGGACATGTAGAAAAATGAAATACTCCCTTTCTAGTTTTAGATTGGGCATACATGAATCTTTATTTCTTAGAATGAATCTTAGAATTAGCACCTTACCCACTCCTGTTGATGTATGCTTTTGTGGGCGTATGACATATATATTCAGAATGAAAAGGAATGTTCAACAGGTGCCAGTGCTATTAAGCTTCATCTTCTAATCCTGTCTTTTACATCTTCAGTTTCTGTGGCAATAACTTTCATCCCACTGCTGTGTTTATAGCCAGTAACAAAATGTAAGTGCCAGTTTATCTAAATTCTTCTACTATTTATATCACTGTTATATACTGGAGTTTCATTTTACATGTATACATCAATTTAAAAAAAAAGGGAAAAAAATAAAAGTAGTTGTGATTCAAAGGAAAAAAAATACCTAGAAAATTCCTGGAAAAATGTAATCAATAGTAGTGAAAGGTGTGAGAATGAGGGCTGGGATCAAGCTGCATTTGCCCTAACAGGGAGGATGAGGTGTGGGCTGTACCAGGTCAAATATGCCTGGCTCTGAAACATGAGCTGTAGCCATGCAGAGAAAGCTTATGCAGGTAGCATCATGACATTTCTTTGATCCCTCTTCTACATGGTTCTTTATTTTCCAGCATGGTTTTCAGGATCACTGCCTTAGCTGTTTCACCTGCTTACCCTCAAGTGAGCCTGGTATTCATCAAGCCATCCCAAGCATCTAAGCCACTTTTCTGGGGAGCAGTACATGCAGATGGGTAGACAACCTAGAATCATGGGATTATTTAGGTTGGAAAAGACCTCTAAAATCATCAAATCCAACCATAAACCTAACACTACCAAATCCATCAGTAAACCATATTGCTAAGTGCTGTGTCTACATAACTTTTAAATACTTCCAGGGCTGATGACACAACCACTTCCCTGGACAGCATGTTCCCGTGCTTGGCAGCCCTTTCAGTGAAGAAATTTTTCCTTATATTCAGCCTAAATTTCTCCTGGCACAACCTGTGGTAATTTTTGTCATCTTAACACGATAAGCTTTTGAGCAAAAGGACAAAGCAATGCACCAGTATCTCACACTGGAGTGACTGAAAACACGATAAAGTAGGCAACTGATACTAGTGACAGCAGTTGTGAAAAAAGCATAGATGTTTAATGACAACAGCCTGTGAAGGACACAGCCTCAGCTTTCAGCAAGTGAGCAATAAATGTCACATTTGACTGAATCTTTCCCATCTCATCCAGGCTTTCCCTTTGCTTTTATCATGCGTGAGCAGAGTTTGGCACAGTAAAAATGGCATCCTCCTCCTGTCAAGTGTATTCACAGGCTCCTACAGTGCCTGTGAATAGGCACTGCCCAGGATGATTCAGAGAGTGGAGCCTCCTCCAGAAAGGCATCGATTGTGCTGCTTTGAATCAGACATGGTATGACTTTTACTTACTGCTGTAAATTGACTTTGTTTTCATATCTGTGTGTCAGTTTTGCCTACATACTAAAATGTTATCTGCCTCCAGTTCCTTCAGAAAGGGAAGATGCATGTCTCAATACATAAGGACTATTCATCTAGGGAGCAGTCAGGTCAGGGTCTATTTTGAAGGCATCTTTCTCTACTGGGACTGTTGTAAACCTATATCCTTCAAAAAGGAATTTATTGTGTACAGGCTGATAGCATCAGAGTGCCACAGCTGCTTGACACACATTGGTGAAAGAAAGCTTGTAGAGACTGTTCACATGTTTCAAGTTTGGGAAGGTGATTGTAGGAGGGAGAGGACACAGGAAGAAATATTCTTTCTGGTGTGGTCATTCCCAGGTGGAAGGCTCATGGTTTCACAGTGTTCTCTTATTCCTCTTACATCCATCTCACAACCCTCCAAACAATTCAGTTACAATCTGACCTATGATCTCCACCAGTATGGAGGGGGCAGTCTGTGATTATTAACTGTCTCTTTTTTCTGACTATTTTCCTAATAATTATTCTAAGCATTTAGAAAAAAAGGAAAGTGTTTCTGCATGTTTTGTGTTTGTGCACATCTGCCAGTCAACCTGCCTGGGTGTTGAGTGCTGCCATTAAAGGTCCAGCAGTCAGTCTGAAGCTCTCTTGTGTTGTTACACATAAAAATCAGAGTTGGAATGCTTCTTAAACCAGATGTACTATAGTGTCATGAAGTGTAAAGAGGAGATTAAATGTCAAGGGTAACCTCTTGCTGCATTTCTGTAATAATTTTATTATAATTTATGATTTATAGCACATGTCTGTGAAACAATTATTGGAAATAACACTATGTATGTACATTTGTGAGTGAGAGAAAGGACAAAGATTGCTCTTTAGTAATACAGTGCCGTTTTCTAGTTATAAGGACTAGACATACTGAAGTTATTGACACTTCCTTAACCTGTGTTTTCTTAGAAGAAGCTGTAGAAGTTATTATGAAGATGGTGTTAGGAGCATCATAAAACAAAATCAGATCAATCTTTAGAATACATAGAATACATTTAGAGGCAGCCATAGAGGAAAATCACTATATATGTGAATATTATCTCTTTACGGCTCTGAGGGGGCTAAAGGGGCTGATAATGCATAAATTCAAGCTAGGAAAAATGATACATTTTTCCTTCGAAGTGGAAAAAAAAACCTTTTAGCAGGTTTCATTAAAAAAAAGTAGAAGAAAGAAACTTCCACACTTTCACAGTGAGCTAGAGAGCACGGACTTTATTTTTTGCCCTGTAGTATTTTGATTCCTGACAGGACATACCAAGTATCCTGATGTCATGGTATTTGTGATGTTATAAAACATCAGTATGCTTTTACAACAAAGACTCTGCAATAGATCAGGACCCCCCTCCTATTTCCTACAGCTGTTTCACCTCTCCCTTAAGCTCTGATTTCTGTGTTCTCACCTCCTCATCTCGCGCAATGCTTTCCTGCCACTCAATATTTTTCTCATCCACCCTCAAAGATCAATTTTTACCAAGCCATGATTAGGATGGTTTCTGGCTACAGCTTAAGGCTCAATCAGCCCACCATAATTCACCCTCCCTTGTCTCTACTCACTATTCCTGCTTACCATTATTGTTGCCTTTGTGAATATACTCCTTGCCCTGTTTTTTTCTTGTCTCCTGCAGAGATATTAGATGTTTTCTGCAGCATCAGTTCTGGACTACAGTCTGCTACACCACCTCTTAGGGAGTTAGGATGCTCCAAGCATGGAACTGGGGACTCAAGATCATCACTGTGCTTACAGTTAATCACCTGTTCAGTGCTAAAAAGAGCACATTACCTATGGTTTTCCAAGGCTTGCGCTTTAGCTGGATAAAATGCCTTTCCATAGGGGCAGTGGAAGGTGTGCCTTCATACTCTTCAAGTATGGATCCTTCTAATACAGCTTGAGGACTTGCTTCAAAACACTAAGGAGCAAAAGGAGCTGAATAATCTCAAGCAGAAATAAAACAAAAAAGGAACCAGAAAATTTTAGTCATATATTAAATTTTATCTTTTTTTTCAGAATTGTGAGAAATATTTTGTGTGACATTTAGAAAGCAATCCTTAGCATGATAGATCGCTTGGAGAAAATTGTGGTCCAGAGTGTAAATGTTTTATTAAGTTCTAAACTTGGAGAAAGACTTTCACTGGGAATTGTCGATGTTGACAGCCCAGTTTACAATCTAAACATCTTTTACCAGTCCTTTAAAACTTAAAGGAGACACTGAGTATCTCTGCATAGGATTAAAGTGACTAGGTTGTTTTTAGCTGGGGGGAGAGAGTGGGGTCCTGTAGGGTTGAGCTCTGTGAGATCAGGAGTTGACCCCATGTCAGACAGAACCAGTTGCAACTCCAAACCAGACCCACCGGTGCTCAAAACTGGGCCCATCAGCAGCACTGCTGACACCTATGTGACAATGTGTTTATGAAAGGATGAGAAATTATGTGCAGCATTTGTGAGAGAGGAGTGACAAAATGAGAGAAACTCATTCAGATACCAGTGAAGAAGGAGAGGGAGGAAGTGCCTTATGTGATCGAGCAGAGATTCCTCTGCAGCTTATGGAGAAGATCGTGTTGGAGTTGATATCCATCTATGGTCCATGGAGAAGACCATGGTGAGGCAGACTTTCCCCCTGAACCTGTGAAGGACCACGTTGGAGCAGATGACCATCCGCAGCCCATGGGTGCCCCCACGCTGGAGCAGGTAGAGATGCCCTGAAGGAAATTACAACCTGTGGTCATTGACCACTTCATAACTCATGGTCTTAAGATTCATCAGGTACATCTTTACAGGGATATATTTGATGGTAATGGAGATATTAATGTGAAAAAAGTGATCTAGAAATGGATCAGTATATGAAATCAGTATATGAAAGCTGTATTAAACTGACTGGTGAACCACAAGAATAAACTCTTCCTAATTATGTAGGAGCATACAAATTTCTAAAAAGATATTAATAATGTGAAGCAGCTCAGTAAATCATACTAGCAATATTTTTGTTTTGGTGTAATAGAATACTATCTGAAGCTTGCTTTTTAAATTACTACTCTTTATTTTAAGGACCCTTTTTTTCTACTGAGGATGTGATTAAGCTTGTACTGATGTCCATGGAAGAACTTGGTTTAAAATAAACATGTAATGATACCATATTATCATTATGGTATAGTAATTACATGCATCATCAAAAGCAGAATGTGCCCCTAGGTGCATTCTACTGTAAACTCTACAGTGTACTGTACACACATTTTGTAGCTCATTTAAAAACCTGGAAATAATATTTTTTATGGTAAAATTTCAGATTTGGAAATGCACTGTGTATCAGGAATTATTATCACCTGATGAAAGTGTGAATTTCATTGTACTGCAAAAACCTGTGAATGTCCCTCTGTAGCTTTGCACCACAGTGGGGAGTTGCCAGTTAAAGGCCAGAATGAGCCCAGTTATTCCAGCTGAATGTCAGGTTTGTGGGATCTGTAGACCTTAACGTAACTTGAAGGTTTAGACGGTTCCCTAACCAGATGGTTCTAGCATCCTGGTTGACTTTTTGTCTCCATGAATCTGCCTACCTGTATTATAGTGGTGTAGTCAAGTTCTTTCTTGACAAGATAATTTAAATCTCCATTAAATGTTGAATTAATGTTTGGCTATGTTAGTTTTTCACAAATATCAGTGATGTCTGGAGTTTTTTTCATAGTAATTAATGAAGTTACTGCTTTATGATCTCCTGAATATTCTTCCCATGTAGTACATAAACACTTTACTTTCCTGTACCAGTTTCAGAGATGGCATTGCCTAAGTATTTTAGATAACTTCCTGGTTTAGGTGATACTTTCTGTCTTGTTGCTTTTCCTTTTGAAATGGCCTTCCAACAGCAAAAAGTTTTGAATTTTAATCTCTGGCTTTCATAGCTTCCCGCAAAAATAAATGCATAAGAGAGTAAAAATGTATGATAATAATACAGAATCACACATGTAAAATTATGTTCTTGCTCAAGTTTCCTTCCAAATAAGCAAAACCCAATTTAGTTGACACCCTGCCCACAAGCAATGTTTAACAAGACTAAAAGGTGACTGTAAGTCAGTCCTATATCAAAGTATTCAAAATAATAAGATGTCTCACATGTTTTCTGTCATTTTGCTGGGATTTGTAAGTGCCATTCCAGGTCAGGTTTCTCTCCACCTGATTGACATGGATCAAGCAAAGAAACTTAGATAAGCATCAGGAAAAAGATGTAGGAAATCTATGTCTTAGCAAAAGCAGTTTTGTTTGAAGAAGGGAAGAACTTGTTTTGCCTCTTCAGGTATTAATATGAATCTCCACATCATTAGTAATTAGGCACTATGGTTGTCTTCTAAATTACTTCCCAGTGGCCAGTCGACCCAATAACTGTCTATTTCACACCACAGATGCTGAGACACCCAGTTCCTTAACCAGACAGAAGGTTTCTCGAACCTGTGCTCCTCTCTTTATCCCATGAGCCTGGCTGGATCCTGTGGAGTGCAGCCAATTTGTATACAGCATATGCCAAAAGCAGATGGGAAACAAGAAGCAAACGTACTGTTGAGTAGTACATGCTCAAGTGAGGGAAAATGCCCCGTGGAAACTCCCATCTGAGCTTGTTTGGAGACTGATTTTAATTGTTGAATTCTCTGCTAGCTCTCTATAAAAGCCTTTTCTGGCAGCTGTTACACTAAACACAGATAAGTAAATATATAGTGGATCCTCCATCTGAACCCCAGCTTCCTACTGAAGCTGGGCCTAACACACAGCTGTATTCAACGTTGGTATATGTTGAATACATGTAGCCAACTAAAACTGAATTTTATGTGTTAGAAACAATGACTGTTACAGTAAATCTATAAAGTCTTAATAGATTCAAAAAGAAAAGAAGAAAAACCAGAGAGTAAAATTTCCATTTGTACTTGGAATCATTCTATTATGTTACAACCCAGAATGAAACATTTATTCAAAGTAATGGGCTAGATTGAACTATTATGTAGATAGTTCAAAGTTGCTGCAGTTAAAAACAAGATCAATTAAGCTGAATGTGCCATAGTAAATGCTCTGGAACATAATGTTTGGTGTGAATACAAATTTTGCCCTCCACAAAGTGAATACAAGCTCAACTTTCAATATATCACGTGTCTATTCAATGCCACATTATGTAAGTACTTTTAGTCATAGTGTTATATTTTGTCTGTTTTGTAGGCAATTGCATAGAGGGTTCTCAGAAAAAGTAATTTGGAAAAAATTCAGAAAGCAGAAAGACAGTGGTTTACACTATCCACTTCTTAAACCCCAAAACAGAAAATAGAGCATGGAGGTGGTTACACAAATTTTGTTACAGTGCATATTATTTCAGCTATTTTTCTTCTTAATTTATTAAACACAATGTGGTAAAACATTGAAAATAGCCCTAATAGATTTTCTAATATATAAATAAAAGCCAAGAGGACTCATATGCTTGCTTTTCTTAGTTCATTTTAGTTTCTGCACATGTCCTCATGGATACAGGATTTAATCTATGGCTCTGAGAATCCCACACATGAACTTAGGTTCTTAAGGAACCGTTTTTAATGCAAGAACTACCTGAAACCATTTCTAAACTCAGCAACCTTCTTTTAGAAGATGTATTGGTGTATTCTTCTTGCTAGAATTTTGTGCCTGCAAAATTACCTTTTATTAGTTACTCTTGGAAAGTGAGAGAAAGAAAGTGCTATGTTATGAGTTGCTAATTATGTGATCACATATTTCCAAAAACTGAAGCTATGTAGAACCTATTGAACAATTAACTAACTGAAATATCTGGAATTTAATTTAATTTAAATAAATGAAGTCACATTTTAATAAACTAATCTATGGGTGGAATATTTTCATTTAACCTGTAGCCATTAAAATTAAGTATCTAGTCTAAATTAGTTGTCTAAATCCTTTCCTATTCCACAAAGAGCCAGACATTTCCACAGAGAGTGTGGGGACAAATCTGTCATTGGAAGTTATCTTTGCTTACTATGTAGAAGAAGCCTGAATTTAGCCTTGACATCCAACATTTAGATTAAAAAACTAGATTATCTGAGGTCCATTAAATGCTTTCAAAGGGGCTACTCATGGACTGAGGTAAGAGCCACTCCTGGAAGGTACAGTTCCCCTTGCTGTGAAACTCCTTACCTTTTGAGTTTGATGGACAATTAGATGGATGAATCTCTTGTGTTGCAAGACCAGAACTGTTGACTAGCGCTAACGCAAGTCGTGGAGACCACAGTTCTTTCACAAGTGAATTCTGTAAGAACTCTACATAACAATCCTTTAACTGTGCTAAAGTGGGCAGGCCAGAGAGCTCACTATGTAAAATCCAGTGTTTACGAAAAAGAAATGATGGAAATGGCCATTTCTTGTGAAATCTACAAAAACATCTGGCAGCAAAATAAACAGAGAAAAATTAAAAGGCCTATTATAACAGTAATAAAAACAAAGCACAGAAAATAACAAACAGAACTTTGTTACCCATTTTCATTCTCTTATGCTGAAAAAGTTTGAGAAATGCAATGAAAGAGTCTGGCACTAAAACAAAAATGTGAGTACAGATAATAATAATAATAAAATAATTCCTTAAAGAGATAAACTGAATCCAGTTTTCACTGAATCAAGCGTATTGAGGGTTATATTAACAATTATAAGTTAATTTTTCATGGATTTTGTGCCAGGATTTTATATGCCTAAAGTAACAGAGTTTCTGAGTTATTGAATGTTCTGTTAAAATTTTTTTGAAAGTGGAATTTTCATTGATTTAATAAAAATAGATGATGAGAAAGGTAGCTTCCTGAATATGCTCATGGACTATATTTCTTATTTTCCAGACAAAATGAACAACAATATAATGTGACAGAAAGGAAAACTTCAAAAAAGTAAAAATTTAGTTTGAATTTTTGTATCCTGCAGAAACATCCCATTTGTGTCCTGTATAAGTTTAGAAAATTACTGAAAAGTTTGCTTTAGAGAGTTTGCAAGACAAATACATTTCAGTTTGTATACTATTATGCTTTTGTAATAAGTTATATATTAAAAGACAAAATTTTAAAGTATGCATATAGTTCAGCATACATGCAGCATCATTAGGTTAGGGCTAAGGAGAATTTGATTTGCCTTTGATTTTGAAATGGAATCTGTGCCACTGATCAGATCCCCTCGTAGTTTTTATTAATTATGAATTAATTACTGAAATGTTGACTTTCACATTTGACCAATCACTTATGCTAGATTTCATCTCTGAATGAACTTTCATGCTTCCTTACATGTAGCTTCATGTAGGGGTGTGCTCTCCATAAACCCTGCCAGTTAATATACTATGGAGATCCAAAATGTTTCTTGTTTATTTTATGACTAAAAATTAATCTTTAGAGTAATTAAGCTGTTGTAGTACTAAAACATATATTGGGGTTTTTGCCATTGCCTTTATTTTTGTACCTGCTTTGTTTTTTGGGTCGAAGTGTCTGTTTTGCCCCATGTAAGTTTTTTGGGAAGAGGGTTCACTTTATTTCTCTTTGTAGAGAATCTGAGAGTAGGTGTTAGTAGATGCTATGCATCTGATTGATCCTAGGCAGTACGGTAACAGCAATGGATGAGGAAATAATCAGTCAGCTTCTTCAGAGTTTGGAGCTAGTTTCTGAACACTATTATAGCTATGGCAATATTAAAGTATTTCACATGAGATGTCACACGAATGTGTAGTTGTACTAGGGCAAAGCAAAGGTTCACACAGCTCAATGAGCAATGTGAACCTTCAGCAATGAGCAGAAGTAGATGCTTAGGGGAAGAACAGAATAAAAGTTCTGTAAACTACAGTTGTTCTAAGTATTCTTCCAGAGACTCCTGTTAGAGGCTCAGAAGTCCCTGAATGAACTGCTTTAATCTGTGTCAAAGAATCTTCCAAAGATTTCTATGCAATGAATGTAACGATTTCCCGGTTGAAAGCAGGTACACTTTTGGTGTTATAAACTCGTTGGCAATACATTCCTCAACTTAGCTAAGTGAAATCATTAAAATTAGTGTGATATCTGCCCTACCTGAATTAAAATTAGATGTTTGTCATTGTAATACACAGTTGTCAACGTGTTGGACGAGGTGCTTATTCACATGCTTGCAGCTTGGCACACATTTCTGTTCCCTTTGATATGCCATCATTTAAACAACGTATCGCATCAAGATTCTGTCCTTGGCACTTGCATTGCTGCTTTCAAAGCAAAATAAAATATACAACTGACAGCATTTTACAGCTATAATGGCTTAGTTGTAAACTGCCTTCTGTTACCTAGAATATGAAAGAGGCAATAGAAAAAGTTTGTTCCATCCCCAGAACAATTCCTAACAGGATCTCAAAAGATCTGTCATTTTGATGGAGATGCTATGATACATTATAAGGACACCTAAAAAAAAATCTCTATGGACTTTCACTGAAGTTTTTCCATCATTCTTTTATATCCTAATGACATCATAAAAACCATATTAAAAGATTTATTCTCTTCTGAAATGGCTGTTTTGCTGCCATAAAACACAATAGTTTTGGACACAGAAATGTCACAGAAAAGCTACAAAAATATATAACTAGCCACTAAATATGATGCCAACATTTCATATTCAAATTGTCTTCCATGTATTCCGTGGGTTCTGTGTATTTCTTTTTAAGGAAAATTTCATGAGAATAGGGAATGGGTGTTTCCCATATTAAATTTTGCCTTGTTTTCCTGAAAGGTACAATTTTATTCCTCTCTTAAGGCTGACCAAGGATTCAGACCACAGATGTCAAACAAACATTTATAGAGGCTCACAAAAGATGTTCAGCTTTGCCAGAGTTCTTGACTTTAGAATTGCTTGGCAGTCAAGATGGTCTTTGTTCACAGAGTCTTCAATAAGCATGTGTCAGCTTCTGCGAAATTACTGTGATGCTAATGGGTGATCATAGCTGATCCCAAATGGCACCACTCCTAGTGGAGGCCTTTACCTGGGAGGTCACATGGCCCTTGGAAGAGAGAAATTGACTCGAAATTTGAGGAAATGGTGGAGTTGCAGCAGCAGAGTTCGACGACTCCTGCTTTCTCTGTGTAGATGTGGAAGGCATGAGTAGGCCCTTGGTCTGTAGGTGTCCAGATTATTATCTTCTCTTTGGTATTGCCAAGTCTATTTTAATAGGCTGAAAAAATACGTGTTGGTGGGAGTTTTTCCTTCACTCCTCTCAATCATGAAGCAAGAATTCCTGATGTAACCAAGTGCTCTCCCACATGCACTGACAGCCACCTACTCATGGCAGATATTGAACTGAAAAGAAGAGAAAAAACACAACAAAAATAGAAAGCAGTCCTCCAGAAAAAAGTGAAATATTTCATCTCTGAAAAGGGGGAGCACAAGCCCTAAACCTGAAGTGCATTTTGATGTTCAGTAAGCTCTTTCATGTCTTTCTGTTAGGGATTAATCTTATCCATGCATGGGGATAGCCCTTTAAAACAGCAATTAAATTTTAAGCATACACCTGTATCCGGGCTGACTACATCTTTCTGTCTCCATCCTACTTTCTTATTGTCACCTTGCACTCATGTGCACTTACCACTGTGAGCAATTATGGACAAAGACTGCTAGTCTTTCTCGGATTTTGAGGCCAAAAGACAAGGTATACTCAGCCATAAAAGAAGCTTTCCTGCAACCATTTAGTGTTCTCTGTGTAAGGCTGTGTAAGATTATCTGGTAGGCATAGATATCTAACACTTTGAACAAATGAATTAAAATATGAGATGAAGGCCAAGTAAATGAAAGGGACAACAAATACACAGAAAGTTGTCTTTCACTTATCAAACATTTCTTATGAATACTTTAAAAAGAATTCNCCCTCTGGAAGATAGATAATCCATTTTTCATTTTTTACTCCATGTCTCCAACTTGGACAATTTCTTCAATGTGTAGCTTAAGCCTTCATTTGTTGAGTTTTCCTGCCCCTCCCTTTTTCCTAAATCAGAATATTTAAATATGGAAATAAATACTAAATGCAGAATATTTTATAATATTAAAATATTTTCCCAACTAAGTTTCTAAAAATGTGTTCTCTAACTAAAAAATCTACAGAGAGATTTATATAATTTTTTTTTCTGACAAGGTTTCCATTTGAAGATATCAGATTAAATAAATTTTACATCTTGAAAGTTATCATGATGTTCTGATGTAACAAAATCCTTGTATCTCCTCCAAAGAGTCAGCCCAATTTGGCAGTGCTTCTTCTTTCCAAATTGAATGATGCTCAACAGTTTCATAGGTCTTAGGAAAGCTTTTGCTTCTTGAACAGGAAAATTAATAATGAACTACTTTTCAGATTTGCTCAGTGGCCCCAAGGTCCAACGGATTAAAGAAATTTGTTTTCCTCTTTATCATAAATTTGAAAGATCAACTTGTCTCATGTTCCTTTAACTCTTCATATTTTGTGAAGCATTTCATGTGGTTTTTAACACTCTTTGGGTGATCTCTTATTAAATATGTCATGTATCCAAAAGCTTTATACACTTTATATTACATGCATAAGAATGTCTTCCCAAATCTTTAAAGACTGTGTAGAGTATAGACACTGATCCAGAGGTGAGGGAAGAAGGGACAGGAAGCATGGGAGAATTTCCATGACAGCAATACTTGTAAGGAAGTCAGTTGTTTGCAATAAACCATGTGGAGAAACATGTCCTCTCTCATGCTACAACCTACCTTGTTCTTTGTATTCAACACTCAGCTGAAAACTGTGCCCACTGTTTTGATTATAAGGCTAAAGAGGCATTCACTCACACCTTCCAAGGTCATTCTGTAAGCAGAAGAGTAAGTGATCATCTTACCTTCATAGAGATTCCTTTCCCAACACAGGAGACATGTATTCACATTTTCTTTATTCAGAGGTTTCCTTCTGTGCTGAAAAGGTAATCAGTGTTTACTTTTATAAACTAGGTCATGGATCTTGTTATGAAGGCCTGTCCTGTTAGCCAGCAGTTACTATATTTTAGCCCATTCCATTTTTCAATATCAATGGCCTTCAATATTTTTTTCTGAATTAAGGCTAGACTATAATCTTTTCCCTGTAGCCTCTGCCTTCTATCAGTACTGGAGCATTTTTTCCTTCAAAAGATAATGGATAGTGGGTAGTTTCCCTGTGCATAATTAGTTTAGAAAAAAAATAGTATGGAAATCAAAATACCTATAAAAATATGGCTATCAGCCTGTTCCAATGTGCTACCATTCTATGCTCAGATTTTAATATGAACACAAAAAATATATATTAACTTTCCATCCTCTGATGATGATATCGTGTTTCAACAGTCATGTGTTTTTAATGAGGCTAAGGTAGTGTTTTGCAAAAAATTAAAATTTCTTGCTTTTGAGCTTTTCAGGGGTAGGTGGCCTTTTATTATTTGGCTATAAACATCTGTTATCTATTCAGAAATAATTATCTGTTGCTCCTTTTTTATGCCAAATTAACATGATCTCTGGTTAACAAAGTGTTATCAATTTTTTAAATTAATCTTTCTAACTAGAAGCCTGCTGGCTTTATGAAAAACATACTTTAACATTATTTCTGCATTGCATGATTTTTGGAACACACAACTTTGACTGAAATTCAAACCATTTTTCATAATTCTGTTGTTTCTTAATGTTTTACTTCTAGTACTGGAAGGACTTTGCACTATTCCATCTTAGGATACACCATGTTTTGATTTTTGTGGTGTTGGGTTTTTTGGGGGTGGTTTACCGTGGTTTTTTTATGGTAGATAGGG
>VZTN01021385.1:54690-69228 GCA_013400515.1 Erpornis zantholeuca | reverse complement strand
TGCCACATACATTGTCTGAACGCAGAGTTTCTCATACTATAAAAATTAATTCTGATGGCTCAGAGATATTTAACATATGCCAAAAATCCAGGCCATTCCTGTTAAATTCAACAAGTTCTGAATTTCACACATCAGAGTGTAGCAGTGCTCGTTAGCATATAATAGGATCTAAATATGGAATATGCAAATGTGTAAAGACAAAAAGTGGCTTAATGAGGATGAAGATCCTTGCTGTCACTCTTTTTAGGTAAGTATTGAAACATGGAGAACATCAGCTTTTTCATTTGGTTTTGTAAGGATACAGTTTATAAGAATGAAAATCTGTGTCCCTGAGTAGTCAATAGTTCTCAAGCAAATGTATTTATAAAGCAATGTCTCTTCCAAAAACAAATGTGGTAGAGAATGCAATGTGCATGCTACACAGAAAACTCAAAAAAAATTTAAATTGTTTTGCTGTATAAGTAGTAAGTAACATTGTATAAGTAACATTGAAATGAGTGACAGGACTTTTTAAAATTCACTTTTGATGGAGCACAAATTTGATTCTGATAAATACCAATTAGCTGGAGTGCTGCTAAATATGGAGGAATTCCAGTAACATTCCACTGCTGATATAAGCTGCGGAGTAGAGCACAGTTAGTGAATTGTAATAAAGAAAAAGTTGAATAATGAAAATGGTTTTAACACCCTTTCAAAATAACCTATTAAGTTCTGGTTTTTACACCATATCCTTCATTCTCATTAATCATTCACTCTATCAAAATATTAGTGCTGACTTCCAGATACTTTTTTTCAATTTAAGTAAACAAATTTCACAAAAAGGACTCATTTATTCAGGGACTTCTATACAGATATTACACTATTTGTTGTGGATGTGAGTAAATGACATGGGAAAAATTAAATACCTTGCAAAATAGAAAGTACTGGAGTGAGTTTTGGCAAGGGAAAGAGACAGCAGAATTTAAAAACAACAGCAAATAGAGATTGTTTTCTAATTAGGCAAAACATGCACTGGCTGAGATAACATTTTCTAGCAGTTTTCTCCTTGTGGTGACATTGAGAGAGTTTGGGACAAGACATTCTCCTTTTGAAATCAATTACAAGAGATTTTTTCCTATTACGGGTTTTTCTCTCTTATATATAAGCAAGTAATGTTTTAAATTGTGAATATCAGAAACCCTGTAAAATTGCACTTCTTTTCAGTAAATTCAATACCTAATTCTTCTGTGAGTTTACTACTGTGAAAAAAAACAGGTCAAGTTGCTTTCAGTCTATGACCTCTATGTATTTCCTTGATGTAATTATGCCTTTCAAACTTGTATCTACATCACAGAACCCATTTCTAGTAGTTTCTTAGAAGAAAAAACTATGTTTCTGGCACTTGGAAAGAAAAAGTAGTCAAAGCTATTGTTTTAGCCAAGGCCATGCAGAATTACTAGTTCCTCAGTAAATGTTTTGAATTTTCATAATTTTAGTTTCTGCAAACCCAGACTGACATTATCAGAACATACCTAATAGTCCAAGCATGGCATGGCAAGAAAGAGGAGATAGCTGAGACTTCATGGCTGCACACAGACAGCTGCACACATGCAGTTTTTGTGCAGTGGTCTAGAACTGCAGACTGGCATCAGCAAAATGTTCAGTGTAACCTGGGATATCTGTCCTATTAGTGAGGCTGATTAGCTCAGGCTCAGCCCTGTTCTGCTGCAGCAGGCTGGCTCTGAGCTCATCACAGTGGACACATACTTGTAGTTTTACCAGACATGCAGATTTACCCTCAGGAAATGTGGCCTAAACATTGCACTAGAATTTCATATTTCTGTTCTTTGGAAGGAAATCAGAATTGCTCTTCAGATAAGATTTCTGTAACTGTTGTTTGGCTAAGACAAAGATAATGACTTCTCCATCACTGGAATTCAAATCCTGTCACATGTCAGCTACTTAAAAACTACATAACTAGATGATAGGCAGTGCAATTTGTGTTCAGCTGTAACAGGTTTTGTGAATCTTCAGCTGCACAGGCTGTCATTAAATTTCAGCATTCACATTTTAATCCTAATATTCCCGCATCTGAGCAAGTTTGTTGGAAAGAAGAGAACCTTCTTGACTCAGTACTTAGACAGCTTATGATCGGAGGACTAGAAAGCTAGGACGAAACTTCTCATGAAAATGAAATTGGTTGTTTTTCCTGCACTAAGAAAACATGATCTGGGAGAATGTGCAATAGAGGGAATTTACTTATTGTACTTGGCTAATTAAAAAAATAAATGTATTTGGCTAACTAAAGAATGGTCTTTGAACTTCTAACTGATAGCTTTAGCCAAATAAAAGGCAGTTCCCCCAGAAAAAAGTGCTTCTTTTCAGGAGCATATGGCAGGTTCTAGGCACAACAAAACCAGCCCTCGGTGAAATTCAGTGGGAACATCTGTCAAAAGAACCTACTTGGAAATTAGCCCAGACATTTGGACAAATCTCAGTTCCTTGTCCAGCTGCTGTGGTGCCAAATAATGTAGGAGAAAAAAGGCAGGAGATAGAGCAAAGTAAACCTGGATAACACATTTCACGTCTTCTTGGACTCCCAAGTCTACAAGTAAATGGAGTAAATGGCATTATTTACCAGGGAAGATAAACACTTATAAATGCAGGGAACAGAATCAGGGATGTAAGTTTAACTGAGTTGGTTTTCCATGTAGCCAAAATCTTTCTGACTTAGTAAAAATCAAGAGTACCAAAACCCACAAAATGTGATTATATAGCATGACTAGTCCAAGATTAGATATACAGAATTTTTGTAGCAACTGCCAAATTGTGTCAAAAGATATGTCAGCCCTTATTTCAGATTATAGGTAAGAAGTAAAGCAGAATTTCCAGTGTCATACACATGGGTAAGATGCATATGCAAATGCTATGATGAAAGTAGACTTGAATATTGTATGAAAATAGTTTGCAATGCAACTAAGAACTTTTGCTTTCAATATGAAATTTCCAAAGTGTTCTTCATGAGTAAGACAGAGAAGGTGGTGGAGGAGGAAGATATAAAATAAAACTTTTGATAGAGAACTGTTTAGTCACTAGGCTACTGTGCTACAATATTACTAAGGAGAAGAGAGTTACACACGCAGGATGCTTTAATTAAAATCTTTATTTTCATAGCAGAGTGGGATACTAATTTAGGGCAGGCTGATATAAAGTGAATCACAGCTAGGTTTTTGTCATGCCCCAGGCACATCTGCTGACTTTCTAAAGCATTATCTGCCTGAAAAATCATGACCTGGTCTTTTTTTTAAACTTAGAGTTGAATTCCTATAGTGATTTGTTGTTTCCTTCACATGAAAACTGTATTGTATGATGCTTTAAATAGTTCTCTTCTGCTTCCCAACAATATTTAATATAAAAAGTTTCCATGAGAAAAAGGTAAACAGGATTCCTCCATGAATCTGCTTTATCCAAAACCCACTTCTCCATTTTCATTCACTACACAGAAGTGCTTATCCACATCACCCCATTCACTCACTGTCATGTGAAGCCCCAGGCAAAAGACCCCATGAAAATGCTAAACCCCTTTGAGCATCATCCTTTAACTCTGAGGGACATGACTGCCCTGCTGTCAAGCCTGCCGATTTAGGAAAGGGCCTATCACTGCTCAGCTGTGTCTTGACATTTTCTGATGTCAGAATCAGGAGGAATCCTGGTGACAGGTGAGAATCTGGATTTTGGTTATTTGATTTTTTTTTTTACAAGGTTTTCCTCTCTCCTCATCCCCCTCCCCTGATCTGTCTCTTGGAGGTTGACCACCCGGTTCATATCATGCTGCTTCTTAAGGCCCCTTCAGACTTTTCAGACCAGCTAATTGTTTCTTGGACATCATGTATGGGAAAAGGCCTAACAATAAAAAGCATAGTTAAAACCACTCTGTAGCTTTTAATTTATGCATGCTGCTATTTTGGGATCCAGATTTGATAAAAGCCAAAATACAAGTATTGTTTATTTTATTTTCCTTTTCATGGGGCCAAAGAAGAACAAAATTTTAATCCCTTAGGTGTAGAAATAATATGTGCTTGTATTATGGCAGCACTGTGAGCTCCCATCTGTGACTTAGCCTCCCTTTTAGCAAACCATAACAACACATACTCTGAGTCACCCTGAAGAACCTAAAGTTAAAATAAGCTCATACCAATGAAACAGTCTGCTGAAACTGGTTTCAGTTAAGTCAAGCTGTTGGAGAGAAAACAACAGCAGTTCAAAAGTCTATGGTTCAGGTAAAATGCTACATAATAAATATTTTGGATCTCCTTAATCAGCATGATCATAAGAAATAAACATTATATTGGGGCCAGATGCTGACACATCTTACCCTCCTGTATTTCAAGCTGTCCAGATGTGATCCAGCTCAAATCCTGGATTCATATACACACAGCATCACATCACTGGGCCTGAGCCAGAGGAAGTACCCTTCTTCAGGACACTTGGATCTGATGATGTGTTTTGAAGTAAACAAGTCTAGACTAGTTCTTTGGTGCTATGTTCAGAGATTGCAGGCAGCTAAGCCCAGCTCTGGTTCAAACGGCCCTTGAAAACACAATGACTAACAGTGCAAAGTTATCTTATTTTGCCTGCTGTTGCCCAGATCTTATGAAACACATTGAAATTTCTCATGATTTCCATCTGAAAACATTAAAAAACCCTCTTGAGTAGTCGAAACTCAGCCAAGAATGTCCCAAAAGCTGTACAGGCCTCAAGAAACACGTTTGCAAACCCTCACAAACATCTGGATTGTAACAAAAGACAAATCTAGCAAACGTAGCCAAATGCCAGCTTTTGTTAAAGACATTTCTTGTAACTGTAAACAGAGTTGCTCATTTGATAGACAGCATCTGTTGCATTTTCATGAACTTTGAACATAAGTTCCCCACTTCCTGGATGGTTTCACAACTTGATGGCAACCTCCCTTTGCTGTTTATTCTCATTGTCTTGCCATATTTGTATGCACAAGATCAGTCTGTTAAAGATTCGGAAAAACAATCTCCTGGGGCATCCAGCAGCAGTCCATTTTGAGTTGTATTTGTTTCCCAATTAAGCCTGTAATCCTATGAATGAATGATTCTGATACGATTAATCAGAACTGCATGCATTCCACTGCTGTGGACAAATGGTAACACAATTGTGTTAAAGATCTTTCATTGAACAGCTAGGTCCAGCTCCAGTTGCAGAACTGGTAAGATGTTAAAAATGGTGGAGAAGAAGACTGGGTTTTTGAGAGCAAACTTTATAAAATTTAAAATTACAGATTGTGTGCTCACTATTAGCAGTATGCTGGGCTGGCACCCAAAAACAGAGAAATGTTTTCAATCACTGTCAGAATCATTGTGGGGAATTGCAAGCAGCTGATAAAGGCCTTTTGATCTCTTTCTTCCAAGCCTCCTGTTAACTGTCTTTTGTCCTTCAGCATATATAATTTGAATGTATAAATGTAATGCATTTTAAAGATTAGCCATCCTAGAGAGAAAGAAAAAGATGTTATAAAACATTTATCTTACTATTCTAAAACACAGTAGAAAAGCATCATAGAGTAGACTCAGCACTGTTTAGGCTGGAAAAGAAAATCATCGAATCTAACCATTAACCTAGTGCTGCTGAGTTCACCACTAAACCTTATCTCCAAGAACCACATCTTCAGGCCTCATAAAATACCTCTGGGGATGGTGACTCAACCACTTCCCTGGACAGCTTGTCTTGAAGTTTGACAAACTTTTCAGTAGAGAAATTTTTCCTAATATCCAATCTAAAACTCTTCTGGCACAACTCAATGCTATTTCCTCTTGTCCTATCCCTTGCCATTCTCTTGTTCCAGGGGACCGGAACAGGACAAAGGATTTGAGGTGTGGCCTTACCTGTGCCAAGTACAGGAGGGCAGTCACTGCTCTGGGCCTGCTGGCCACAGTATTGTTCATCCAAACTAGGATGCTGATGGCCTTCTTGGCCACCTGGGCACACTGCCAGCTTGTGCTCAGCCAGCTGTCACCAAAATATGTACTAGAGGTCTTGTCTGCTCTGTTCTGCTTCCTTGTGCTGTAACAGCCTTTGGTTACCATCTTTCAAGTTGACAGGTACATGAATGCAAGAGGAAAAGATTATTTTTGTGCTGTACATGTTAAATGGAGAAAGATACTGCTCTTTAATAATCCAAAGCCTAATTAAATTGAAGCTGCACAGTAAGACTTCTAATAGTGCACATCATGTATCTCACCACCACAAGCCCTTACCTAGAATACATTCTGTGTGTTGGAAGGAAGCAGACTTGTTCCATGAACATGCTGTGATATCTAAACTCTTTTTAATATTTTCACCAACACCTTTAAATCTCATTCTTCAAATCCAAGATGTGTTTTCACAAACAATTTATTTTTAACAGAATGAACAAGTCGTTTCTAAAACTTGTAGAAAGTAATGCATCACTGAGGTGATGGCAACACCCTTGGTTTAGTGATGCACTGCTTCAGCTTGGAAACTGCTTTTACTGCTCTGGTTAAGGAAGAATGCTAGATATGCTAGAAAACAGACTGACACTGTTTTCTTCTTATTTGGGTTATTGTGCATAATCCAGGATTAGATATTACATGTATTATATATTGTGTGGGATATGTGGAGATTGTAATTATATTATATTGAGTGCCTCAATATCAGAGGGCGATTGAAATTACAAGAAACCCTTCAAGGAGAGTAGAAAATACACTAGCAGATTGTGCAGGTTGGAAAACCACTTGTTGTTTTACTTTTGCCTTGGTGCTACCCTAGGATGACTCAGTACCTGCTTTCATTTTTTTGAATACTGCTTTTGTAGTGACATTACATTATCTGTTCCAGCTATCCTGTTTGTGTGACCTGAATTTGTACTTAATGCAAGTGAATTTCAAACCACTCTGGAAGAATATGTAGAATTGGACGAGACATTCAAAAGTGCACAGTGATTGTGAACACTTCATAGAATCACAGAACACCAGGCTGGCACCCCGAGGGTTGTCTGGTTCCATGTTTCTTGGCAAAAGCATGGTCTGGAGAAGTTTCTACTTATAGGCTTTAAAGAGGTTTGATTTTCAAAGAGCAGATCATTCCTAATGCGAGATTAGTATTTTGGGTTATAGTTAATGGTATAGTTTATATAGTATAGTACAGTATAATAAACTATAGTTTAAGCTATAGTTAATTCAAGTGAAAAACCAAGATGAAAAAATTTGAAATCTGCTCCAGAAAATCATGTAAAGAAACGTTTTCCTTACTTGCTTCTATTAAAGATAATTAGATTGTTAAAAATAGGTGTAAGTAGGCAGCTTTTGAAGAGATAGATCACTGTTACCAGTAAGATTTCTCAATTTTGAGCTCAAAGTGATGATCTCAAGGATTTGTCTCCAAGGCTCAGACTTAACAGCTGCTCAGGGCTTGGGACGTGCCTGAGAATCAAGGCAAGCTGCTTGTTTAGCATTTCTGAGCATTACTAAGGGTTTATGCACATTTGAATTATTGACAGCTATCTGTTAGAAACTGATAGCAGGCACCTTTGTCAAGTAATGATTTTCGGTGATGACCAAAATGGATAAAGGAAGCAAGAAGTTGTGTCAGAATTTTAAAAATGGACCTTTTGAAAATAGAGACAAATTCATTATTTGCCAAATATATTTAATACCCACCAGTTTCCATTAAAAAATAATTTTTCTGCCTTTGTGTCTAGAAATGTACTGACAACTGATATACCCAAATACCATGATTAAGGTGCCTGAGCTCCTTCCAGTCTAGTAGCACATTTGATCTGACTAGCACATGTATATGTGGATATTTACTTGCCATCCTGAGAAAGTCAGCCCATGGACATAGTCTAAGGGGGTGGTTTAAAAGATTACCCGTGGATGAGTTCTGGATAACACTCACATCCTGACTGCAGAACAAGAACACTCACAGGAATTCTACAGCTAATATATTTAATAGGTTATACTATTTGTTTTTCCGTTTCTAACTGACTTAGTCCTACCAGAATGAAATTATTGAAATTGATAGAAACATTTATATAAGGTCTGTCTGTCATAAAAGATTCTGAGATTTGCTAAATTAACCTATAAAATCTTTAAAGATTGTATGAAAAATGAATGAACTTTGGACACATGAACTTTGAAAATTGCATGAATTGTATGTACCATCTTTTTCTTTTGGAAAAAAGGTCTAATAACAAATATAATAATTTTAACTCTCTTTCTCTGCTTATAAACAGAAGGGAGTGAAAATTCTTCATGTCTACTATTCTTAACTAAAGAATTTTATATCCAGAGCTAAAGGTGAATCCACATGACAAGCTTGCATGAGGATGTTTGTGCTTTATGCAGTGTGCTATAACATTCTCTCAGTTTTACTGGACCCACATTAATTCCTGCTTTCTGTGCAAGTGGCACTGCCAAAAGAAAACATCATTTATATCTGTCACACCACTTGTCTCCTCATCAGCTTAGTCCTGCCTTCTTGCCATGCGTTGCTTTGCTGATACAGTGGTAGAGGGAGAGAAGGAAGGAATCTATGCTGATATTGAAACTGCTCACAGAACCTTCTTGTGATGGTGGACACTATGCCCATGTAGCCTGCACCTAAACTGCCTTTTGATTTAGAGCTCAAATCAAAACACAGAAGAGAAAAGAAACATATTTGTCTCACTGACATTAAATTTACAGTAGCAAAGGAACTATTTGATAAGCTGATATATAGACAATATACAGGTATTCAATATCTTAAAAGACTTTTAGACTTTTTTCCTTCTAATTAAATTTAAAGGTTTTAATTTCCTTTAAAAGACATCTGTAGAAGGCCTGTTAACATGTGTTCAGATTTTAAAGTGTTTCAAAGAAGTCTTTTGGAATTACCAGGGCTTCGAAAATATTATGAAGAAACAAATTTTCCAGAAAGAAAGGGAAATTTCCCGAATAAATATCAAGGTCATTTGTTGATTAGTTGGATATTTGTGCTCTGCCTAAACTTTCTCAGTTTTTCTCTTTCAACTCTGATTTGAGAGTAATGAATAATATTATCAACAGATTCTTTCTCTTCCTTTGAAAAATATTTGGTCTGAAGCAGTAGAATAAATCAGAACAGAAGCCATAGAAGTCCTGCAATATGTGCAGGATTTTCAGTTGGGTTAAAGCATGTTGAGCCTCCAGATTGTAAACTAAATGTTTGGCAAGGAATGTGTCTAGCATCTCCTACTCTTTTTGGTTGTTAATGTAACTTATAGAAGCCAAACTCAAACAGCAGAAGTGACTTTAGTCCATTACTCCATGGAGAAATAGTAAACGAGTAATGTTCACAGGCCTGATTGTTGCATGAAGGCCTTGTTGCCTTTGTAAAATCATGGCTCAGGCCTGTTGCTTTGGCTGAGCAGAAAAGGACTGTGAGAAGGAGACACAACTGAATTAGAAGAACATGCTGTGTGACCATCTTCAGTACATCATGATGTGTGGTGCTTGGTTGAATTATGTTTGTTATGCTTTAAAACTGTGTAAACTGGCAACTGGCTAATTGCTTAAAAAGGCCTGGTTTTTGCAATAAAAGACTCTCGTTTGCACCTGCCTGGGGAATCTGCGTCGCTTCATATCACAACAACAGGTTTTGTTTTTTTAATATTGTCTACCTCTGAAAAATGAAATTTAGAGTTGAGAGGAGAGTTAGAAATGAAATTGTGATTCACTTTGACACGTGGTAAAAGCTGGTAATTCCATTGCATCATCAGTTCAGTTATAATGCTTGCAATTAGTATAGGGTCTAACAGAGATGATGTTAAAATTATTTTATTAAATGGGAGAATACCCAGTTCATTATAAAACTGACTGCTGCACCATTCAGCACAGAGTTGGTTGAGAAAAAAAGTCCTCATAGAGAGGTCTCAAACAATTAGTATTTGATTGTGGCAGTTACATGCAGACGATCTGCTTAGATGCTGAGAGAGGCCTTCTTGAAACAAATGACTCACACTCTAAGTTTTTTTTACTCATGAGCATTTATGTCTATAGGAAATGGTGCCTCATATCAGATGTTTTCTGTGACATAAATGCAGTTATGTGTTAGCAAGAGTAGATGGAAATGAAAAAAGAAGTATTATGTATTTCTTTCAGATACAAGATGATTTGATTAAGATAAGTTTGAAGGCAAAACTACTGATCTGGTATACGGGAGTTTTGTTTTAATAATTTTGAGCTTTAGTTTTTAGCAAAGCCTACTTCATACAGCGTATCTGGAACCAATCACTTTCTTTTTTACATACATACTGGGCAAGTCAAATGAGCTATCACCTGATCAAAGAACTGCAGGATTTAGCTTAGGTAAAACTAAACACCAGAAAAGTTAATAAGAGTAAAAATACTCTTATTCTGTAGTATTTTCCAGCTTATCATACAACTGTAAAACTCTCAAAGCAATCCCTTTCTTTTCTCTTTCCTTCTGTTCATGTGTTGTGTTTAATCATCCTCATTTTCCCTTCAATATGTTGTTTTCTTCCCCTGAAAATTTGGCTCCTAGTCTGTATTCTCTCATTCTCCCTTTTCCCATCTTCTTCCCAGTTTTTATGTGGTCAAACCTGTTTTTCTTTCTGCATTATCATGCTGTTTGCTACTCTTTATTTTCTCATTTATTTCTCTTTTATTACCTTCACTCTAATGTCATACTTTCATACATGACTCTTACCAGCCTGGTAAAAGTCTCACCACTGTGACTTGTACCCATGTCTTGATGCTACAGGTAAACACAGTGTTTAATGTCCTTTCCCTAAAAGGAAAATAGGATAATTATTTGGTAGAAAACTAGACAATTTCCCACACACGAAATTATTTGAGTAATTATTAAACTATCAAGAAAGAAATTGGATACAGATTGGTAGTTTGGTGCTTCCTAAGATCGATATGATTAGATATTCAATTCTTGATATTTTATTGTCTGATTTTTCCAAGAAAAGTATATTTTACTCCCACTACATTTGTGTATATTACATCATGGTTATTAAATGTTACTACCTTGTATGATTTTCCAAGTTTATACCAACAGTAAAGCTGGCATTATGTTAGTAGTGATTTGGTGAAGACTCTGGAGGCAGCTTGGTTATCCAAAGGGATGTGATGATAGTTGTGTATATGCCATCACCACACCTGCTGATTCAGAAGGCTACAGGTCTCAGACCACCTAGGGAACATAATGAAACACTGATGTCTAATTCATGGAGCTCAATTTTACTCTGTGCCTCAGATATTATCTTGTATTAATATTGTCTTAATTTGGACCTGAATCCCATCCTTAGTGTAACTTTACACATCATTTCAATATGTGAGTTTTCTCTGGTTCCATTTCTGATGGGACATAATATGGGGTTAGTTGTTATTGGTGATTACCTGGTGTTCACAGTTTTAGTTACTTTAGCTTGTGCTATGTGGAAATTCCCGATTTTCTATTTAACATTTGCATTTATTATGGTCGAACTGGTAAAAGAATTCAAAGCCTGTGGAAGGTAAATGTAATGACTACATATTACACTTCAGGTACATGTGCATGCGTGTGCACACGAGCATGCATCTAGCTCCTTAATCAAAGGGAATTAATGATTCAATGTGGAAAACTGAGTTGCTCTATATAATTGAATGTTTTATTCAAATTTGAGGGAACAATAATTTTGAAGTTTTTGACTACTACATATACATGAAAAATCTCAAGAATAATATTTGTCATAGAAATATATGGATTTATTCATCTCAATTCTTTACTCCCAGAAGGACAGTGACTGTGAGAAGGACCAAAGCAAGATTACCCTATTTAAATGTGAAGCATGTTTTAGGGCATATAATATAAAAATATAGAGGTGACATTTGCAGTTACCTAGGTACTCACTAGGGTATGTCTAGTTTCTGTTCCTCTACATAGCTGGGACTCAGATATACTTGGTGTAGCACACTATAATTCCTACATTATTGGTCTGTGTAGGTTCCTTATATTTGTAAATCCACGTCCTGCCCATATATGAAATGGAAATGTATTAAAATGTGCTGTCAGACTAAATGCAAAAATGCCTCTCTATTCTGTGGTCTAGGTGTGGCCAAAACAGCCTGAAGCAAACAGTTCCAAAGTGTCTCCAATGGCAGAATAATACATTTGGCTCCTATCTTAATCTTATCTGAAAATTACCTCATGTTTCATGCTTCCCTCAGTCCCTGCCCAACACAGAAAGAGAATTTTCGCCTGGCTCATGACATGATTTATTTATTTTTCTGGTGTTATTTCTAGGTTAAGCCTTGTTTGTGAATCTCTTCAATGCATGGCAGTTAGTACTAAGGGTCAAACAGGCTGGTCAAAGAAGTCTACTGCCCTGAAAATGTTATTTCAAACAATGGAGAATCAAATGCTGCAGACTTAATTAATGACTGAATCCACAAGGAAAGATGAAAAAAAAAGAGAGAAATATTGTAAAAAATATAAAGCTCTCATTGATTTCTTTAGATTCAGATGAGAGGAGAAGCTCAACTTCTCTTTCCTAGTGGGACACTCACTGTTCTTTGATCATGCAGCTAAAAAGACATGTATGCTCTGTTGTTTGGTGAAACTGGCTATTATTCAGTAGAAATGAGCCAAAACCCTTAAATTCCTTACAAGTGCTCCTCAGTCAAAGCTTTACCTCAGATCACTGGCAACGGATTTAAGGAAAAAAAAAAAAAGATAGTATAAAATCACCAACAAATCTGCTGTCAGATTATTTTAAGAAGTCAGTTCCAGTCAGTTAAACTGACTCAAAAATATGCTGGTAAAAAAACAGTATAGTGGAAATGAACTTAGTGAACTCAAAAGAAAAACAATAGCATCAGACAATGTAGACTGCTTCCCTGAGCTTCCTGTCATACAGTTAGTCCCTAAATCCCAACAGAGCCAGTGAAGGCAAACAACATTTTATAAAGCAAACACAGAAGTCTGGGTCTTTCCTGTTTTTCATAATGAGGTCACCTGAAAAATGAGCTAGATATATCTCAGGTATTTGTTTTCTGTTGTCTCCAGCAGCTGTTATGCAGAGAAAGGAAGAGTTTTCTTTCCTGTTATTTGGTTTTTTAACAGATCCTGTGCATGTCAACACTGAAGAAAGAAAGCAAGCATGAAAAAAAAGCATGGGCTATGCAAACAATTTCTCCTCATACAGGTCATCAATGCCATGAGTCAGAAGAGGAAAACGGAACTCAGGATGCCAAGCAAACATTAAAATTACTCACAAATGACTTGTAAATTATGCTGCTAAAGAGGTAACAACAAGTTTGTATGAGATGTTTGAATGGCAGAATATTATTCAGGAACTGCTTGCTATTCAGTGTTGAAACTATAATAACATAACCTCATGCATTGTTCAAAAGCAAAGGGAAGTCTCAACAAAATACCACATAATTCTTATAATGAAATAGTAAATTAAATAACAAATTCTCAAAGTATCATTTAAAAAAAGTTCTAACTCAGGCAAAATATATATTGGCTCCATTTATACCTTACAGGCACTAGAATTTGACAATCCCCCACTGAAAAAAATTCTTATTGCTATCCATGTGAGAGATATGTTGCACAAGTAACATTGATCCAAGCAGCATATAGTCACTTGAAATGGGATCCATTATCCAAAAACAGCTATAAAGTGGCTGTAAAAATAGCTCAGTCACAATGGTGATCCATAAAANTCAATGTGTAGGTACATACCAAATGAATGTTTACCTTTAAATGATGTGCATGGCTTCACCTAGAACATAGTAAGGTATTCTTTCAGGCTAGAAGCTTCAATGTTGAAAAGTAAGTGTTGTGGTTTTCCATACTGGGACCTTTTGGGGTGGGATTTGTGAGTGAACAAATTTCTTTATGTAACTTGTTCTGAAAATGGCATATGATACAAATAAAATATACATAGAAAGAGAATTTTTATGAAGCTCCAAGAAAGACACTTCCTTTTGGTTCTACAGACTAAAAGGAGAAAGGACTGAAACAATTTCTGTTTAATTTCATAGAGTCATTGCGTTCTTTGCCTTGCTGAAAAACAAGCAAACAAAACCCCAAAACGCATAAAAGGTGATCATATTCATTAAATTTTAAACCACAGATATATGCAGACATTTACTGCCTGATTGGGTTCTGAGAGATTAAGTTTGCATAGGAGCCACAAGTTCAGTTAGATGGCTACAGTGGCTAACATGTGGTTGATTTATTGTTCTCAGGGGACAAAGAGGATTGAAATTTGACAGACAAGATACGCTGTAGCCACTTACTGGAAGAACATTAATTCCCAGAAGTCAGAATGTATGCATTACAAGCAATGCTTCTTTTCTTTCTGTTTTGTTTTTCAAGCAGTATACAGCTCAAAATAACACAGACGATGCCTGAATACCTAAGTAACTCTTATATAGTGAACTGCTGCACAGGAAAAGGAAGTGTGTCTGTCTAAGAAGCACTTCAAGAAAGCCTTGCAAGCATGCTTGATTTAATGCAATGTACTTGCCAAATCTC
>VZTN01021385.1:40481-53126 GCA_013400515.1 Erpornis zantholeuca | reverse complement strand
CCCACTGTGTCAGGAAAGACATGCCTCCCCAATCTCACTGTCAAACAAGTGCTTGTCAACATCCCTTAATTATTGCTATTATTAGGAATGAAGGTTAAATATACTTGCTTTGTGAATGGTAACGTCTATTGTCGGGTTTAGTTTTGTTAGGTTCAGTTGTGCTACTATGAAATAAAGATTTAATTGAAAGATGATTTTAGAGTCAGGTATCTGAATTTATATATCATAATTTGTAGGGATTTTTGTGCAAGCTGTGTCAGCATTTACATTTCAAAATGCTGGTACAAGAGGGTAGAACGCAAGTTCAGCAAACTCGGAAAAATCTCTCTCTCAGTAAACAAAATAAATGTCAAATCTCCAGGACACTACATGGGCAAAGAAGGATACGAATGAAATTTTCTTCCCAGACAGGATGCAGATTATGAGAAAATTGGAAAATGGACACAGCTTCATACACAAAATCTATCTTTGTACCCAGGTGAAGGGTTATTTCTAGAAACTGTGGCCATGCAACTGGTTATCAGAAGGTGATAGCTCAGAGAGGGGTTTTTTGTCAGTGGAAATAAGTAAATTCTTGTATAGTTTTTTCAGATATGGTTGAGTTGCCCTCCAAATTACTGCTCATTTCCTATTTTTTTCCAGAACGTGGCCTATAAGCGCTGGTATTTGAGCAACACAAAATTATCATTTTCATTGTCACAATGTATCACTAAGAATGTGCTGTAATCACCTCAGCATCCAGCAAGACCCTGGCTCTTGAAGCAGGTATTTTACCTGTGCTGACATATCAGCTCATCACAGAGCTGTTCAACTGCTTATTTCTTCCAGCCTCTCCTCTACCAGTGTAGCTCCTCTCTCCTCCTCATGTAGTTCCACCTTCTGTCTTTCTGGCTGTGGTGGACATTAGATGCCTTTTTTTTTTTTCTGAATTAACTTCATTTATTAATTCAGCTGGCCCATGTGGGGAACTGCAAGTCACAGCCAGTGGAGGAGAGAAGAGAAAGAGTTTAGACAAGAAGGAGGAGGAAGCAAAAAGCCTCCTGATAGATTCACCTAAGCTATATTTCTAACAAATCGTTTAACTTCAGACACATTCTCTGGAAGCACAGTTTAAGTCAGAATGAACTTCCCTTTTCATCTCCTTTTCTTCCTCTTCCTCTTGATTTCATCATTACTACACCTTCCTTGCCTTGCATTATATTTTGCACAGCTGTAGCACCTGTGAACTCAAGGAAGTGATCAGTGTCAGTACAAAAGAGTGCTGCTTTCAGGTTGTACCAAGTCAAGCTCACTGTGTGATCACACAACTTCCTGATCTGGAAAGATGGGAGATTAAGCTACTATGTTCCAGTAGCTTAATCAGACATTCTTATTGAACTTGTCCCTTCAACCACAGCCTGAAGCTGGCTGGCCCAGGTGGCAACACCTGACAAATAGGTGATACTTGCAACAGGGTGATCCACAGCCCTCTGCATTCTTATGACACAGCCAGTGATCCCAGCAGCAGCCTGACTTGCTGCATTCATAAATCAGGATACACTCAAGCACTGCATCTTAGCAGGGAGGCAGTTGAGGAAGCAATAAACTGTGCTTTAAACCATGTCCCAGTGCAATAGAAGAGCTTCTTTGCTCAATCTAGACTGGAATATGAAAATAGTAAAAGTGCATTATGGGATCGTAGAATAATTTGTGTTGGAAGGGGACTTAAACATCAACTACTTCCAACCCTTCTGCCATGGGCATGGACAATTTTCTTTGGACCAGGTTGCTCAGAGGCCTATCCAACTCTATCCAATTTCCATGGATGGTGCATCCACAACTCTTGGCAACCAGTTCCAGAGTATTATAGATCTAGCTAGTAAGGTGGAAGTTATTTCTAAAAGACAATCCAGTATAGTGAGAGGGGATCTACTCATGCATACACAATAATTGATTCAGAGCTGTACACTGGTCAGTTCCATACAACTTGGGTAACAGAAGTCACAATCATCTTGCAAATTTATTTTCTGACTTGAAAAAAAAAAAATTCAAACCTAAAATGCCTCCTGAGAAAGAATTGGAAAGAGTGCCAAACTTTTCCGCAGTAGCCAGGTATCCTATATACTCATCCAGAAACAAAGAGATCTAAGTTTAACCTCTTCAATTAAAGAATTCAAACTTCTATTTCCCCTTTCCTTTGAAAGCAATGCACATGCTGCCTATTAAACATCTTTGCAATATTAAAAGAAAGTGCTAGGTGAATACACACACCTCACCAGTGTGAGAGGAGGCTTAGTGGGCTTAAAAGTTTAAATTCCTTCCCAGTCCTGTCTTAGGTGCAAAAGCAGATGGTCCTGATTCTTGCCCCAAAATATTTGCCTTCATTTACAAGGAAGACCAGACCAAGGAAATGAACTATTTTAGTTTCCCACAGGGTTGTTTTAGTGACTATTGCTTCTAGTTTCTGGGTTGTTTCTCTACAGTAATACAAAAGGAAATTCAAATCCATCCAAAACATTTCAGGAATTTGAAATTAAAGTAAAAGGTCTTCTATATTAATTATCTTCAAGGCTGATCACTAAAATAGCCGTTATTTTCATTATTTTTCAATCAGGAATGTGCAGCTGACTAGACAGTGGCTAATCTGAAGGATGTAGGAAATAGACAGGAGGTCATTTCACAATTTGTGAATACAACTTATCTAGAATAGATGAAGTAGGGGAAACAAACTGAAAGTATGTAGTATTTTGTTAGTTGGTGTCCCTAAAGAATGGTTATCATGGTTATATATTTTGAAAAGAGTATTTGCTTATTCTGCAAAACTGCTCCTTATAAATCAGAACAGTAAAACATGTCTAGAATTTTGTGAGTTTCAAAATATTTACATTTGAATACTGATAAGGTCAAGAATTATCATTAACATTTAGGATCCTTCATATTCTATCTAGACAACATACTTTTCTCTTGCAGAAAACAAATAGTAATGATTTTGATGCATTAACAAGTTTAAAATATTAGTATCAAACAAAAATATAACTTTATCCTGGAAGAACTCATTTTCTTCATTTCATTGAGATTTAAGCCATTGGTTAATACCATCAGTAACTCTTTCTTATTTATTCAGTACCAGTGATGTTTCCCTCATTCCTTGTGCCGCTGAGCCTACAGTTGTAATGTTAAATGTTTTCTTTTTAGTATGTATTAAATATAGAACAATCAGTAACTCTCCCTCATGTTTGGTAAAGCACTGAAAGTTGCACGCATAGTGATTTGCAACCTCACCAAGGTGAGAGGGTTTGCAGCTGCAGGTGTTGCAAGCTATTCACTTTAGCTTTTTTCCCTCACCACCCCTCCTCTCTTAAAATAGCTATGCACCTTTTTTAAGCTTTTATTTTTAAGAGATGATACTGAATTTGACAAGGAGGAAAAGTACTGGTTTAGATGCTTTGGAGAGCTGTACTTGGCCATTTGTTACCTGAATAAGACTTCATTTCATGCTCAGTTGTTTCCTTGGCCTTTGAGAAAGTCCCAGAGCTCTTCTTCTGTGCTTCAGTTCTGGCTGGGTTCTTGCTTAAATTTAACCCTCCTTCCTCCTGGGCACAATTTTCACATGCCTGTTTAGGCAGAGTTCTTAAATGCCATGAAAAGCAAGAATTCTGGATGTTAAATATACATGGTCTTGTCCTTTCTCTGAAAAAAATATTTACAGGAGAAAGAGTTAATGTTTTGTTGGTGAAAGCTACCTGTGTATTTGGCATGTTCTCTCAGAAAATGTTTTATTAATTTGTCTTCTCTTTCTCCATCTCCCACTTTTCATGGCTTCTTTCTAATATTTGAAACTCTACTTGGCAGCTGTTTTTCCTTTGGATTTCTGAGAACTGCAAGCAGATCACCTGCTTATTGAACATGGGCCAAGTATCACTTATCCTCTAAATGTTGAGGAAAAATAATTTTAAAGAAATGTATGATTTTTTCCCTTGAAGAGTGTCTACTTTATTGCTTGGTATCACAGTCACTCTTTAAGTTATTCTCTTTTTATGGTTTTATGTTCTGCTCAGAATTCTAGACAAGATTTCCAGAAATCACTGAGGAGAAGGATCTGAACCTTTTGTTTGCAGTTCATAACGCTACAATTAGGTATCCATTTTTAAAACTCTGCTCACTCAACTATATAACACAGAAGTAATGCATTAATTCTACATTGATGTATCATCTAATCCTAGATACAGATTCAAATTTCACATTTTGGATATGTTACCACTATCAAAATTGTTTAGATAAAAAAAAATTCCTCTATTTTTAAAGACAGCTATGAATCAAGACAATTTTTAAATTCAAGATAGTCTATTTCCTCTGTATGAAGGGTATATGTTTATGCAGGAAAAAGGTAGGAGGAAGAAAAGAGAATGTAGCATGTTTCATCACTGACTCTTGATTTGGGTTGAAGTAGAGTGGTCTCAGCAGTGTTTTGCACTACAGAGGAATAAACTAGGATGATAGCCTGCTCACACTGGACTGAGTGCTGAACAAGCTGCCATCTGCTTTAGCACAAATAGTGTAAGGGAACAAAGTAAATCAAGGAAAATTAAGATTCCTTAGAGCTACCAATATCAGAGCTACTGGCAGCACTGGTATGGATGGAGCCTTTGCTGTTCTTGCCCTGATTCCCCCTCTATATGACCCAGAGTACATGCTGTGCCTACAGACTCAGTAACTGTTAATAAACACACCTGTTCCATCTAGGGATTTTCCAAATTCAGGTAAAATACAGAGGCTTTCAAAGAAAACAGAGGGGAAAAGCCCTTGGTATAATCAGTATAAATATAGCCTGTAACAGACTGTTTGATATTTCTCCTTCTTCTGGTCCCTACAGCTCTTACCCTATCATGGGATTCCTTTGTCTCCAGATGGTTTTTAAGGCCATCCCTCATAACTATAGTTTTGAGTTACAAATTTTACCTTCCATGTCTACTTAGAGCTTGAGTACAATTCTGCTTATGTCTTCAGGGCTGGATTCCCAAGATGTTACTTATCATGACAAGTGGCAGAAAATACGTGTGTGCTGGTATTTCTTATCATCCCTTTTTCATGTAGCTGTTTTTCTGAAATACAGAATCATACACTGAAGTCAATCTAAAGCCAAATTTCTGTGAATAGAGAAGAGTTAACACATGGTTTGTGTTACTCAGGGAACTCCTTGTTTTCAACCCACAGTACATTTTCATTTATAGCACTGAATCCTTCAGTCATGGTCAGTCCATCTGTAACCCACCATTCACCTCTTTCCAGCTGAGTCAGTGTTTTCCTCTATGTTCATTTATGGACTGATCCTGAGAGGCCCAAAGAATCTGCATCTGCAATGAAGTTCATTACACTTCCTGACAGGATCTGACACTTGATTATTTCTTCCTCTTTTACACATAGTGCCTCTCTCTATGTTGGCTCTCATTTTATTCCAGTGGTTTTCTGTAATAATTATTGCCCCTTTTCCTGAATCCTTCTATGTTTAGCATACTGTCTGATTTGTCATTTCCATTTTTAAATGAAAATCTTGAATGACACTGAATGTAAAATAGCCGTCAGTGTGAAGGCTTCCTGCTAATTTGATGATAACATCCCAGTTATATTTTGTGATTAACCTTCTAGCCAAGTAGATTTTTAAATATACAGTGTTCCTATTACATTTGCATCCACAGTGTAAATGGAAAATACATGATATACTATCTCTGTCCATCTACTGTCCTCACAGGCTACTTCAATCTGCAGTTTTCCTAAAACTTCTTTTCAGTACCTTACATTCAGTTAAATTTCTCATCATTCAAATGAGTGATTAATACATGCTTAAAGTGTATGAGCCAGTTGAAAACATTTCCTCATACAACATGATATTACTATTCATCCAAATATTTCTTTTCTTCTATATCACCAAACATTTAGAACCATCCAGTGTGATCCATGCTGCTTATTGAACATACACCCAAATGGTGAGGGAGCAGAAGGAACACTATGCCAAGGAAGTGGTGTGAGCAGGGCTGCTCCCTGAGGGATGTGGAGCTCAGAGAAGGGTGACTCAATCCCATGAGGCTGGCCACAGCCTGCAGCCAGTCAGTGGTCTCAGAGTTCACTGACAGTCCCAAACCTGGCAAGTCACAAGCCAGGGCAATGCCCAGTCAACAGAGTCGAGTTGGGAGCAAGGCAGACAGAGTCAGGGACAAGGCTGGAGCCTGGAATCCTAGAGCAGCACCAGGGCAGGCACCAAGAGCATTGGGATGGGCTGAAGTCTTCTCCTGAGCAATCATCAGAGAACGAAAGCTTAGTGATACCCTCAGGACTCTGACAGTAGCTTGGTACTTAATGTTTACCTCATTTTTATGTTGCACTAGTCCCAATATGCAATAAAAATATAATACATGTTTTGTGTGATATAACGTGTGTTTTCAGGTGCATTCTGCTTTTATTTTCGATAGATGTGTTGATATTGAGCATAATTTTAATTTGATTTTTTTCAGTCCTATTTTTTTCAATATTTGTAATCAGTATCTTTCTCTGCTACATTAGTTAGAGAATAGGAATATTCCATATGAGAAAAGTATTTCTTGCTGACATTGTTTCAAGTTCATGAGATTTTACATTGAATGAGACATTTATAGAAACCATTGTGATCCATGAGTAAAGAATTCAAATAAGTACTTTGTCAACACATTTTCAGTTGCAAACACAGTAAACATCTCTAAAAACTCAGTTGTTTGTGTCTCAAGTCCTCATGTTTATTGTGCTAGTAAAGTGCATATTTTGTTATAAAGCATGATCATATTTCAGTAGAATCTCACTGTAAATAGCTGAAATGCCTGTGCTTAGGTGTAATATCTCAATGAATTTGTTAGCTTAAAACTTTAATACTTAAAGTTGAAGGATACTTTTTGGTTCTCAGTGTCATACAAATACATTTCCATAATTTCTGCTCTTTGATGAAAAAACAAGTTGCATCGGGAATAGTAGAATTAATAATTTTGAATGCTTCATCCCCTTTGCGACAATTATCCAGCAACATTCAATCCAGCTGAGATCCTGACAGGATGCTCTCTGAAACCCTTGTGATGGTACTGGAAGCAGGTCACACTCTGCTGCCTGGTCCCTACCTAACTCCTCTAATTGAAATATGCTCTTTTAGCAGAGCTCTTCTGAAGAATTCATGGGCAGGTGCAAGGTGAGTGACTGCACTGCTGAGAACAAAGACCCTAAAGTGGTAGTAGATAATCTGTTGGCTGCACCTCATAACTCTTCACTCACCTGCTTTGAGCAGACATGGAAAGAATTTTGTTTTAAATATTGCTGTTCATTTATAGTGAAACCAGGAATTACCTTCTCATTATCTTTAGCTCTTTTCATTACTACATTTGACCCCTTTTTTAGAAGTTCTTCATATTTAAACACTTCCTATAAAGAACAGCATGTGAATTTTGAAGTAGAAATTGATCTAAACTTGGGCTTTGAGGCAGCTTTTGAGTATTGTGGGACCAGTCTCTTCAACTTTTATTTTCTTTCATCAGAGCTAGATACAAATATCATTGGTGTGCTTGGTGTTCATGTACAAGTCAGTTCACCATTCACCGTAAGTGAAAAAACAAAGGTTAGAAACATTTTCACTGTTTTATCCTTTTTCCTTATTGCACAACTTATTGTTTAAGAACTAAGCCACCTCTTGCCTCCATATCTCTTGCATAAGGAAAGGCTGAAGAAAACTTAGGCAACTTAAGAATTTTTACAATGATTCAGGAGGCATATTGGCCTTAGTAAGTGTAAAGTTATGATGAAAGCAGTACATTCAAGTTCAGCCTCTTTAGCTCATACAGTATTGCATTCTGATCGTAGTAGAATGGAATATAGGAGGAATAGCAAACTCTGATGGTGTTTACAAGTTGTGGTTTTATGCGTTACAATTTAGCATATACCTGTTTTTTCTCCCAAGATGTTTCAAAGTACAAAAGGCCCTAATTATCCATCTTCAAATATTAATTTTTTCTGTGAATATATCCATCTTCTCTAGTAGAATGCGTAAGTATCCATTGGTGGAACTATATGTTCCTGCATCAGAAAATACTTTATCCAAGCACTGAAAAGACTTAATAAATTAGTGTCTTGGATTACTTAATGTGTTCAGGATTTTCTCAGCACTTAAAATTACCCATTTATCCAATTTCTTAATCTATAAATCCACAGTTCATTTTTAAATTCAATAAATTCTAAGCTTAATATTTTTTCCATGACAGTTTCTGTTTCATCATGAAAGTTCTGTGACTTTGGTAAACCGGGTCCAGTATTTTACAGTTAAACTTGAAAATCATTATCATTAATGATGTTATTATTACAGACAATCTAACTACCTAGGATTAGATGTATTCTTGGTGTTCAGAAGAGACAGAACCAGAGACTGTGCTGCACTAAAGGACATAAAATTTCAGGCTCAGTTCCATTAACATCCATTTATATTTGCAAGCTCTAACTGAATTTGAGAACTGAGTTGGAGTTGACAAAGTAAAAGCTCGAGAAAGGTGGTCTGATAGTCTACTGGTCCATTACTTCCATTTAGTCAGTTGTCTCTGGAGGATCAGAAAACTGGCTGTTGCAATAATCATCCTATACTTCAGCGGAATTCTGAGTAACCAATTGCCTGCGAGACTCAGGAATTATCTCTTAACAGATGTTCTGTATTTGTACAAATGCACTTGCTTTTCATTTAAAAGTAGCAATGTCACTCGCATTTGTAAGGTCTGTGTTTTTATCAGTGTTGTTAAATACAGAAGAAAAAAAAAGAATGCCATTTAGCCTATGATTGAGGGTATAAGACCTAAAGTAACCTGACTTCTTGTGGCAACAAAAAAATTTAAACTTTCCTTTCTTTGCAAGAGAGTAATTGTAGTTCTCTGCATGTGTCTTACACAACTGACACTGTAGGAAATGGCCATGTGGCTGCCTTCACCACAGCGGGGAGTTGCCATATCTGTCATCAAGAAAACTGGTTGAGCTAGAAGTCACCTCAGGTATGAGGCAGCATTGTAGTATTTACCATAGAAAATGTGGTGATGGAGTTTTTAATGTAGGGTTTTTATTTATTTATATAACCACCTACATAGACAGTTATGAATAGATATTTTGTTTCCTCAGAAGACCTTTTCCACCTTCAAAGGAAAGATTTACATAGATAAACACCCTTAGCAGGCAAGCCCTAAACCCTCAAGAGGGTCTGTATCTCCAACTGTATTTCTTACTGTGAAGGATTTTCTTCACTGCTTTGAATATTTAGTAACCCTATTAGCTACTGGAAGAAATTCTCCTGTCAATTACACCATCATTAACAACATGTTGATAGCTGCTAATGATGTGCTTGATTCAGCAAAATGAAAACTTGGAAAATTTGGTTCTAAAGTGAAGATTATTTTGTAGTTAAGGTGCATTTTGTATTTTGTCCATAATGCACCTTGTCCAAAGGGTCTCCCTACCTTTCTATAATAAAGCCTTTCATTCTGAGGCAGATTTTTGGTTCAAGATGGCTGATACGACAGAGGATACACACATACAACTCTACATGGAGACTTGGCACTTCTTCTCCTTCAACTACTGAGACTACAGGAAGGTATGCGAGGTGCAAACACATGAACATTCTCCAAACATGGAAACAGTATAACTGGTCCTTCTCACTCGCACTAGATGGTGCTGCAGAGTAATTTTCTGAAAAATAAATAAATAAACATAAAAACAAAGCAAATTTTTCCCAGAAATGGCTGGTTTACATTTCAATTTCATTATTGTTAAAATAGTGGAACAATTATTAGAGGGGAAATAAAAATCATCGGCAATGTAGGTGTAATGGAATTTGAATACACAAACAGTCCAGATGTCTTAACTCTAGTCCTTTACAGAATTTATATGTCAACTAGATTTTAACTTTGGAAATTAAAATAGTAGTATTTCAATAAGAATGTTTCAGGACAATTTTTTCATCATGTCTCACAGTGCTCTGCTGAGGCACATTATTTGTTCTGTCTTTAAATACCCAAGCTAATGTCTTTGTAGAAGACCTCAACAGCATGGCATCTTCCAATTAGCTGTCTGGGATTCACAATCAGCCTTTACTGTAGGCACTCTTTCAGATTTCTCTCTGGAATCTCTGGCCCAAGATAAAGTTCTAACCAAAGAACACAAAATGTCTTCAATCAGAAGAGGAGAATGTGCTTTCTGTAACATAATCACAAAAAGGTTTTAAGAGGTTGCCACCAGCTGGGAGGTGAAGATATCAGCCTGAGGGGATGCAAGGGTGCACAAGCTCTCTCCATTCAGAAAGCCACAGGCCAGGGAAGGCAAAAGGGTGAGGGAAGACAGCACGGTCCCACTGCTGTGGTCACATCAGTGTACAAAGAGAAGGAAAGACCTGTGAGGAGTGGGAGACTAGGCACAAAATAGTTTTATGTTGGGGCTTATAGGCGAGAGTATTCACAGACAAGAAGTTTGAGGAAAAGAAGAATAATTTTGGGCTCTGCTTCAAAAATTTCTTATGTTATTTTCATTAAACAGTCTTAGATAAGCATGGAAGCTGATGAGGATGAGAACTAGACTTCAGGTTTTCTGGAGGAGCTCCTCACCGCTGATGTACATGCTCAGGTTCCCTCCTCTGCTCTCACTTGTGTTCTCTTCCCTGTCATGCAGGTGCATCCCAGGAGCAAAAAGTTGATTTCTGCCTTTTCCAATTGGGTTGTGAAAGGAAAGGAGACCCTTGAGGATTGCACAGTATTTTCCATACACCTGTCTAATGCAGGGATACAGGTGAACAGATGGGGAATTCTGAGATAGACATATTTTTCTTTAGCATTTCTAATGACTCTTTTCCCTGTTTAGCATGCTATGCATGTGCATCCCATTCCGTGGTCACTAATATACTATATAGGGAATATAGGTATTTCACTCCCATTTCAGTAACTGAAACCTAATAAGACAAATAACTGAGCTCATATGAAATTCTGAGGAGAAGACTTTAGCTGAACACTAGAAAAGAAATCCTGGCTGTAAATTGTATTTATCTTTGAATAAGATTCCCAAAAGAAAGCAATCTATCTATTCCCTCCCCAGCCAATTTTAAAATTAAATATATCAAACCCATTAGAGGGGCCCTGTTTCTTTTTTTTTTTTTTCTGACACCTGTTAAGTCCTAATTCTTCTGAGTACACCTTACTGTACATCTCATGGGTGACTCTTTTTCATGCTTGTGTTGATAGTGTTTTTTCGCTTTGACAAACATAGAAATAATTATTAATAAGTTATCTAACATAACTATTTAGTAGCAATCTGTCTGCCTATACTGAAATTAGGGTTAAAATCAGCTTAAGAAAAATTGACAGTGTGTCTTAATACTTGTGGGAGGCTAAGTATTAGGAAATATACTGCATGTCTTTGAACTGGCACACAGGGAAAAAATGATATATCCTTGTACATACGATACCAACATAAATGCAAACACAATACAGACATATGTAAAGCAGATGCATATATGTCTGGTGTAAGAATGACACATAGAAGCTGATTTCTCCCCAATGCCTGTTTTAAATCTGATTCCATTAATTGCCAGCTGGCTGTGAGCTGGAAGAGGGCTGTCAATGGAAAAGGCAAAAACAGATTCATCTCTTGATTTAATAAGGATGGTTCAGTACACACAGTCTGCACTATGCATTTATTCATGCACTTTTCTAATTGGTCTGTTCAAATTGTAGAAGATTATACAATTTTAGTTAAATCATATGGGAGGAAGAGAGAGACCGAATGAGAGAGAGAAGGAGATAAATTATTAATTTCTATTTTATTTTACCTATTTCACCTAAATGTAGTTAGATATTTTGAAATGTTTAAATTTAAAATGAAAGAAAAATGGGAAATGCTTTGATTTTCTCTTAACTCCAAACAGCTATCACACACTGGAGTCTGGAACACAAAGCAAGCTACATCACATGTAAACTAAGAAAGACAGAGCACATATTGACATAAGAAGACTAATAGGAGCAGGAGTTTAAAAATATAAAGTTTTTAAAAAATAATAAATTAGGATTTTAATTGGCTCAGTGAAAAAGTTACACATTCTCCTCAACCTCTAACGACAGTTTGATTCTATGTGAAACCAAAGAAGATCATAAATATTCTGTCTCCAAGAGCTGCATCCAAAAAGACATTCAGGTATTTCCTGAAGTCTAAAGAAATAAGGTCATGCTTCAGTGACCATATATTTAATCTTACTGTTTGGTAAGGATACAAGTCTTTGGTCCTGAGGAGAATATTTGGCTCTTGCTTTGTGTACAAGATCCCTGATTAAAGCTGCAGACAACAGATAATGATTCATGTAATGAAAACTACATCAGATCTACCTTTCTCAGCCCTCTAATGCAGTTAAATACACAACATACTTAACCTGAAAATATGGAGGGAAAGAAGAAATTCACTCAACTATGTCAGTTGTCATTGATGTGCATGTGAGAAAAAGTTGAAATATCGAGGCCATGCCTGACCAAAAAGGCCAGCTCCTTTCACTTTTGTCTGTTCCTTCATTTGTATGGTATTTTTTATCTTTGTTTACATAGAAGTGGAGCTTTGTTTGGAATATCTATATCCCCTCGTTTGTAAAAT
>VZTN01021385.1:2441-29509 GCA_013400515.1 Erpornis zantholeuca | reverse complement strand
ACCTTCTCTAATGTGTGTTTCAAAACAGGCTAGATTTCTTTTGTTGAGAGATGTGACTACTATTCTTCATAGTCTTTAAAATAAAGCATTAAAGAAAACAGCTTCATTTCGAAGAAGGAAGATTTCCTTCCTATTTATTCCACCTCTCATTGTTGAATTGAACCTGGCTTTACAGCTTTTGGTTGACATCTCTCTGAAGAAGCTCCCCACAAAATTAACACCAACTTGTGCTGCAGCTGTTTGTCACAGCAGGTTGGCTGTTGTTTTGGAGGGGGTTTTTGGTTTTTTTTTTCTGGGAAGAAAATACTCTTCTGTTCTGCTTCCTTCCTTTCAGATGGTTTCCTACATCCAGGATGATGAAAGGTTTTACCCTTTTTAATCACTCAGTGGTTTTGTACCTTGCCACAGTTCCTCCAGGTGTCTCTGCTGTGCACCTAGAGGAAGTGTGCTTTTGTATAAGGGTAACAAATTTGAGAAATGTGATATGCTTCCTGAGCCTCCTTTTTTGGTTATATATTGAAAATAAAAATCAGGTGGATATGAAATCCCACAATGGTAGAGCAATGCAGTACTTCAGCCACATCCTAGGCTTTCAGCCCTCTTTTGCAAGATGTCTTACATCATGAAGAAGCATATAAAAAAACATAATAATGTTAAAGCAAATTATAATAGGGACAATAGATAACATTTTATCTCTTATGCCTTCAGGTGATTCAGCTTGCAAGCATCACATTTCTGTTCAGCAGTATTTCGTTTCCAGACATTCCACAGTGCATATGTGTATGTGTGTGCATGCAAGTGCTTGTGGAAATAAGGTCTTTTAGTGCACCAGTCTGGACTGCAACTCTGTGTTTCCAAGATCATCTACAACTCAGGTAGGTTAGGAAATCCCAATTCCTTCTTTTCACACCTTCATCAGGTAGCTGTTGTGTGTAGCCAGTAATGTACTGGCAGTCTATATTTAAGTAGTTCAATATTGTTTATGCAGCTGTCCAAGTATGAGCTCATCATTAGGCAAGGCCTATTTCTGATTGATTGAATAAAGTAGGTGAAAAAAGACCACACCCGCAACATTTTTCCCAGCAGAGATAATCAGGTGTTCAATGAAGGCATTCAGAGAAATCATGTGAGACAGACCTTCAGATGTGAATAAATGCTAAATGCAGTACCTTTGGCAGCTTTGGCCCTTTCATAATTAGCTACTAGTGATGTGGAGTCTAGGCCTAAAAGTTACATTTGCTCTTTCTTAGCTTAAAATAGGCAACTGACAATGTTGAATGGCCTTTGGCCAGACCTTCTGTTAACAGACATAACTCATAATAATTGTTGTAATACACATGAGTTTTCTAGAAATAAAATACAGCATCAGCCAGGCTGTGCATGGTGATAGAGAGGGATGTTCAAATTTAAAGTGTATTTGGGAAATCTTTTAATAGCTCAGTTCCTGAAATTATTTCTAGATAATGAGTAATTGTAAACAGACGAATAAAGGGAAACTCTATTTTTACCCATTATCCTAAAAATCTCTGAAAGAAGCATATTTTTTCGCAGCAGGTAAGTAATTTTCATCACAAGAATTCACATTCTAAACAAACTGTTGACTTGAAACAGCTACTGTTGCATGGCTGTAAGGGATCTTCCAGGTTTTGTGAATCTACACCTGAATAATACAGATTTGATGTTATAAATTTGAACTGTGCATTTTAGTTTCCTTTAAACACTTGGATTCATGGATACAAAATTAATCAATTCAAAATTTATGGGGGAGTAAATAATATCAACTCTTTGTGATAAGAACCTTTGTCTGCTGATCCTGTGATAGTCATATATGTTGAAAAAACACAAACCCAGGAATTTGGTTTGTGGAATACTCTAAGTATTATAAGTATCTTACTGTGTGTACTGTAAGTAGCTAGGGTCAATAAAAGGATTTCCAAAGCAGACAGCTTGTCTCTGTTTGTTTAAACAAAAGAAAAAAAATATTTCCAAAAGAAATCAAGCAGTGCTGCTAAGCTGATATTGAAAATTTTTTATTATCGGCAGCCAAAATTCTTTACAGATTTGTTTTTCATGGGAAACATCTTTTAAAAAAGAAGACCTCTTTAGTGATATATATGCTTTTTCTGAAATTATGAATGATATTAAAATTTTAAATCAACATACAAATTAAAATTGTATGGAATGTAAATAAAAGCCCTTTTTTTCTCATGAGATCAATAATTATTGCAGTGGGTTCAAAAGATTGTATTATTTGTGAACTGTGATCCACAAATTACCTAATTTTCTCAAGTAAATGTTGGAAAACTTCATTATGTTGCATGTTGTAGCTAAATAAAATGAAAAAGCTACTTTGGGAGAATTTAAATTACAACTTTTGATGACTATTTTTATACCTCAAATTGAGAGAATGGATACCTTGGTTATCGTGAATCCATATTTCTAGGGCTTTGAAGAAGTTGTAAATCCCTAAATTGATCTAAGATAAGATTTACGTGTCACATTTTAGCACACTTTAATGTAATGTAACATGGACTTTTTCCAGTGTGTCCCTACTTTATCCAAATCCTGAGGCATGTTAGAAGATGCTGGAGTTCTTCTCTAATCTATTATTTCTAGAATGTTATATTCATTCTAAATTTATTTTTTAGGGCAACCAGAGGAGTTAAGGAGGATGAACAATTAACATCCAGTCCTTGCCTCTGCATCACATTCATGACTGTGTAGTCGGTACATGCTTCTCATACTCCCATGGTTCATATCATCTGGGGAAAGATCTTTTCCTCAAGTTCCAAATCTCTTGTTTTTCTTCCACAGCATAAAAAAATTATCTATTTATTTTGAGCTTATTCATTGGTGATTATGATAGATATAAAACTGTTTGCTGCATGAGATACTCTGGCAGGTAGTGCCCTATCAGAAATTCACCAAATTTTCAGGAATGTCAAATTTGAAAAGACAGATAACAGTGCATGAAAGCACAGAAGGAAGAATCTGAGTGGCTAAGAAAGGGAAAGTTACTGTATGAAGACAAAAAATCTTATGAGTTCTCCATTTACAATATAGACAGAAATATATTTTCCTTCTTGTGGTGTTCAGCCAGAAGTTTGTGTTCATGCTTAAAAAAATGACATCCTGGGGTACACTAGAGAGCGTGTTGCCAGCAGACCAAGGGAGATGAACCTGCTGCTCTAATCAGTCGTGGTGAGGCCACATCTGGGGTACTGTGTCCAATTCTGGGCTCCTCAGGACAGCAAAAGCATGAAGCTCCTGGAGTGGGTCCACTGGAGGGCCACAAAGATAATTAAGGGACTGGAGCATCTCTCTGAGGAAAAGCTGAGGGACTGTTCTGTCTCCAGAAGAGATAACTGAGAGGTGACCTCATCAATGTCTGTCCATAAGTATCTGAAGGGAGGGTGCCAAGAGGATGGATCCAGACTCCGCTCTGTGATGCCAAACAATAGGACAACAGGCAACGGGCAGAAACTGATGCACGAGAAGTTCCACCTGAACATGAAGAAGAATTTCTTTACTATGCAGGTGACCAAGCACCAGAACAAGTTTCCTNCTCCTCAGGACAGCAAAAGCATGAAGCTCCTGGAGTGGGTCCACTGGAGGGCCACAAAGATAATTAAGGGACTGGAGCATCTCTCTGAGGAAAAGCTGAGGGACTGTTCTGTCTCCAGAAGAGATAACTGAGAGGTGACCTCATCAATGTCTGTCCATAAGTATCTGAAGGGAGGGTGCCAAGAGGATGGATCCAGACTCCGCTCTGTGATGCCAAACAATAGGACAACAGGCAACGGGCAGAAACTGATGCACGAGAAGTTCCACCTGAACATGAAGAAGAATTTCTTTACTATGCAGGTGACCAAGCACCAGAACAAGTTTCCTAGAGAGGTTGTAGAGTCTCTCTCACTGGAGATATTCAAGAACTCTCTGGACACAATCCTGTGCAATGCGTTCTCACATGACCTTTCTTGAGCAGGCAGGTTGGACCAGATGGCTCACAGTGGTCTCTTCCAATATTATGCATTCTGTGATTCTCTTATCTCATAAATAAAATGCATGGAATTTGTTCTCATTTTCTTCTTGCAGCAATTTTCTTTTAGTATATTTTTAAAATTTCCTTGCAATTTCCACAATACCTGTATTTCCACAAATATTTGTTTGGTCCTGTAAGCTTTGTCTTCAAATGACTTAGAGAATATTTTTTCTCAGGAATGCCTACTGGTTTTTGTTTCAATATCTAGACAAGTTATATAAAGATTGTTCATTACTGTTTTGTTCTGTTTCATTTAGCTTATAAGGCTTAATACAAATCAAGTAATGATGCCTTAGGTTTAACTTTCCTATTTTTCAAATACTGTACTTCTTAGTGTGTAACTCAAAAGTTTCTTGTAGTCTGTTAACTTCTGCTCTCTCATATTAGGTAGACATAACAAAGCATCTCCAGGCTTGCTCTTTGAGGACACTCAGACTGTCCTAGGCCCAAAATGTGTAAACCAAAAATCTTAGAAGGGGGGTAAGTTTGGGGAAATTACATCATTAACTAAAGTTTTAACTGGAGAATTAACCCTGACATACAAATGAACCAAACTTGTAAAAGTGTGAAGAACCTGTGACTTGGGCTCCATCTTGGCAGTAGCCTCTGAACTCCCCAGGGTGTACCTTTGAAGGTCCTTCAAATAAATACCTACCTTTATTCCCTTATTCCTGTTTTTTAGATGGCTACCTCAGGCATCAGTACAACAACATATGCTATCACATATTCTTTTTCCAAAACTGATAATGCCTTTTGCATTTTGCAGAGTTACCTTGAGTTTTGGAGATATCTTGACACAGTACATGCTACATATAAGAGCAACAGGCAAAGCTACATATCAAACACACTGAATTCAGACAGCACAATCCATAATTACAGCCATTTCCAGATATTTAGGTGGTCCCTGTGAAATCAAACCTCAGAACTGTGCCCAATTTCTATTTTCTTATTTCTGTCAGTGTAAAACCTGGACAACCCTACTACCACCAAACTTTTTTGACCACATTTTACTTTCCTGTTAATACAAAAAACTTTAAAAATATTTGGACAGCAAAAAGCAATAGCTGTAATTCGAACCTTTATTGCTGAGCAAAATCTTTGTTTTATGTAAAGGATTATATTCATTTCAGCTTTTACAACATTTAAAAACCCTACCCTCTCAGAATCCAACATCTGAAAATGTATGGGTGATGCTTAAGCCAACTACTAATTTCTTTCTAATGAATTCACATCTGTTATGTGAGTGGGTCAAGATAAAGACCCTGTGTATATTTATGCAGTGGACCAACTCGGATCCATAAATGCATATTTTTGCAAGTGTGGGCTTAAGAAATTTTTCACTCACTGCTGGCCACCAGCTGCGACTGGAATGTGTTGCATGTGCTTGGAGATACTTAGTCTGGCAAAAGAAAATATTTGGAGGGAGTTATATTATTTTAGTTCTTTTCTAAACCAGAGGTTAAAAAATGACAGGTGACAGCACTATTAGACACCACCTGAAATTTTTTACTGATTATATAGCCCACTACAGAATGTGTGTACATTGTCGAATCAGTGAAACAATGCTCAATCAGAATCCTAGAATTTAGCCCCTTATGTTTCTATATGGTTCCTGCCAATGATAATGGATAGCAGAGGTTTTACATGGCAAAGCAAGTAATGATAAGCTGCAAGAGAATTCTAGTAGATAATTATTCCATTTCTTTTTTGCAAATCTCAGAAGACATATTTCTGGCTGTAAAGGTAATCATTTATATTTCAAAGAATTTTGTGCTGAAAATTTTATACAAAACTGGGGAGTAAGTTCATCCCTTAAACATGACCTTCATCATAGGTCTGCTTTAAACTCCTCTTCAGTTTAAAATTATCTTAAAACGTAATCATCTTTTCATTATTGCTTTTAATTCTGCTACAATCACTCTTCTTAGATTCTAGTCTTGTGTATTGGAAAAACAGTAAGGTCTGTGTAATGCTGTGGAAAACCAATTGGGAGAAGTTAGAAGATAAAACTAACTTAAATATTATTTATATGCATAAACACCAAAAGATAATAGGTCAATACTTCTGTCCATTTATATTAGATTAATATCACTGCCCTGAGAAGTAATTTGGCCTTATAAACTGCTTTTAATCAGACACAACTCACAGTCCTTTCTGCCCCAAGCCCTGATATAACCAGACATAAGTACCACCGCCAGTATTTTTTCCAGTACTATTAACTTGCTTGGATATCAGGAAAAAGAATTTGAGAGAATGGAGAAAAAAAAATGCCCTTGAGGTGTATGTCTGAGGCCCTCTTACTGTGGTCTTGGATGTAGTCTGGAGCTCTTTGTGCAAGATGATTAACAAAGAGCAGGAGACAGGCCTTGTATTTGTTCAGAGGCATACAAGTAATCCATTGGCCTACACATGGCACTTGAGAATTTCACCCCTTATTTTCCAATGAATTTTCTTAATGAAATGAACCGTTAAGACCAGTGCATGAATATGAACTGTACATGGCACATTACCTATCTGCATTTTAGAGCATGAGAAATGTGAACATGTTCAGGCATCTGTGAACAGAAATTGCGAGTTGTGGAAAATAGACCCATTTGTCCTAAAGAGCTTTCAAGCAATAATTCACTCTTATAGAAAGGTCTATCCTAAGGTCATGCTACCTTTATTTCATAATTCCAGAACACAGCAAGGAAGTGAAGCTGGACACGACCTCTTTCAACTCCTGTTCATCAGAGCAGATGATACAAACAACACAGGCCTTTCACTGCAAGGTCTGTGAACAAGCTGAAATCATGGTATAATTTTGCCAGCAAGAGAAATCTATTGAATTCAAAGCAACAAAGCTGATTAACTTGTGTTTTTGTTGAAGTTATCTTTACCCAGAATTAATTACTGTATAATTTTAAACAAAAACCTGGTCTCAGATAAAGCATTCCCTAATTAACATGTTTCTACATGTAAATGAAAATGAACATTAAGTTTTTGTAGTTTAGTTTTCTGTTTCTACCTAGCCCCATTATTTCAGTGAGACTAATGCTATTTCACAATGAATAGAATTAGAAGTAGGTCGTGGAGCTCAAAGGAAGTTAAAATCTTCCATTCTCATTATATATACACAGACAGAGTCAGTCCTTGCTTCAAAAAAGCAGAGAGAGTTTACAGACAAACAAGGTAACCAAGAGAGATTTAGGTAACAATTAATCTTATTTCAAAACAGGTAGACCCTGGACTGTATCAGGCACACTTTGTGTCAATTCAGTGTCTGGTTTCCCTGCTGTGGTAAACCAATGTCTTGCAGTCTGCTGCATTAGATTCCATACAATGAAAGTAGAATCATAGAATCACAGAATTAATCACAGAATCATCAAATGGTTTGGGTTGGAAGGGACCTAAAAGATCATATAGTTCCAACCCTGTTGCCATGGGCAGGAACACATTCAGCTAGACCAGGTTACTCAGAACCGTATCCATCCTGGTCTTGACCATCTACAGGGATGGGGAGTACATAAAGTCTCTGGGCAACCTGTTGCAGTGTCTCATTATTACCCTCCCAGTAAAGAATTTCTTCTTAATATCTAATCTAAACCTCCCCTTCTTCAGCTTGAGGACATTCCCTCTTGTCTTATCACTACATATCCTTATAAAAAGTCCCTCTATGGCTTTTGTGTAGGCTCTCTTTAGGTACTGGACAGCTGCTTTATGATGTTCCTGGAGCCCTTTCCAGGCTGAGCAACCAAAATTATCATAGCCTGCCTTTATAAGAGAGGTGTTCCAGCCCTTTGATCAACTTTGTGGTTCTCCTCTTTTTTTCCGCAAGGTCAACCTGCAGCACTCCAGGTGGGGTCTCACAAGGGCGGAGTAGAGGAACAGAATCAATTCCCTTGACCTCCTGGTCACACCTCCTTTGATGAAGCTCAGTGATGGCCTTCTGGGCTGCCAATGCACTTTGTCAAGTCATGTTGAGCTGTTCATTCACAAACACCACAAATTCTTCCTTCCCGGAATAGTCTCAGTCCATTCTGCATCCAGCCTGTACTTGGGCTTGGGATTTCCCCAACCCAGGGGCAGGACCCTGCACTTGGCCTTGTTGAACTTCAGGTTTGCAGAGGCCCACCTCTCAAGCTTGTCCAGGTTCCTCAGGATGGCACTGCTTCCCTCCAGTGTGTCAACTGCAGCACACAGCTTGGTGTCACTGGCAAACTTGCAGAGGATGCACTCAATCCCACTGTCCAAGTCAACAACAAAGATGTTAAAAAGTGCTGGTTTCAATACTGATCCCTGAGGAGCAGCACTCAATATAACATCATATTCTTAGATGGTAAGTGTCAATCTTCCACAGTACATCACTCAGAAAACAGACTGAAGGGCAGAACAAAATGAGAAAGCAGATAATACTATTTTCAGTTTATACCTGAAAAGTGGTGATAGCAATTTGAAGCACTCTAGCTAGACTTAGGAAGTGATCTTTTTTCTGCATGAAACAGTGACTTTCCTACCTATTTCAATCTGCTGTAGGTTTACCCTTACACTGTTAGGGTAAAACACCAATGTCATATTAATTTCCTCAGTGCAAAATTATAGAAAATTCCTGAATACAGAAAGCGTGCCAGAGTACAGTTTGCATTGGCACAGAATAGGTGTTGCTTCTTGGTTTTGTTCTTGGAAAATGGCACAAAGAGCCTGATTCTGTGCCTCATGCCGTGATTCTCAGTTTTCTCACACTCTGTGGCAAAACATGCAAGCTGATTGTTTACCCCAGGTGCAGTAAGGAGCGTGGTACCAAATGCCTTGGTTTAGCACCAGTGTGAGCTTGCACAGTCATTCAATGCACTGCAATGCTAGGAGAAGGGGATAGATACTCACCAGAGCAATGCTTTCGGCTAAATCTTAAAAGATCTCTCTGGGAGAATTATCAGGACCACACTGTATTGTTAATATCAAGGAAGAGCAGACTCTATTTATCTGACCATTTCTAACCCCTGTGTTATCCCTCTGCATGGGTAGGATAGGATAGGATAGGATAGGATAGGATAGGATAGGATAGGATAGGATAGGATAGGATAGGGTAGGATAGGATAGGATAGGATAGGTTAGGATAGGATAGGATGACAGGTAGATGCCTTTCAGCTTGAACATTGCCTAAATCTGGCACATCTTTTGATGTATCGCTGGAGTATTTGTGATTTTTTTCTCTGTACAGTTTTTCAAATATGGTATATGAAATTCTGAAAGGTGTGGCCTAGGAAGAAGGTTCACTTTTCGTTTGAAGAGAGACATCACTGGAATCCAGCCTAGGAAAACCTTCTACATGTTCTTTTTTCCTCTTTGTATAAATATTTGCTAATGGCAGACACAGCTACATTACTTGCTATTACAGAGCTTTGGTGGTGGTGTTGCTGGTGCTGTATTGGTTGCCTTTTGTTTGGTTAGTTTCATTAATTTTGTGGTGTTTCCTTTTTTTCATTCATTCTGCAGACAGATTTTAGGCTTTTCATTTTTACAGAGGTTCTGAAAAAGACAAACTACGTAGAAGGTGATGATGATACTGTCTTCTGATTACCCAGTTGGTAGATTTTGGGACAGATGACACTGGATACATTTTAGAAAGCACAAAGGTAGCTGGCTGAAAGACTCAGATGTACAGGAACCTACCTTGTAACACAAAGGAAAGAAAATCTGGAGAGCAATTCAGACACTTAAACACAAGCATCTAGTGCCTTTTGACTACCTGAAGAGTATCTTCCTTGGCCCCAAAACATGTAAGTAAAATCTAGTTCTGTGCATTATCTGTCAGCCCATGAAGATGTATAGGACAGCCCTGAGAGTCTCTAATGACTCAGTTACCCTTTTTTGATCATTAGGTAGATTCACTGATTGTAAGGATGGAAGATATTAATTCTTTCTCCTTTTAATATGATCTTTATTTATGCATTCCTTTAATCTGTTGTTTAAAAAAATATACTTCCTCTGGGCCAAGGAGTATGTTTGAGTAAAGATTTAAGTTAAGGAGAATGCTTGATTTCAGAAAACTTAATGGAGATATCCCCAAAATTTTATTAATTGCAAAATATCACTGACTTCTGCTTTCCATCTGTTCTGTAACATATCTGATGCTCTGTTTCACATGTGCATGTTGGATAATCAGGGTTTTTTCCCATTAGCATGAGCAATTCATAACCTCTTTATGCACAGATTTCATGCATCCATAATGTAGACAGGTTATAATATAAATATTCTATTAATTATTCGTATCCAATCAGCTGCATGCTTCAATCACAATTCTATGAATAAGAAGCTACACACAGTTCCAAATCCATGTTCTCACATTCTAGAAGTAGGAGTCTTTTTACCACTCTCCACCTCCAGGAAACATCTCAATTTTCCAGAAAAAAAATCAACAAAAATGCTGACTCATTTTACTGTAGTTTTGCTACATTATTCATATTTAAGCACATATTATTAAAGAAAAAATTAGACATTAACTATATTAATGGCTTGCTTATAAATGAGTTCTCCTTTAATATGTGAAGAGAATGTACCTGTCTAAACACTCCAATAATGTGTTTAAGCAGGACAATTGTTTTTACTTCTTCTATTCTTTCTTTAAATATTTTAGGCTTATTCATAGCAAAGATGTGTTTGCAATGATGGATTTAGCTGTTCTATAAAGGAATCAATGGATTGTTTCAGGCCAGCTGTCCCTTAAATAATTTGTCAGAAACCGCTGAATTTCTAAAGAAGTTTCATTTCACCTTATTCTAAACATAGAAGTTATTTAAATAAGTAGAAAAGCACCCACCCAATGCAAATGCACCGGCACTGTTTTCTAATTGCTGTGATTATGTTGCATGCTCTTACTGGTACCGGAGCTGGTGGCTCAAACTGGAGAAGGGATTAGTTTCACTGTGTCATTGAGAACAGTGATAATGGTGCTCTGAGATGTGCAAGCATTGCCAATGCACCGTAGGGCATTATACCAATAAAATGGGAAAAGTGCTGGAGCATATCAGCAAGTAGTTGTGGTGAACGACTAGTGCAAGATTGAAGGTTTACATCACGTTTGGATTTTAGCCTGTGTTCCAGTAAGAGATTGCTGAGCTGTATAAAGTGCCCTTTGTCCTGTGGGTGGGAAAACTAATAATGGGGGAGCCAGCAATACTGTTAAATTGGAAATTCTTTAATTGTCAATCTAGAATTTTTTCAGTTTATAGAAAAGTGGTAGGTTCTGTTTAGGTGGCATAGGAACTGAAACTTCTTTCTCCTGAGAAGAAACCCAACTTCAAAAAATCCAAACAAAATAGATATAGCTCACAGGATTGAAATGTATTCTTACAATCAGTGCAGAAAGAAATCAAAGGAGTTCTGCAGCAATGGATAGAATTCTGTAATAAAAGCATTACTACATATGCAGCTATATTGCAACAAATAAATTTAAGTGAACTAATTATTTTAAAAATTAAAATGGGAAAATTTTTCCATTTAGTATTTCCTTTTGGACAGCAAGAAAAGTTAAATATCTATGTCTGGATTTGTACTGAATTTCTTTGATCTGCATTTATTCTTATCAACGCACATTTACAATTGTGAAGTTGCTGATAGAGACAACAGAGATAAGGAAGCCTTTTTTTCCTCAATAGAGAGAATCAACACCATGGACAAATGTGGGTGGGCAGTTTGGAGATAATATTGATGTACGTATTGGAATAAAATGCTTTTTATTTTCTAACAGATTGACAGAAATGCAGATTAACTATATTTAATTGTATAGTAATTGTTATAGTAAATTGTATAGTAAATTGTAATTAATAAGATCTAATCAGAAGGTGTTCAAATCTCATCTCAAACTTGAATAACAAAAATATTGAGATGAAAACTGCAAGAAAATGTGAAATATCTGTTTTTGTTTTTATCTGTTCAGTTTTCACTGGCATGTTGTACACATTTCCACCCAAGCAACTCATTTTTAGTGTTGTAGACTTTAAGATCAGAGCTGCGTGAGTTAGAGGGGGAACAGTGTGAGTGTGGCAAACTTAGAGAGTGACACTGTGGTGAAATTTAAAGATGAAATAGAGAAACACAGATTCAAGTCTGCAATTTTTCTATTAGGTTGAGTTGAATTTGGACTATTCTGTCAAAAAGAGTGGCTACACTCCCAGTTCATCATTGGTAATCATTGCCTGTGAGACATTTCTTTCACTTAACACGCTGATGAGTTAGAGCCTGTGGTGGACTGGATTAGCTTTCTGCTGAAATCTAATCCATCAAGACTTGAGTAGTTGCACCAAGTGTGGAAAACAGGGACCCATGGCTGTTGGTAAACAGTAGGAATTACACCAGCTTTGCTTAATCCAGTCATGAAACCTTTGGAGCAGAGGGGGATGTTGAGCAGCAGTGTAATGATGACATTATTACCTTACATGTGGCATTAACCATCAAAACAGAAAGAACAGAAAGGAACCTAAACCTCATAGTTTCCTTCTAACTATAGAAACAAATAAACAAACACTCTCCCCAACCCAGAACAAAAGCACTTTAAAAAGTGAGTTGTATGTTATTTATTTACTTACTTACCTAACTTTCCCCATGAGGGAACCCTCAGACTGAAAATCATGTAAGTTCATAATGTAAGAAGATTTTGCATTGCCATGTATCTGAAGATTATATAGCAATGAGAGACATGAAATTAGCAGAAGTAGTAAAGAATAATAAAGGTGGTCGAGATGTTAGATGGCACCTGAGTTAGTTAGGGTTGAGGTTTTGTAAAGAACACGAACAAGAAAAAGGAGGCAAGGATTGTGTTTTTTCCCTTTTCTTCCAGCCACACTGCACCTTCTAACTCTTCTGAGAACCTTGAATTCTAAGACTACAGAGTTTCCCAAACTCATTTGTTTCATATTGAAAAAGGCATTATATTGCCTGAACCAAGCTGATGCCAAAATATTTGATTTTTCCACTATCTTTTTTTTCCCATTTTTTAATATTTAACAATGTATGAGAATTTTTTAATGTTTTTTTTTTTTTAGATTCCTGAAATGAAATTTTAGAGGGGGATTCTGGTTGAATTCACGAGGTAGCACCTAGGTAATTGCTGAAGAGGTTCTGTCTTTGTAGTCATTGACTCTCAGGGCAAACCTGGATGTGACAAAGCTGTTGCTGGAGGGGAGTGTTTAATGTTGGGGGTATTATTATGGTAACCAGCTCCTGGGGAAAATGAGACTCAGGTGCCTGCTTGAATTTGGGAATGAGTCTCCTGAAAAATAAACAAAATCTTACAAGATATCAAATTAAGTAGGAAAATTGTGAAAAAACTTCTAAACCCTGTTTGTCTGTAAAAACAGATTTTTTATTCACAAGAGACCATACCTAGGGCAACATGTTGCAAAAGTTAAGCCAATTTCTTAAAAGAAAATTTTATTACCGTAACATAAAAGGTACTATTCTTGCCATAGTGTAGCTTTATGTGACCTAATTATTTTCAGATTAAATATTGATAGAAATAATTAAATAAATATCTCCCAGACTAAATTTGTCAATTTCCTGGGTACCACTGACCTGATTATTGTGGATTTTCCATCTCTAATATAGTACAACAACTTCTGCACAATATTCACTAAAAAGGGAAGTCCAATCAATGGAGAATGTTATATATCAACAAGAGGATTCATTTGAGAAAATGGCTAAAAATGTCAAAACCTCATAATCATAAAAGAGAACAAACTTCGATGGAAACCTATTTTAACCAGGAGCAGGGAGAACAAATCAATTAGATATGAGAAAGCAATTCACTGCTGACAGAAAGAGAAATAGCTGTGGAGATAAATGAGAAACTGAAATATGTGGAATGAAAATGGGAACGTATCAGAGATGCTAATGATAGAAAGTAAAAATAATAAAACTTGTGGAAGCTAAGAAAGATCAAGTTGATTTTAGCAGTATTATGGACCACTTCATTGCAAAACTATCAAAAATAAACTTAAAAAGCAGTGCTCAACAGATCTTTGACTTGAGAAAAAACAAGCATAGCAATGTATTTCCTAACAGAGTGCTACATCAACTAAATTATAAATTATGACTTTTAAACAATGGTTTCTAATGACTACATTTTTATGAATAGAACTATGTAATATATTTCTTTGAATCTAGAATGTTCTGAACAAGGAGACCTTTCAGTCTGCTGATAGTTTTTAACACATTTAGCTGTGTTGGAGAAGAACTAAAGGAACATGAATGTGTAAACCTTATGCCAATATTTAAAAGGAAAAATATATATCCTTAAGTAACAATGAGATAGAATCTTTGAATTCCCCTTAGAGCTAATGCATTGTAACTTTGGGGTGGTATAGAAGTTCATAAAACTTTGCTAGTGGGGATTAACTAAAAGATGAGAAACAAAACTTGACTGTATTACAGTATTTATCCATGGCTCATTTATGGTTTGATCCATGGTATGATTTATAAAAAAATGGCTGATGGCCTTCAGATTTTAAATTAAAGTGAAATTTAAAAATATTTAGTCACAGATGTCTTGAAACTCCTCTTTCCTGAATGAGTGTAACATTTGTGTCTTACAAGTATCATGGGTCCCTCCCATCAACACGGTAGCAGGTGATAGGCATGAAGATAAAAAATCATTGCATTTATTACTAGATATATTTTTTTATTCTACAAATATCCAATAGCTATCAAACTAAAAAAGAAAATCTGCAGCCATGTTCTTTTGATTTAACCATTCTAAACTCACAGCATTGTAAATGTGGTAATTTAGCTGAGCAGTAATTTTTCTTTATTTCTGTGCTTAGTGGATTGAGTTCTGAAACATGATGATCTGCCATTAGTGTGTCAGTTTTGACAAGAAAGTAGAACACTTATGCCCACATCTCTCCTTTGAAGGACATAGAATCATAGAGTCCCTAAGGACTTGAAGACCACTGAGTCCAACTGTTAGCCTAGTACTGCTGTGCTCATCATTAAACCATATGCACAAGTGCCACATCCACACATCTTTTGAATACTTCCACAGATAGTTATTCCACCACTACCCTGGGCAGCCCGTTGTAATCCTTGGTAACCCTTTCTATGATGAAATTTTTCTAAAATCCAATTTAAATCTCCCCTACTGCAACTCAAAGCCATTTCCTCTCATCCTGTCACTTATTACCTGGAAGAAGAGACCAACCCTCACCTGGCCACAGCTTCCTTTCAGGTAGTTGTAAAGAGAGATCAGGTCCCCTCTGAGCCTCCTCTTCTCCAGGCTAAATAACCTCAACTCCTTCAGCCACTCCTCATTAGGCTTGTGCTCTGGATCCTTCACCAGCTTAGTTGTCCTTCTCTGGACTTTCTCCAGCACCTCAATGTCTTTCTTGTAGTGAGGGGCGCAAAGAAGAACACAGGATTTGAGGTGCAGCCTCATCAGTGCCAAGTACAGGATAATGACCAGCCTGTTTCTACAGGCCACATTATTTTTGATAGAAGCCAGGGTGCTCTTGGCCTTCTTGACCACCTGGACACACTGAGACATCCTTAATTAGATTTTACCCCTTGTGCCCCATATTGTGTGCTCTTCGTTGTAGAAAACATTATCTGAACCAAAGGAAAGGATCCTACAGCATTTCAATTTTAACACTTGAATATATTTCCACTGTATGGCCTTTGGTTCATTGTTGTACCCTGCATCTCATTTTCAGACCCCTGCATACTGGGAGAGATGCACAAACTTATTTGTTGCGTGACATACGATTTTACAATATACATTATAGAAACTATTAAATATAGAGAGCTGATTATTTCCTTATGGGCAATTATTTTTTTCTTGGGATCTTTTTTGCTTTTGTTATCAAGTCTATTTTCCTGAGAAGATTTGAAGATGGTATTCATCCTATTCATGAAAATCTTCTACCCTTTTTTGTTATTTTCCTTTTGAAACCTATGTTTTGACTTGTATTCTTTACAAGATACAGCAAAATTAGTACCATTATCTTCAGTCTACACAGCACCTGACCTAGAGACTAGAACCCTTTCTTAATCATCAGCCTCACTAATTGACCCTTCTTTTCACAAGGGTTATTGCAGTTAGGCAGCATTTCAGCCTGCAAGCATCTCTAGGCTATTTCCTTCAATAAACTCTATGTCCTTTTGGTATAAGCTGTGAGAGAGATAATCATGTTGACAAGTCACATTATATAGCTGTTAAACATACAATCCTCTTTTATCTCAGCCTAAAATACACCTCACTGATAGTAAGAAAGCAGTATTTTTAACAGGTAAAAGTATACATCACAGGCAATCATAGCAGGGAGAAAAAATTGTTCCTTAAACAGTCATACCTGGACAATTTTTTTTTTATTGGAATATTATGTTAGAGGATTTATGTGTCGTTTTACACAAAAAAAAAAAAGATACCTGATAATTAAATTCACATTTAAAAATGAGAATAAATGATTAAAATATCAGTAATCCTTTTTATGGTCAATATCTTGATGTTATTGCTAGCTGAAAAATCTGGGGATTTTTTTCCCTATATATGCTTATGCTGTTTCACACATTTATGCAGAACTGTGCAGACTCTTCTTTTGTTATAGGGGGAAGTGACACAGGGCTAAGGTGCATAATGACTACTTGTCCATTTCCAAGAAGGAAAAAAGGGGTAAAAAAGGCACTCCGAATAGAGACACGGGTTAAATATTTAAAAAAAACTCCTCATCCGATTATTCTGGACTGTATTTTACCAAACACTCTTCTTCCACCTGGACCCACCTGTGAGAAAGTCTGTGTTTGTTCATGGTCAGACTAATGGGCACGGGCACAGTGTAGGAAGCTGGGGCCATTCCCCTTCAGAGCCAGGACTGAAGTGCCAGTCTGTCCTTCTGTGCACCTCCAATGCCTGGTGTCCCCCTGGTAACAAATGGATGAGATACAAGTTTTCTCTTCTGTGCCCATCCTAAATGCACAGTTTCCCAAATGTAACCTTTACTCACTTGGTAATGCTATTTGCAAACCTAGACAGAGACAGCCTGTGTCCTGAGGGATTGAGAGTAGAATTTGGCTTTTTTTCCCCACTGTAGGACAATCAGCACTTTTAATAAGTGTGGTAAAAATAAAATATATTTGTGTATTTTATTAATTTTCCATAATTCAATGCTGCCTCACAACATTCTATTCATTCAGGCAAGAATTTTTTTCTTTTGACAGGCCAGTAAGATATCATTAATTTTTCATTCTCATCAATCACCATGGTAAAGACCGTCTGAGAAGGTTTTGTGCTTTGGCTGGTAATTTGTCATGACAATTTTGCAAGGTTATTTTAATGCCTTCTCTTAGCTGATTGAAAATGTCTTATTTGCTCCAATTAGTTTTACCAGTGAGACACTGTGGTTTTATACAAAATGAATTGTTAATTGCTCCCCAAAGCCTAGGTAGACACCTGCTTTTCTATTAAAACACAGATCAAACTGCATATGTGGTGAGGGCTAAAATTAACTCTATTGTACGGGCAAAGCAGAGAGACTTGGGGCCTTTCAATGTGTAATATCTTATATGTGGCATTAAATATTTTCTGATTTTCAGTTAAGTATTAGTTTTGCAATATAGAAAAAAAAAGCAGAATTTATTTTGTTTTTACTTGCTTGCTGTACTAAATATATCTTTATGTATATATTTGTATTGCCCTGAGTGATAGGTGTTTCATAAGTCCTTTGTAAAGCTAGTGAATTAAACAACCTTGAATCTTTTAAGCATAACTACTCAGCTCTTTATAACCCATTTAATATTGACAGATGATAGAGAAAGCAATAAAAAAGATTAAACATCTACATTAAAAATCTTCAAGGTCCCACAGTCCAGTCCCTAATCGTTCAGCAGTATTTGTTTTCTGTACATACTGTATGCAATTCTCATAATGACATTAATATTTCCACATGGTGAGGTCGTACCACCCCAGTATGGAAAACAATTGTCTACAGCTGATTTCACTAGGTCACCAACACGTTCTGCAGCTGGTATGAGGCCATAATTAGTGAAATTAATTAGCCTTAGGAAACTAGGCCATGTGACCTATACTTTAATACACATACTCGTTGCCATGGTAGCCCAAACAGGAGTAGATCTTAAGCTATTAGGGTCCCTTGTTTCCTTTCAGAATGAACAGCGACAGAGTTTGGAGGTGCAGACAAAGTAAATCCATTTGCTGGACTTGGTAAACTGCAACAAATAATAAATGAAGTGAAATTGGTACCTGAAGGCATAGCTTGATAGAAAACTAAATGTAGTATTTAAGCTTTGTGATGTAAGTCTTCACTATTTTCAAACTTCAGGCATTTATCAGAATTTTATGGGCCTGCTCAGAAAGACTGAGGTAAGTTAATGTTGTGGTAATGATTTTCCTTAACAGTATTGATTTCTTTCCGTATATTCCAAATTCCTTTAAATGCAAACAAATGAAAGCTCTTGAGCAGATATGTCAGAAAGACCTTTTCAATTTTGGACATATGCTTTTTTAAACTTTGCACCACTTTCAGACCGTTCCCATATAATCACCACATTTTTTGCTTCAATTTCTCTACAAAATCCTATTTACATACTGGCATCTAAAATCTGTAACAAAAAAACCCTTCTTAGATCAATGATAAAATGTCCCCAGGAGATGTATTCTCATGTACTGAAGAATTTGTTAATGTTATTTCTCAATAATGTGACATGGCAAAATTTTTCAAGATACACATTCAAAATATACTTATTTGGAAAAATTAGAAAAAACTACATAGATATCAGGCATTCATGGAACTTCTTTGACTGTAGGAAGATTTCATTTTAAAGGAAAGTTCCAAGACAATTCTGCACCTTTTTGCATTTTTAACAAAGTTCGTGCTTGCCAAACAGAATTTCTTGGTGTTGGGATTTAAAACACAATTTTCTAAATTATTTTGAATATGTGACCCTAAGCTTTATTAGTCAGCTCCAGTAATTTCAGAATATTTTTAAAAAGAAATAGATGAAGGAAAATTTTGTTACTATAAGTATAGTGACATGTGCTGAAAAGATAATACTGGGAAGTGGCTTGAGGTCTCATGCATCATAACTGTTGGAATATTTTATATAATTAGTCAGATTTAATAGTTGGTTATATTCAGCTCCTGCAGTATAGGGCTGGTTTCCCAAAGACTCACTGAGGTAAATGGTTCCATTTCTAGCAATAGCTTACGTAATGCTTACATTTCTGCTGAGATTCAGCGAGGCAGTTTATCTCCTTTTCATAATTATCTGAAAGAAAATCTGGATCGAGTACCACCCTCCTCATGAAGGTTCAATGTCATCACTATTAAAAAAAAAAAACAAATTTCCTGAGAACTACAAATCAACTGCATGGTCAGAAGTTCTTAAGAATTTCTTAAGTTCATTTATAATCCTGAAAACTTGGAATATGGAAAATACCACCATAATTTTACACATTCCTCATGCAAATGTAAATACTATGAAATTTCCGACTATATGAATTTAAACTTTGGTGATAGGAAAAAGGGAATGATTCATTTCCAAGCCAGCACAACACAATGGGCAGGGGCTCCCTGAGGAGGGGCCTACACTGCCCATCCCAGCCGGCCCCAGCCCACACACCACAGGGCACTGCTAGCTGTGTTCTTTCATTTGAGGAAGGGAAATAAACGCCAGAAAGGAAAAGGGAAAGAGGGAAAAACATGTGAGAAATGGCTCTGCAGACAGCAAGGTCAAACAAGAGAGAGAGGGATGAGGTACCCCAAATGCCAAAGCAGAGACCATAGCAGAGGAGTAGGGGATTTCCTGCAGAAATTGAGGCCCAAAGAAAGCCCACTTTAGAGCAGGGTTAACTTGGAGAGTTCCAGCCATTGGAAGGGCCCATGCAGGGTAAAAGGGCCCGTCTAGACCCCTTAGAGCAGGTGAAAAAAGAGGGAAGGGGCAGAGAGAGGATGTTTTACAGATTGACCAAATGCCCATTCCCATCCCCTGTGCTGCTCACAGTGTGTAGAGGAGTCAGGAGGAAAAGGAGTAATGGGGAGAAAGGTGTTGTTTTAACATTTGTCTTTGTTTCTTACTCCCAAAATCTCTCTGTTTCAGTAAGTTCTGCTAAGTTTCCCTGAGTCAAGTCTCTTTTGCTTGTCATGGTAATTGGTAGGTTCTGTCTGTGTCTTTATGTTGACCCAGGATGTTTGACACCCCACATCCTGCCCCTGCCCCTCTGAGGAGAGGAGTGGATGAGCAGCCCGGTGGGAGTTTGGCTGTTGGGCAAGCCTGACCCAGCACAGTAACTGAAAGATTTGGGAGGTCCTCCAACTTCGAGCAAACCTGATGCAAATTTTTAGCCAAATCCATGTCTCCCTCTTATATCTAAGAAACTATTACAGATGCCAATGAACCCTCTCTCTAATGATAGTGGTTCTGGTTTGCATGACAGTAGATTCAAGTAAATTCAAGTTACATCTATAAATAGTATTATATTATGAAACTGTAATGTTTCATTTCATAGGAGTGCTTGAAGGAAGGTTCATCTACATCATGTAGCAGTGAAATTAGATCTGAAGTTTTGCCCTCAGGTACAACAAAGTTGCAACCAAACCAGCTGACGTACCAGGCCTGACACTGATTTGACATTGAATCTGCACCAGGAGTAGCTCCAAATCGTCTTAATCATATAGTCAGGGGTCAGACTATAAAATTATTTATTTATTTATTTATGGCAGGGTGCATGAATTAAATCAATGGCAAAACTTTCTAATCATGGCCAGGTTTTCATTCACTATGTTTTTCATGTCACAGTTACTAATTATAAAGCTAAGCAAAGCAAAAGGAAATTCAGCCCACTACTAGTCTTTTGAAGGGAGATGTGGATTCTAAAATGTTTTAAAAGACAGGGCATCGAAATCTTGTAATTCAGAAGATAATCATGTGTAAATATGAGTGTAAGGTTTAAGCAATGAAAGAACAATAATTTCTCAAATGCTTTTTGGAAGGTGAATTTTGATAAGTATTAGGAAGAGGAAGAAGACTCTGATGCACAAGAAATTGGAGAGTCACTAGGGACCAGAAGGAAGCTCAGGAAGAGAACGGTAGAAAAATAAAGAAATTATAAGAAGTGTGTTTTTTGAGTTAAGAAGACAAGGCAAATGTGACAACACATAATAGAAATATTATAATTAATGTGATGGGAAAATCTATTAGTGTAAGCCAAACAAAAAAGAATTTAAATTTCAATAAATCTATCTGTAAATGGATTATAAATTCTACAAAATTAAATGTATATTTGTCTTGTATGGATTAGTACACTATGCTCAGATATTGTCTTTATGTACCAGACTGGAAAAAAATAATGTCCTATATTCAAATGGTTAAGAGAATTAACTATATAAAAATAAAAAAAAATAGCAAACATTTCATAAAAATAAACTGAAATGCAAATTTCTATCAATAAAAACTTACAGTATTCTTTTAAAGGTTTAACAGTACTTTAGTGTAATAATAATGCATTAGACTTTAGTTAACCAAATACAACTACTACCACTAAAAGTAATAATGTAAAACACGATACACACCTTAAATAATTTTTAAGAAATATTCTTATCTTATTCTCTGAAGATATTAAGATCATCTGACTTCCTTTTTCTCCTTTCATAAGGCACTTCAATATCTTCAAGGAGATCACTTAAACTTCCTGAGGCTCAGCACATTTTTTAAAACATATTTTCTTATTTCTGCCACTGACTTATTAAGAAAGACTGTGCCTCTGTTTTCCTACCTGACTCCTTCTCCTATCCAATGTGATAAATTCTCTAGGGTGGAGACTCTCCTTCACTGGGTATACATACACCAGTTATGCCATTGCTAGGCAGTGACAGAAATAGCAATGAATATATTATCCTAATATTGGTGTTACAGTTTTAATTTGTGACTGTTGAACTCAATGCACATTGTTACACAAGTTTAATATTTTCAGAAAAAGAAGGAGGAAACAAGGGAGGGGTGATGTCGAAGGTCTAAGCCCCCGCTGGGGTTGGAAGTGGGGGTTCCAACCCCTGTCCTCTGCCCTGGGGCTTTTCTTCCTTTGGTTTGGCATGTCGGAAAAAAAAAATGCAGCAAGAGATCTTCTTCTGCTGTTTCAGAGTTGTTTTTATTTGTCTTCTCAAAACCTTGGAGGGAGAGACAGCATCCCCCAAGAACACCAGGGCAAAAAGAGCAGTGGCTGCAGATCAGCAGCTACTTTTATATCTAACTAACAACCATTCAAGAAACAATATGTATCTTATTTTCTTTTCAACACCAGTAAACCCTCATCTTATTGATATGTCTTTTCAATACTGACTTTTTTCCACCAACACACCACAGGAACTGGTGTCAGAGGAGAGAGGAAGAGAATGAGGAGAGGGGAGAAGAAGAAAGAAGGAAAAACCACACCCAAAAATCTCCATCTTGTCCCTATATAATACACAGAGCAAGATCCTAAAAACTACAACTAAATTCTCTGTGGTACACTAAACAAAAATCTCTTCACCTCTCTGGTGCATTCAGGTTCTCCCAAAAGTGGAGGGAGCTTCTCCAAAAGCCTAGGTCGCTGGCTAGGCCATTTTTGAGGAGCTCTGGGGCTATAAAGAAACCATGAGAGGAGCAGGAGAAGCTTTCAGGCTTCCCTGGACTCCGACAGGGTGAGAAAGATTATTGGTCTGCGAAGCACTACATAAGAAGCTTATGGTAGTCCAGAGAGCTGTATAAAATTGTGTCTTGGCTGCCCAAATTATGAAATGTCCGACCTACCCCTTCCTTGCCTCTCCAGGGCCTAAAAAGTGAGTACAAAACAAGCTTAAGCAGGTACTTTAGTTTGACCTAGGAACTAGACAAACTACTTAATAAATAAAGTTGTAAAACCTGATCAGTAGGGCTGTGGCCTTGCAGGCTTTTATGTCCAGAGATGGGGGGACCTGAGATCCAGGGGTAGCTACTGCACAGTCTGAGCCCAGCTGCTGGAGGGATCCACACAGTGTAAGTGTTCTGCTAATTGACCTTCTTTCTCATTAGTCAGAGATGGGAATGGAGAAAGGATATTGATGCTGTTCGTGTGAGTGCATTCTCTGCCCATGGTTGGTCTGTGAGACCAGCTGTGTGTACATATATACATAAACATGATGTGTATGTGTGCACATGTGTGATCCTTGGAGATGCAGGCTTAGCCTCACTGCTGGCTAGATCTGTGAGTGTGAAGCTATGGCAGCCTTTTCTCCATTTGGCTACTGGATTAGGTAACTACTATCACTTCTTCCTATAGAGATTATCTACTTTTCTTTCAGTATTACTCCTTTTCCAAATAACGGTTGTCATACTGTCCATAATCGGTGTGAAAATACAATATTTTAAGCAGAGAAAGAAGAAGCTAACCATTCTGCTTTTGTATGCCTCTACAATTTTTATTCAAGATACATGTAATCTAATTCAGGATAATGACAAAGAGATCTACAACGATTAGATGCCAAAGAAAAAACTTACTGAAAAAAGCACAGAAAGTGATAATTTTCTCTATCCTCTTCTCCTATTGCTAATCATGAGTACTACTTCAGGCAGCAATGCTATGTTGTGTTTTGATAAAATTAAAATCAAACATTGGTTTCTCTAGTGATAGGAAAATACTCACCTGCATCTCAATACTAATATTAGACTATCACAGTCCTGTCAATATATTTTAAGAAAAAGGGGTTTTCATCTGAGATAACTTACATTTTTTAGATCATCCACTCTCACATATGGTTAAATAAAAACGTACCTGCAAAAACTACTATTTCTAGAATAAAGATAAAAGAGTTCCTAAAAACGCATCAGTCACTAAATCTCAGCCTCAAAGGTTCAAAAATATATTCTTAGGAACATTTTATTTTTAAGGCATTTTCCATTGCTTTGAATAGTGATTTTGCTTAAGGAATATGGAGGCAGTACTTAAAGCACAGTGAGGCTGTCATGCTCAAAAATTGTTTTGTCCTGCAGAGCCAAGGGTTAGAGTGTTGGTTCTCTTTTGATGCTAGCAGCTAATTTTAATGTCTAGCTTTCTCTTGACAAAACTTAAGCTGGTTTAAATTATTCAAGAGCTTCTTCTGCTTCCAATCTCATATGTGCAAGCTAAACAAGACAAATGGGTGAGAGGAGATCAAGTGATTAGCAGAGGTAAGTAAAACATTTCAAAGCTTGCAGGTCAATGTAAATGCCTGACTGAAAGAATATCACTGAGTTTTATTAAAGTAAATGCAACCACCTGGGTGCTTAAGTGCAGATAACCAGGGATGTGTACTATGGTCATTTGCTGAGCTCACAGGATCAAACGATTAATAGTTCTTGCATTAATGAAGTTCTCTTAATATTTGAAATGTTTCCCAAATACTGTCTAATTAGAGAAACTTAATGCCAGTTTAATTAGTCAGTGATCACACCCTGTGTGATTAAAAAGTGTTTTATAAATACTTCTTGTGCCCAACAAAGGCACGGGGACATCAATATTGGGACTAGAAATCAAGATAATTCTCAGCAGCCTCCTTCCTTGTCCTGCCTTCCTTCTAGGATCGTAATAAGAAGTTAAATGCAGCCCTTTTAAAAATGAAACTTAGCTGCTTCTGAGCCTGGAAGAGTCCAATGTAACCATCAGGCCCTTCTTGGCAACTATTCAATGCGTTCTATCCACCCCCCTTAAAATCTGTTATTGGATTAAACTGATGTGTCTGGCTCCACATTTAGAGCTCTTCAGTAGCTTCCCAAAGACATCTGTCATGATTGTAACTGGCTACACTTGCCTGTATGCCCACCTCTAGCTGCACCTTCACCTCTTTATCCCCATCAAGCATTTAGCCTACTACCATTATTTAATAACACATGGGACTCCAGGCATAGCCTGGAATCACATTGTGTCACTCATTCCACACGTCTGTGCTAAGATACTCTCTGCAAAATAGGAGAAATGATGATTTCTTTGTCAGCGTATATGCCGACAGTGATGCTTATTTGGAATGTTATTACTGCATTATAAAAGATTCGTAGCAAGAAAAAACAGATGACTATTAAGTAAGAGAAAAACCCCAAAAAACTCCTTCCAAATCTCAAAGAAAATAGGCATAAAGTGTTGTCAAGATATAAAGAAAAAAAATCCCTATATATTATTATCTAGATTCATGAGAGATATTGCAAGAACATAATGGTACCTATTTCAACATGTACAGCCAAAAAGAAGAGGCATAATCCATTTTTAATATCTTGAAACTGCACTAAATTGGTTTAATCCAGGGAGCGTTGACTGCTTGCAGGGACAGAGAACCAGTGGGGAAACAGATAATGTGCTAGAGGTGATCTCCCCTCCCTTTACAAAGGACACTGAGGTGCTGGACTGTCCAGTGAAGGGCAACAAAGCTCATAAAAGATCTAGAAACCTGTCTTAAGAGGAGCTCTGAGGGAACTGGGTTTGTTAAGTCACAAGGAGGCTCAGGGAGGAGCTCATCGCTCTCTACAACTCCCTGAAAGGAGCCTTCAGTGAGGTGGGGACCAGCCTCTTCTACCAGACCTGCAGCGAGAGGACCAGAGGAAATGGCCTTAGGCTGAGACAGGGGAGATTCAGAATGGATAACAGAAAACATTTTTCACTGTTAGGGTGGTCATGCATTGGAATAGGTTGCCTAGGGAGGTGGTGGAGCCACCATCCCTGAAAGTGTTCAAGAGACATCAGAGTCTGGTGCTGAGTGATGGTTTCATGGTTTAGGGGTTACAGTAATATTGCTGGGTTGATGGTTGGGCTGGATGGTCTTAAAGGTCTCCTTCAACATTGACAATTCTATGATTTTTACGTTTTGGCCATGTATTTATGAAAACCCCTGTAAAGCAGGTCACCTTCCCATGTGGTCTCCAGAAGAAGTTTTGAAACAGATTTTGAGACACTGCTATACCTTTCAAAGCTCAGCTGACGCTGCAAACTGGCTTGTAAACCTTGAAGGCAAAGTAAAGAAAAGTGTTGGTAGTTAGTCCATAGTTTAAGATTTGCAAGTGTCACCAGCAAGGCTTATACAAAGAGATACTTGTGGAAATTAATCTGCAAACTTAGTCTCTCAGAAGGAAAAGAGGATGTAAGGTGGCAAAGATGTGCTGGAAATGGCTAACTAATTTTTTCACTGTTTTGTGTCCTGCAAATAAAAAATACGGAAAAAACTTCTTTGGCAGCAACTTCGTAGAAAAGAAATGGTTCCTAATTGATGAGCATTATGCACATTCAGACCCTGCATCAGAGGCATAAGATGGTGTTAATGAGAGGTGACATTAAATATTATGTAAATTATGCTTCATGTCAAAAAACGTATGGTACTTTAACCGTGGCTCAGGCAGTTTTCACTTTCTCTTGCTACATTTACAGAATATAGCTGTCCAGACTAGTTATATTTATTCACATGGAATTAAACAGCTCAATGTAGATGAACCAACACAGACCTCAGGAAGAAGCACAGCAGCAGCACTGTGACACTCTGGCCTAGCTGCATCTCACACTTACAAAGTTTCTGATTTGAGAAATAGTCTTTCTTCAGTAAGCTCAGGTTTGTGCAGTAATCAAAAAAGCAGACCAGCAGCTGACCTGCACTGACATGTCAGCCTCCACTAAAACTGTGGTTTTTGTTTTGTGGTTTTTTATTTTTTTTTTCTTTTTTTTTTTTTTACTTTTGTTGGGGGGGGAGGGGTTGGAGGGTGGTGTTTTTAGAGTTTTTGGGGGGTTTGTTTTTGTTTTTCTTTTTAAATTTAAAAGGTAAGGGAGGGACAGAGTGCAGGTGGCCTCATGAGAGTCCTCTAAAAACCACCTATTGCTAAGAGTCTGACTTTATTTTAATTTGTTCAGGCTTGAACCATAAATTGGGAAATCTTGTGTATTCACTGGAAGCAAAATCCTTTCTTTCTTTGAGTTTCCCTGCAAAGCACTCAGTTAATTGGGTTATTTGTGATGGCTAAAAGCACGTCTTTCTTGGAAACACTTTGTCTTGTTTCCAAACGCATTATGACA
>VZTN01021384.1:5803-23231 GCA_013400515.1 Erpornis zantholeuca | reverse complement strand
AGCTACCTTTATATTGTGAAACACAGAAACCTTACACAACATCTATGATGTGTTCCATGTTATGGCACAGATTTTGGCCAGTTCCTGGAGGCATATTAGAAGAGCCAATATGTGTTACAGCATCCAGAATTCGCTCACAGTGGCTGCAGAAGGCATGGTTTTAGTAGGGCATGACATGATATCCAAAACCTCTGCTGGAGTGCCGCAGTCTTCCCCGAGACTCACACAGGGCTAAAAGTGCTAATGGAGAATTTGAACTAATCTGCTCCAGCACAATCTAGAGAAACTTATAAGTATTGTGCCAGGAAAAGCTTCTTCCAAACACAGCTTTGGGCACATTTCAGAGAATTTTGCAATAAAAATGAGAATGGCACGTGGCATTGTAAGAGTAGCAAAAGAAATTGCTGAGTACAATGAGACAAAGGTTCAAGTTATTTTCTTCAGAGACAAAGGAAGAAAAATGTGGTTTTCCTGTTCTAATTTTTGTTTTTAGCTGTGTGAGGACTTAGGCAATAGCTGATGTCACTTGTGGTAAACATAATGCATCCATTTGTTCATAATCTTCCTTCAAATGAAAGCAAATATTATGAACAGATTGCAATAGTCAAAATTGAAAAATTTTCAAAAAAATTGTGACAACCTCTATTATTGTGAAACATAAATCCTTGCTTCTCTAGATATAGTCTGATCCTTTTGTGCTGCACTCAGAATATAATGGCTGCTGAAGATATTAATAGTTATTTAATGTCATAGAATCGAATACTGATAAAGATTTTAAAAAGTTACCAAACTTGCTATTGGCATACCACTATTGACATCTATCTTTAATGACCAGTGATGACATGGAGAATCTGCTGCTTCATGTTAAGAACAAATTTGCAACAGAAAGATAAATTTTTTATGTTCTATGCAACACATTTGATTCCTGTACACAATCAGATCTTAAAAGTTAAAGCAGAAGTTACATCTATGTTTAACAGTTAATTATTTCTAGGTATCTAATAACATCAATAGAGGAAGGAAAGAAGGAAAGCTAGAGACTTAGTTTTTCAAGTATAAGGCTTTTGGAAAAACTTTATACTTAAAAAAGATGAATACCTCAAACAAAACTTTTTTAGGGGTAGAAGACAGTGTATTCCAATTTCTGCCTGATAACATCTAGATGAATCTGGGCATCAACAAAAATTGTTTTTGTCTGGAGATTTAGATTCTGTGCCTCTGAGGCAAGCTGGGATGTTGAAACAGGAGTATTAAATCTGATATACCATTCAGAATTGTTATGCTGATCTTCTCTGTTTATGAAATACTTACAGACTCACACCCAAATAGTCCTTTATCAGTTTGTAATTATTACTGTCATTATCAATATGAAATGCCATATTAGGAAAAAAGTGTTATGGGATTTAGTGTAACTACTGAAAAAATCAAAGCTCACTCTGAAGTTGAAAAGATACTGTCTGCTTTGGCTTTATGTTCTTTCTCTGTAGGTGTATTAGATGAAGACAGCAGCTTACACTAGGTTAATAGCCCCCCTGAGGGGGCTGTCAGGAGATCTGAAGGACAAAGGTGACACCAGTTGAGGATTTAGGAGAGAAGGGTGGGAAAAACTACCTCTAAGCAGGACAGATAAACTGTTTGAAGGAGAGAGGATGGAACAAGTGATCTTGGATCAAATTCTAAAACCAGGTTGTGTTATAGCAAGCTGTTGTGGACCATAATTCATTGTACAGCAAAGACAGAAGGTAGAAAATGTCCAAGAGTGGACGATAGGATTTGTGAGTAGGACCTGAGGCTATGAATCATAGGGTAAGTAGATATAGCAAGTTGGCTGAAGGTAAGCATAAATTGTGGCATGACAAATTCGGCATTACTGAACATTAGATGCTCTACAAGAAGTATAGGCTGCAGTAGAAAAGACTTATTGCCAATATAGATCTGATAAAGGAGTGGAGAATAAATGCAGAAAAATATTACAGTGTTTTTCAAACCATATTGCTCATGAAGAATGTGTTAGAAGATGAGATTTGGTGACTAAAAAGAGAGAAGAGGTTTTAATTGTTAAATTTTTTTTGATACGGGATGTGTACATTTAGTTAAGAACATGAGAAACGACTGGCAAATTTAGGATCATTGTGTTCCAAGCTGGTAAAAGAACATGAGAGGCAGAAAAAGGCAGCACAGCACCACCTGTCTCAGAGCACTGTGTGCCCTGTTGGGGATATCAGCAGAGTGCAACATCAAATAGCAAAGAGCCCTGCTGGGAAACTCTGCATCCCACAGAAAATGCATTCAGGGATCTCTCTAAAACACTGAGGAAGAGGATTACAGACTAAACTTTCTGATAGGTTTGTCTGCTCATCCTTCTTTCGTTATTTTCACTTTTCCTGAGAGAGACCCTAAATGATGGAGGGAATAATAATGATAATAATATTCTACTTATGTTTAAAAGTATGTTTCTGATGCTTGATAGTGTTCTAGTAAATTTTAGTCTATGTTGGAAAGGAAAACTTATCAGCATCAGCTATTACCATCAAGCTGTAATGAGAGGGAGCAGGATTTTCTTATAATGTTAAATGCAATGATTGCAATATCTCAAATATAAGAGTGATGATGATGATTTTTTTTTTTGCTTATACTTAAAAAAAAATTACAAGTTTTTACTGAGTCTTTTAATTTTGCAGGCTGAAGTATTGATCTTATGTTCTGTCTGTCTGGTTAGATCCCTGAGGCAATATAAAGCATTTACTGCCTGTGCAGCTCTATTGAGGCATAAGGATTAAATATATCATCCCACAGGTTTGGAGGATTTCTGCTGCAGTGCAAGATCTCTGTCCTCTCTGTATGCTATTCCCACATGTCATATGACGGGGAAAATTAATGTGCAAGTTATATTTGAGGGCAAGACAGAGTCTAGATGTTCTTCAAAGTCTCAGATGTTGGCTCAAATCAGGGGCAGAGTCTCAAATAAATAGTACAATGTTGGTACAGGGTGTTAGCTCAGAGATGATTCACATTTAAAAGATATTTTGTACATATGTCATCTTCACTCATTTATAACTTACCTGACTTGAAATCAGAGGGAATTTTTCCCATATCTGGCAGACAAGATCGAATATTTATAAAGTAATATAACACTTCTAAGTAGCAAATTGATGAGTGTTCACATTTAAATGATGATGTTTTATGAATTTTTATTGATCATTATTTGCCTACTTTGAACAGATCATGATCAATAATAAAAATTGCAACTTGTAGTCAATCATTCTGACTGGTCATATAATTTTTTTTTGTTGTCACAGCAAGTTTTTTCTCCAGAACAAATATAACTCTGTCAGCTGCCAAAGGGCATTACCCTGCAGCATATTTCTTTTATACAAACTTTCAAATTTCAATCCATTAAAAGATAAGGTTTTTTGTTGAAATTAATTTCTGTTTATTGGGATGGAGTGGAGTCTTTTAAATAACCCTTTGTTTTCATTAAGATGATTTTTCCATCTGTGGCAAAAATGAGACCTCAAAGAGAAACAAGCAGAATATATCTTATTGCAGTATGTTTTTTCTTGAGGTTTTCAAGAAAACCTTTCTTCTATTGGTTTTCATAAATCTTTTTATTCATTTGAAACCAGTTTTTCAAAGTAGAGCTGATAAGCTAGAAGAAGCTTAAAAAAACAAGTGCTTTTTCACAGTCATTTCCTTCTAAAGCAATTATTGCCTGATTCACTATCACTAAGCAAATTAATGCTGGCAGAAAGAAAAATTGGATTAAATATAAAGATTTAGTTCTAATAATTTTTACTTTTCAAGTTATTGTTGGATTACAATATCCTTTACCATCATCTCTAAATTATTTAAAGTAAGTTAAGTAATCTTAATTCTCCTCCTTACTAAATTATTAAGGGCATAAATGTTTCCTGTTGAATGCTTTTGTGGTCAAATAATGTATCTCAAGCTGAGAGAATAAAATTCCCTTTAATGCAATTTTACAATGGCAATAGCTAGGAAAAGTACCTGAAATGTCTTCTATAATGTATTCACTCATGAAAATTTTGAAATTCATCTCAGTAAAATTCACTCCTTATTTTCATTAATAAAGACCCAAAATACTCAAGAATTTCTTGTTACTTTTTTCACAGGACACTAAAGTCAAAAGTAGCAAGTTTTCTTGCCAGTTTACTTACAGCCGACTTTTCTCTTATTTCAAGATCTATGAAATTGTTTTCATTCATTGTTTTGTCTTCACAGGTATAGGAGAAATTAATCACAGAGTGAGTGAACATCTTGGAGGGCTTCAGGACACACCTCATTCTTACGTTTAAAGAGAAATTATACTACACACAATAAAGTGTTACTTACATAATTCTGTATTTCACAGCACTTCACCTGTAAAGGGAAGATAGGCTAGACCTGGTTGACCAGGAATTTAAATCAGTAGGATGGTTCTCATTGATTTGGCAGGACCATGGCTGAGGTCAGAAAACTTCAAAATTAAGTATGAATGTCTGATTAAGATATATGTCTGATGTAGTTTTTAGCTTTAACTAAAATGCCAAGTGTTTTTGCAGCACTGCCTACATTAACTCTCACCATTCCAAATTAACATAAAACATTTTATTACAGTAGGCTGTTGACATATAAGACAGTCTATTTGGTTTAGGTATCTTTAGAAAGAATGAACCAAGGAAATAAAGAGTTTAAATGGAAATCAACTCCCAGATGCATAATTTCTTATTGAAAATGCCCAGATTTTTTTTCCCACAGATAATTATTGCCCATTGGTGTGTTAAAAGAGCAAACTACTCCCCAAAAGAAGAAACCCAAATATGTTTATTAAATAGTGCAACGTGAAATAAAATTCATAATCCCTAGTCTTTTAGAGCAAGTGAGAAACACATAAACCACACATAACCCATCACAAAGAAAAAGAAATGTGAGCACAAGCACACTGCTTTATGTGGTCCTCACTATTTATAGCAAGAAATTTTCTTACCCTCTGCTCCCATGACAGCAAAATCCTCTACAGAGTTAAAGAGCAGTCTTATGCTCACATACATAGTCCACTGGAAAGAGTGCTGCAAGCTACTGGACTGAGAATTCCAAACCATTCTCTTTCTTAATCTCAAAAAGACTTTTGCAAATCAAACAGCCTAAGGATTGCCTTACTCTCTGATAATCACTCTCATACTTGTCAATATGCTGAGCTGCCAGGCAGAGAACATTTACTTGGATCCTCACTTCAGCCTTGTCATGAGGGCCAGAAACAAGAGAAGCAGAGCTTGGTGCATTTAGAAATAGAAAATTTCCCATACAAAGATGCAGTTGGATGAGTCTTATTTGTTATACCAGAGGAGATTCCAGAGATACCAGAGGCTGCTGACTCTTTGCAAGGAAAGAGGCACTACTGGTGTAAATCTGAGCAGAGCTGTATACCTCATTTTATCTCAGACTGACTTAAAAGCTATATTGCTGTTACATCTCTTATAAGAGAAATCATCATATCCCACAACTGGCTCCCAGGCTTGCCTCAGTAATGTTGTCATTCTGCCACACTTAGAGTTTCTAGGATGGCTGGGGAGAGCTGAGAATCCAGACCCAAAACCCTAGCAAAGATTGTAAACCATATAGTAAAAATTACCCCTTTAAAAAAAAAAAAGTTTCTGTTTTTCCTGCAGGCTGTAACAGGAATAATACCACTGGAGAGAAAAAGCTAGTAATTCAGTTGATGAGAGAGGAGAAAAGATATTTTTCTAGTATACTGACAAATATGCAGTGGCTGAAAAATGCTGTATTTGTCAGCATTAAGTGTCCTGTGTCTCCAATAGAAATCCTTGGGGGAAAAAAACCAAGATTCTGCAAAACTTGACCTTTAGCTTTCACAATTCTCCTTCTAAAAAGAAAACTAAGGAGGTTTTGCCTTATCTTTGCTCATTGGCATTAAGTCCCTCTGATGGGTTAGAGCCTTGGCTAGGACAGTCTCTGTGGGTTTCTTTCACAGCCCCTGGAGATAAATCAGGAAAGAAATGGGTTTTAGTGCATTTGTCTCACTCAAAAGAGAACTCATTTTTTGATTGCTTGAATGGCAAGAAAACCAGCTTCCAACCCTTCGTCAAGGTCAATGAAGAAATTTCGTTTTCAGTGAAACTGAAAATGTTTAACATTTTAACATAGTAAACTATGTTTAGTTTGACAAGTCATAGTAATTTTGTCATATGGTGCTTCAGTGGGTGAATGATGATACAGACCATCTCATCAAGCAATATGTCTTCTCAAGGGTGCAGACTGTGGAATTACAGTATCACAAATGCATTGGCATTTTCTTCACTTGTAATTTCCCTCAAGGATGAATTTGGTTATGCCATCTTGAGTTCAGTATTCACTACTGTGAATGATCTCATTCTCTAAATCCATAGCAAGTTAACAACTAAAAAAGTTTGTTTTAATGCATCAGAAATGATAACTTTCTAATCATCAGTATTCTGCTTTATGCTGCCTTTCATTCTGTATCATACCAGTCCAGACTGAGATATTAGCCAGAAATAGAAGACACACCACTGTTAAATAAGAGAAGGGTAATGTATTTTCTTTCTTTTCCTCTTACCCTTGCAGCAGAAAAATAAGCACATCTGCAATTCAGAGTTTTATAGCTGGGGTGCTGCTAAGTATTATCAGTGACCTCTGCTTAAAATTTAATCTCTGTCATGTTATGCTGAAGATGCAGATGCTTCCTCTGAGCCTTAAGGTAGAAGGTGTAGGAGCAGTAGGATCATAGAAGCACTTTCAAGCCTGCACATTCAATATGTAATAGAATATGTGTAAGTACCTTCGATCCAAATGTTCAAAAAGATAAGTAAGCCCAACTTGTCCAACTCTTCAGCACCAACTACCACGTCTAGATATAGTAAGTGGAAGGGAGGTGGAGGAAAGATGGTTGTCTGATGATTTGGGTGAGGAAAATAAAGCATTAGAAAAACAAATATTTTCAGACAGGGCCTTTTTTGCAAGCCATGTTTTGTGCAGCTGTGGCTACCCTGGTTTATTCCACAGCTATGCTGTGCCCTAGACACTGAAAGAATACCTGAGTTTTTCATCACAGAGAAATTAAGGAAGGTTATATGGGAAATGGAGTACCCAACCAGAGTAAGAAATCTTGTAAAGCCAACCGCACTTACCTAAACCCCAACCAGCATAGATTTACAAAGAATGAGGCAAGAAGCATGAAGTGAGATGGCTCAACACTTGCTAACACAGTTTGGGCAGGGTGAAAGGACTTCCAGGGAAGCCTTTTATAGACAACACCAATTTCAGCTAGGTGTTTTCTACTACCTTTCTACTTCTTGTGCTGGTACAGACAGACAGCAGGAACATTATGCAGATGTGCAATGTCAAAATGAGCAGTTGGTGATGCCTCACTAAAGTTACCCTGTTTAAAAGTATTCTTTGGGAGTGCGTGAATGGTAATGCACTTCCAAACTGGAATATATTCAGTATGGAGAGCTCACAGTCCATTGAAACTAATCACTGACTAATTGTCTTGTGCTAGTGTTGGGGAAACCCACCAAAAAGGGCAAAGGTATGTACAGTACTGGAGTTGTCTGGGCATAGACCTAGGCCTCCCTGGAGAAGAGATGCCCTGAAAGAGTCATGCCAGGCTAGCTGTCAAACCACAACAATTACTAAACAGAAAAAGCTGAAATCTCATCTTCAATTACTTTATGTGCAATTTATAAAGCTGTCAGGGGTTCTCACTGAATCATTATAACATCTACTGCAATATATAGAATCATAAACCTCTGAGATACTACCATGGTTATGAACCTCTACTGTGTCAAATATTTATATAACTTTGTGTAACAATGTTAATTTTGTAAGAAAAGAAAGCAGTACTAAAACAGAAAGATTGATCCATGACACTTTGAAGAAACGTTTCTATTATTCTGTTGCCACATAGAATTCAGGATAGAATTCAGCCCTAGTGACTTTTCAGGAAGTGTTATGTGGAACAGTCTTGGGCTAGTCCACATCACAAAATCTTTCTCGCTGATTTTGAAAGCAGCACTACTCAATAATCTGAAGTTTAAGCTTCATTTTGCTGTAATTTTGAGTGCATTGCTCAAAAACACATACGATTGATGACGATCCCATATAGAAAAAGAAAGAATTCACATCATGTGATAAGTTTTCCAGACTACAACTCTCTCTATAAGGAAACTAGAGAGATGTATTGTAGAGTTCGTGATACGATCAACAATCAAAGATTAAAAAGCTCAAACGCTCAAACCAGAAGTATACAACAAATGGATTTTTATTGACTGTTGTGGATAAATGGATTAAGTTTTTAAAAAATCATATTACAAACTGGTGCAGTGCCATAAAAGTAGTTTTCAGGAGCGGGGGTGCCCTTTTCAGCCTGCACAGCTCCTGCAGCGCTGTAGCCCGTTCTCGTTGCAGGCAGTGCACTTGAGGGCTTTGAAGGAGTCCGTAAAGCAGTTCCGGAACACTGACATCTTGCTCCCATGGCACGCTGAGCACGGCAGGAAACCAAAGCCCCCGCAGGAGGGGCACTCTTGAGGGAGCTGCACTCTCTGCTCAAAGAATGTAAGAAAGACAAAAAGGTTACCTCATCAACCACCATAAGGTCTAAGACAATGGGGACTCCAGGACAGCTTAAAACACATGTTCTGGTTCCCATTTTGGGCAAGATCCACCACCCCATCCCATGGAACACCACCATGGAAGACCATCAAGTCTGCCTTCTCCTTAGGTCAAATCCCCATGCCATGACATAGAGGCTCACTGCAGGTTCAGTGGTCACTTTATTGCTCAATAGCCTGCATTTATATTTGCCAAAAAAAGCAAGCTAAAGGATAGCTTGCATGCTCTACTCGGATGCTGTTTAGGTCTAGATTAAATCTAGGAGGTATTGCGATGATTGAGTCCAAACTCCAGGCAGTTTATGCTGATGGTTTTTTTTTAGGCTCTATGTTAAGATATTATGACACTCAGCATTTGCATGCTCATGCTGAACATATTATACCTATTACAGTTAAAGCTGATGATATCAAAAAGCAGTTCATATCTTCTGACAGGATGTACTGAAGGAAATAAGTGGTGTATTCAGATTTATGGGTGTAGAATGCTGAAGCTTTAAGTGTAAAGAAGAAAGATCATGAATGAATTTATACCCAGAGAAAATTGCTTTGAGGGAGGCTTGAGACCTCTCAATTGTTCCAATTCCCAAGTTAAACAATAAATTTACTCTATTTTTTATTGGATTAAAGACAGTGGAGAACAGAAGAGATTTCAAAGACAACTTTCAGTTTCACTTGATGAAAATGTGGCTAGTTTATTGAATGATTGCCTTAAAGTTTAAATCAGAGCAAGGAAAGGTATGCTGCTTTGGGTACTTACCACCACATGTTTTAGCATTGCACTGTTGAGTAAAGACCTTACAGGTTCATTCACAAAAAAGAACAAAAATCCATACAATTCCTGCTAGTGTTAGTCTGAGGAATCATGTACCACTAAAAATTGGTGACAAATTGTTACCAGAGTACAGTAAAATACCCATAGAAAATGTAGTGCCCGGAGCACCATCAAGAAAAGTGAAAATATTTCTGAAAAACCATTAATAATAGCATTCATTTATTGAAAACTCAGATGAAGATGCAAAAAGCTTTTTTTTTTTTTTCTGTAGCTCATAAACTTGCTGTTCTTCTTCACAATGCAAACAGATCCTATTACTATTAGCTCATCTAGGGACAATCTTTGGAAATATTTAATGTAAAATTAACATTTTTTTTATCTCAGGTGTGTTCCCATCTTTCATAATTTTTGATGATTGTTTACTTGTTGAACCTTATTGCAAATAATCTCAAAATTTTAAGAGAAAAATAGTTTTATTCTTTGCATTCATTATTGCTTGTTAGGCTTGTAAATATATAGATACCTTTAGATGTGGTTAAGAGAACTAAGAAAAGTTAAGAAAGCAAAGCAAAATTGCTTTAGCTCAGTTTCTTGAGCAATGGCCATTTTCTCCTTGAACAGATGGCAGTTTGTGGAACCAGTTTCTGCATCTCCAGTGAGGAAGAAACCTGACTGCCCCTTGCAATTGTAGCAAACCCACTTTGGAGGGAGAAAAAAGAAAAAGAGAAAGAAAAAAACAAACCAACCAAACACACCAAAAAAAATCAAAAGTCCGTGAAGCATTGTTTTCAGTGAGCTGTTATCAGTTTCCTGTAGTAGGACATCTTTTGTCTTATATATGTACCTTTTGTCCTAAGATTAGGACACAAATCAGTCTAGGTAAAAACAATATAAGGCCCCCAAAACTGGATGTAAAAAAGAGTAAAACAAAAAAAAGCATTTGGGATCATCAGTTTATAGCAGAAGAAAAGGATATGGTAAAGAAGAAAATCTACTCGATTACAAGTAGCAAACGTATATTCCCTATATTTATTTGCAGAAATACAATTACCTCAATTTTGGTCAAGAGATCCTGCAGTTCCCCAGATTCATTCATTAGTAAAATTTTCTCAGCACCCTATTAGAAAAAAGAAGATGAAAAATGTCAGCCATTTTACCATGAAAAAAACCAGAGATGATTAGAAGATTTGGTTTTGAAATTTTAAACAGGCTGAGGACAAATTTGACTCACATTAATTATATTGCAATTAGGTCAACTTTAGTAAAGCTAGAAGGAGAGGAGAATCTAATCACTATCAGCTCTGATAGCAATGCCTGAAGTTTGTTACCAGGTGACATATCACATTGATTTTCTGTAAAAGGTGACAGAGCTTGGAAATTCTGATTGTGTACCTTTTATTTTACAGGGCATGTTTCCTGACAGAATAAGAAATATTTCTTGTTATCATGTAAAAAAAATACAATTATATAAATACACAACACATCAGAGAATGCAGCAAAATGAGAAGAGGAGATTTCAAATATTCTGGCAGCTGAGCATTGAATTAAAACATAATGTGCCTAATGTATAACACAAGGAGGAAAGGACTATTGAAAATACTCTAACAACATTAAAGTCAGGCACAACAATAAGTAATAATAACTTAGTCTTAGTCTCTTAGGGTTTCTGTGTCCTGAACTAAGGCACTACTGAAGTGTTGGGGATTTTTTTCCTCCAGAAAGTGAATGCTGAGAGATCTGCAGGCAACGTTAAGGTTGTGCTCAGGGAGGATATGGAACTTTTTGTTTCCTCCCCTTCTAATTAGAGGGCCACATTTGAGTGCCTACGCTTCACTTAGGTAAGCAAAGTCATTAAATACTAAACATTGTGAAACACTTGCAGACACTTTTAATCAGAAACCAGCAAAAGGTGAGGAAACTGAGGCACAGGTACACAGGCCTTACTGGCTGCCAGGGGCAATTGGCCACATCCCCACCATGTGGTGAGCTCATGCCCTCGTGCTGCCCCAGTTGGCTGGTCCCTGCATATCCAGATTGCTGAATTTCGTGTTTGAGTTTTCTTCCAGCCTTAGCTAGGAGGTGTGGTGGGACACTGGCACAGGGCTGAGGTGCAGTGGGATGCTGGAACACGTCTCAGATGTGCCATTAGTTTGAGCTGCCCATAATCAGTCTCAGCTCCTCAGCAGAGCCTCTCCCGGTGTCTGGGACGTGCAGGAAAAGCTGCTGGTGAGCACAGGGGGCACATGTGTGCCCCTAACATTCCTCTAAGTGTCAAACCATTCACAGCACCTTGCTGGGGACTACAGAGGCTACAAGTGTGTAGCCCAAAAGCCAATTAAAGGCAGTCAAACCTTTCAAAGGGTTTTGTATGATAGCCTACTAAGGTTATTTTCCCTTTAGAAAGTCTTTTTGCTCTGGCTTTATACAAAAGAGAAGCACTTTTGACTCTGTTTGATGATTTTCATTTTAGTTAAAAAGGAAAATGTTAATGTTTTAGTGGATGTGGAAAGCCACTTTTTCAGTGGACATTACTTTTACAGTGTTATACTTTCAAAGAGATCTTTTAAAAAAGAAGTACCACACAAGGCAATTAGCTGTAGTTAATTAATCACAGAAGATGACAGAGGACTGATGAGCTAGCCTTATTGTGCTGACTCTTCTATTGAAATCCATTACAGATCATGGGCACAGAGTGCACCAGCTCCAACACGTGGAGAAAAAAGAAAATGTCCCCAGCAGAGCAGCTTTTAGCAGTCTGTTGGGCCCTTTCACACTTGTCCTCTCATCTTTCTCTGCTTTCCCAAAGAGCCAGCAATCGGGAATCCTTGGTACACAGTGAGGAGTGGCCAAGGCAGCCCATGGAGTATTGGCTTGGGGCCTAAATACACTGTAGCAGCTTAAGACAAAGCTTGTTCTGCTCATCTAAAGCAGAGACATTAAGGATTAGCAACTTTATTGATGATGGGATTGCAGCACTCCAAATTCCTTAAACTGGACAAGCCTCAATTTGCCCCCTTTAGGAAAGGGTCTCTTCTCTGTTGCCACAGGAAAAGCATTCCTGTGACTCCTGACCCAGGTTACAGTGATGTTATGTGATAATGCTAGCTGGCTTTTACAGCACAGCAGTTAAAAGTTTGACAGGTTTTCCATTATAGATTTATATTTTTAATTATTTATATTTCTAATGACAGTCAGTCAGTCAACTGTGTTCCTTTCAAGGTAGAAAGCTATGGTTTTTAAATTAAAACCCAAACATCAGAATGGCTATCAATGTTTTTAAGTGTCCCAGTCTGTCATCTCTGATTAGTGGCTGCCCCAAGTGAAATATAAATTAAATCCGCAGAGGTTAACCTTCCCTCTGGATCTTTGAGTCTTAACACACAGAGACTATAATTAATAGATTAATTAAAACAGCTGTTAAGTAAGTCCAATAGCTGCTTTCTGAACAGAAAGCAATGCCTTTCTTTTTCTAGGTGCTCAGTCCACAATTAGTCACAAAGGTATGTGAAGCATTAAATAGTTTGTCCTTCCAGAGAGTAACATAAGGAGCATGAGGGACAGTGGGCATAACTCTAGAGAATCAGCAGGGAGAAGTGAGTTTTCAGTTTTGTTATCCAGTTAAATTTCAAAGCAGAAGCCTGTGAATCCTTTATCTGCTAACCTTGCTGAATCTCTACCATGTCAGAGGAGTCCAAGGGTTGTAGTCAGATATTTGCCCTTCTTTTGGTAAGGAAATGCCAAAAGACTTGGCTAAATCATTCAACAATTTTTCCAGACCATTTTAATTAATAAAATTATTTTCCCAATTAACCCTTGAGAACATTCAGAAATTAACATCATATTTCAGGTATTAAAATCCCACATATAATTCCTTTTAATTGTAGAACTAGGACAGGGTCCACTAAGTTTTCTACTGCCCCAGCTCTGTCCTGTCAATAAACCTGTCTCTTGCTACCTATCCTGGATATAAACCATTACCATTTCCGTGATGTAATTCTTCATCAAGGAACAAACACAGATATATGGCTCTGCACTTGGCTTTACTAGAATACCTGCTGGTTTTGGGAAGCAGCCTCTCTTCCACATCATTCCTCATGTACTGAGAAAAATTAGCAAGGCACTGCAACAACATCCCTCTTGTGGACAGATATGTGGGAGCTCACACTCCCTTCGGCGTGCAACACCACCCCTCTCGCAGCCAGATACACAGGGGGTACGGATTGGTGCCTGGAAATCTGCCCACAAACTGAGAAAATTAACACTGCACCAGAAACTCTGCATTTGATATGCAAAGAACCGGAAAGGCCGATATGGAAAAAGCAATTGAACCCTGCATTTCCTGACAGGTTACACTGCAAAACCGAGGAAACAAGTGGGAAAATGTGAGGTAACTACATAATAGTTTTACTGCCACAGAGCCATTCATATCCTCCTATCAAGTGAATACCAGAAGAATGTATTTAAAAAATCACAGAGGCTATAGAGAGCTGCTAAATATACATGGCCACTGGAAATCAGCTAAAAGGAAACCGCTAATTCCTGTTTCACAAAAATAAATTTTACATGTGTATTTTCTAAAAGTCAGCTACAAAAACAGTCTCATCATCCTTTGGAAATTATCATAAGCAATGTGTCAAATAAAATAATTTTACTCAATATAAATCTCATGTTTTTTTGGATTCTTTCAAGCTGGGAAAATAAACAGGAAACATTTTCTTCAGAAAAATTTCTTCATTTTCATATCTGAAAGAAAATCAAATAGGTTCATACGGCAGGTGAATGCTGGAATTAAATCATGTATTTCAAGTGGAAAAAGAAAATATATGTATTTTAAAAATATTATGCTGGGAGTTAATATATTTACAAAAAATGACTTAATTTGCCTGTTTTATTTGCATCCCTTTTCCAGATAAGTGAGTCTTTACATAACATAAACCTTTAACAGTTCTGCATGCCTTTATAAGAGTAAATGAATGCTCCATTACGTTTTTCTGTGTGGCTTTCTGTTTCCTGGAAGTAATTTTTTATTCTGCATTGGTATCCCAGCAGATGGCATAATTCCATTTCAGATGAAGACAACCTCAGGTGAAAAAAAGGGATTAGATCAGCCAGTGAAGAGCATGCTGCTGAAAAAAACAGCAATTTCCTGACAGACCAATATTTAGACAGTGAGTGTCAAGAAATACAATGATTCAATCCTGAAAAAAATGAGAAGATTAAAAGCCCAGCTGTACTGCAGCATGCAGGACTTTGCTTGACAGGGGCTAAATATGATTTTTCTATTGCTTGTGCCCAAGTCATGGATTTGTTTCACTGTCCCTTTTGCAGGCAATGATAAATTCCACAGCACTGTGAATATTTATCCCCACAGCCTGCAGTGTTCAAACAACTTTGTCCATGCATCTGAGCAGCTTGGGAGCTATATACTCTATCAGATGCACATATGCTATGTTTTGGTGTTTTTGTTACTTTTACCTCATTAAGAATAATCTTTGACTTTTCAAAAATGTTCATATTTTAATTCAGGATTGGGGTTTTTTCTCCTTATGGCTCGTTGGAAACTGCATAGCTCAATGTAGATTGTCCTTTGTATTGCTACACGCAATTGCCTTCAGGGAAGGATTTTCAGGAAATAAATATTCAATATTTTTGAAAAAGAAAAAAAGTGGAAAATATTGCACGATTTATTAGGCTTTGGGATATCTGTGTTTCACTTGCGTATCAGAAGTTAATTACAAAAGACACTATAGAATATCCACTGTTACCAACAAGAGCAAATTCTGTAATTAGATTTCAACTGCATTTTAATGAATGAAAAAGCACAGGTTCCAGCCAACATACTGCCTTTGGGATCATGATGCACTGTCTTCTTAAGACAACCTGACAGAGCTAGGGGGGGTGAACAGTTCATTGCCAGCCCTTCTCAACATGCCCAGTGATGCCCAGTGTCCCCCTCCTTATTTCTCTAAATGAACAAATTTTGAATTCTCTTGTGAAGCCATACTAAGACAGAGAAATAACCCCCATAAAATAGTGGGGCTCGCCACATTTACCAAACAGAAGGAGTGGGCACAGGTCCCCTGGCAGGGCAGATGAGAGGCTCATCCTGGGACTCTCCTTTCCCACCTCCCTGCCAGCCACAGGGGCTCTGCTTGCAGCCTCAGCACGCTGCCCAGGTTAGCCCTGCTCACACCAAACTTGGCTTTCTCACCATGGCCCATCTCAGCTAGAGCAAGCAGAGTGGTGCTGCAGCCAGCAGCAGTGCCTCCCATGGTGATAATTAGTGGAGAGCAGGAGAGGAGGAGGACCCCTCCTCGTACAGGAGCAGGGGTGAGGCACACACTGCCATGTGCTCTCTGCCAGCAGAGGAGCTGTCTCGTGTCACTCTTACACAGAAAGCTTTAATTCTCTCACGAAACTAAAGTTTGTTCCAGTTAAATACAGTGTGCATCATCAATTAAAAAAAAAAAAAAAAAGAGAGAGAAAGGAAAAGAAGCAAGAAAACACACCCCATATCTGGGGGGCTTCCTGGTTTTTAGCAGCCCACTGCTTTTAGTTTTCTTGTGCTAAGCAATGTAAGTGCAGATGCCTTGCTGCAATAAATGTCTATAGATCAGAACACTATTATTTCATTTTCTTTACCTATAGGAGGTATATTTGTCTCTTCCATGGAAAGCTATCTTCCTAGTTCACTTGACTTCTTTTCTGTATGTCTCCAAAGTATCTCATACAGTACTTAGTGAGTTTTAATGAGATTTTATTGGTTTTCACACTGTCACTCTATTAGAAAACAAGTTTCTCATAATCTTTAAAAACAAACAAAAAAGCCCCAGCTGGCAGTGACCTAATGGGCCATCTATCATACCAAAACTACTTTATCCAGGCATTTCCTACAGTTGAGGAAATAATTTATTTAGTCTGTTTCAGTACCTTATTTGAATTCTTTTGACAAATTGATTATGCGTGGTCAGATTTTTTTGGAGTTAATTGTAACTCACCTCTTACACTTTTAACATGATAATTAGATGAGCAAATCTTAGTCTGAATCCTGTTGAATTTTAAGCTGCTGTTGAATGCAGCACTTCTACTCCTAGATGGCTGGAGAGCTCTCCAAATCAGAGTTTTGATAAAAGCATATTCTACCATGAAGTAAAAATCACTGTCTGTTAATATTCTGCATACCAGTGATTTTACAGCTGCTCTAGTGGTCTGGCAAGGCCTATGACAGCAAATGCATTTGTTTTAGTGCTCAGGGAAGCCTAACTCATGCAGAACACATGGAAAGCTAGGAAGGCAAGGGGAAAAAGAGAAGAAAGTATTCATATAGGCCCAATATTTATTAACCCTGATTGTTGGTTACACTGCATTTTGTTACTTAAATGTTTTGTGAAAATGAAAGCTTTAAGTAATGCAAACACAATAACCTCACAGTGTTTAAATATAGTTTTTCTTCACAAATCACAGTCTCACAGTCGGTGATAATTGTTAGCTTTTTACCACTCGAGACAAATACCTTCTCTGAGCTTCCAGCCTGTTTTCTTTATGCCACTTTCCAGAATCTTTTTCTTTTTATTTTTTTCCTGTCTTTGAGAAATACATTTCAAAAGTACAGGTTTAATGAAAAGATGATTTCAAATATCAAGAGGCTTCTGGACCTAGAATACTAGTAAAAATGGAGATTAGAGTTTTCCATTTGGAGTTTATGTCTTACAATAGGGCAGAGTTGGGCTTTTTTTCTCTCTCTTCTATAACAAGGCTTTTTTAAGCATAAATATTAAATAATTTTGTATCTAAAACATGTTCAGTTGACTACAGGTACTGATACAGACTACATCATCCAAAATTCAATGTATATTTAAAGTCTGACCCCCCAAGGTGTTAGTCTCACATTCAACACAGATACTACTTGTCAAGGGCCTGGGCCCCCATTGGGATTGGAACCAGGGGTTCCAACCCCTGTCCTCTGCCCTGGGGCTTTTCTTCCTTTGGTTTGTCATGTTGGAAAAAA
>VZTN01021383.1:6413-35085 GCA_013400515.1 Erpornis zantholeuca | reverse complement strand
GCTTCTTCTCAATTTGCAGGAATTTCACAAGTTTACTCTGTTGATAGGAAAGAGTAGTTTCCTATCAGAGGGTACAGGCAGTGTATAACTGTGCAGAGAGTACCCTGTATGCTCAGTAGGGTACTTGGAGCTGAGGGTTCCATGTATTCCCGTCTTGCTGTGCCCTAAGGGCATCCTCAGTGGTCTCCAGAATACAGAGGTTACAATGCTTCTCACAAGGGCTATTATTTAAAACCAGGTGTGCAATAGTGCTTAGAAAGATTGGTTCTGACTTTATCTAAAAAATCTCTGGCTATGAGAATTGATCAGCTATCTTGAGCAGCGATGAATTTATAACTCCCGTCAAAGCTAGTAGGGTCCCTCAGGGTTGGTAAAGCTTTTTGAGTACTGAGTGTTTTTGCTTGGAGTAGCTGGTCTCCTAGCATATACATTCGAACTTCCCTCTGGCTATTTAAGGAGAAGATCAATAGTTCTTACAAATGCTTCATCTTTTTTACTTCAAAATATAGTTTGAAAAACGTTGCCCTTAACTGGACTGTATCTCCTTGCATCTGGGTAATGGCATTTCAATATTTATATTATTCCTGTTTCAGAGTACTACCAATGCATTGTTAACAGAAAAACAGTAAAAAAACTCAAAAAAAATGAACCAAATTTATTTTGTCTCTAACTAAATTGATGGTCAAATTCCCAAGCATCAGACCACTTAATAATATTGTGAAAACTGAAATGAATGCCTGTTACTTCAACACAGAGGTAATGTGTTCTCCTTAAAAATATGTAGTTACTGGAACCTTGCAATGTTGCCTATAAAATCTTTCACAATGCAAAAAGAAAAGCAGAATATATTCTTAGTGATGACTTAGGTGAATTAAAATAAAATCAATTTCAGTGCATGCATGTATATAATCCATTTCCTTCTAGGGGCTTATAGAAAGACTTTTAGTCTGAATAAGCCTAGGAAGGCCAGGTGCTTGGCTGTGACATACTCTAGTAACTGAATTGCAGCAGGTGCACGAGATCCTATTTTCGGGAGAAAAATGGCCTGGCTGAAAGGATAATTACTATGCTAAATATTACTGTTCTTACAGCTCTCTGCAAACAGAGCTTGGCTGAAAGTGATTGGGGTATAAAAGATGTCTGCATATGAGAAGACAGAGCTGAAAAATTGGTGATAGGTAGGCTTCATGTTCTGTATGTAGTGTGAAAACACATTATAATATTGCAAATTGAAATACTTACTGAACGCTTTCACATTATGAAGAGCCACGGCACATCAGTCAGCTTTGCAGGGAATTACAAACTTGATTTAAAAGTTACACAATTCATCAGTACATAATAAGGTTTAAAAGTCAAAATATAAATACTTTATTTCTTCCCATTTTACTAAGAGCTCCCTACATGGACAGTTTTCCTCCCCAAAATTTTCAGCTGATTTTCTTTAAGGTTAAATATTCTTCCCACATTTAAATGTGTGCTAGAAGGAACCTTCTTTGTGGAGTTTAAAGAAGTTTTAGCATTGCTATTGCTTTGTTATGGCTCAGCTGAGATGGATGAAAACTATGTTGGAACTACTTGTGAAGACGGTTAAAGTTTGGCCTGAGGAGAAGTCAGTGATCACTGGTAAGTCAGGCAAACACAGCTGTAGATGGCTAGTTCAGTTGGCCAGGATCAATAAGTCTCACATTTTTTGTGGATGGTTAACAGTCGTAGTGTGATACTTGGAGCACCTGTCCTAGCATTGAAGAGTCTGTATCCAACTAAACTGCCTGGCTGTGGCATACAGCTCGGTTGGGCATCCCTGCAAGGGCAAGAGAACCTCTATCCTGCAAAAGAGAACAAGTCTGATCCTTTCAAATGCCTTTAAATTCAAGATTGTTTGGAGTCACACAGACATTCCGTAATCAAGCTCCATATGACACATGTTTTATTTATTGCAGCAATATGTTAATATTTCTATTATTTAGTGAACCTCATCTGTAACTAGGCATGTCTTCATAATAAAACCCTCCTGCAATATGTTGCTAACAATTAGAAAGAAGCCTTCCAATATGTTATAGAAAACCTTTATCTATAGTGCTTCATGCTGTTGAAAATAACAGCTGGAACGTGGATTAAATCATGCCAAAAATGACCCACGCAATCTGCAATTATTTATGAACAATTTATGATACTGGTGAGAAAATGGTCAATGAACACTATAGGACTAGTTTTGGGTAAGTTTTTTCTAGCAGAAGAAAGGGCCTGTATGGCTTCTCAGAATTTTCAGGCTTTTCTCTCTGCTACATTGACAGAAATATTACTGACAAGGTTCTGGCTGTTTAGACTCCATAATGAGGCAAGAGTGCAAGACAGAGTTGGATTCCTGATGTTTGTATTTTGCCAAAAGACTTCCAAGAAACAAACATTTGGGTAAGATGTAGAGGAGTCACATTTTGGCCTTTTGATTCCAGGGTCAAAAGAGCCTTCTGCTGATCTTTATTTTCCATATTTTCTCCAAAGAGATACAGTAAAAGAACCACCCCTTCCTGATAATTAATCTATAATTATCTGATATCCATAGTTTTGTTGGGGTTAATGACTACTGATCTGAGAATTTGGTAAATAAAACAGGTTACATTTACTTTTCAAAAAGAAAAATCTACAAAACTTTCAACACTCAGGTTGAGTCTGATAAGCAGCAATGGCTTTGCCTTAAATTGCTGTGGGATGAGTCATTTGTCTTCGATAATTTAGACTTTCTGCAACACTCTCCTTCCTTCCTTTCTTCTTTGCCTAATGTTTCATTTGGGCAACATGCTTAATCAATGTTTGCTGATGTTTATGGCCTAATGCATACTGACAGCAGGTGCAGAAAAAGTAAATCCCCATCTGCATAAAAATCCTGCTGACATTCAGAAGCACGCTGTTTCACTGTAATTTTCATAGACAGATGATTTTTCATGGTACCTCCAGAAGGTTCCTCCCACCTCCCTGCTGTTACCTCTATTTTCCTACCTGCTGCTATCACAAGTTACGGCTTTGTTTGTAGCCCTACATGAGATGCCATTTTTAAGTATATCTATTTGTTTTTTTTGATGGACTCTCCTTTGGATTCCGTTCATGTATGTGTTTGGGTTTCATGGCTTGCATCATGACTTTGAACGTTCTGGCAGACAAGGGGCTTCCTTTGAAATGCTACTGTTGTTCACTGGGATAAGGAGGTGTTGTAGTGAAGGCTTTAAAGCAGGGGTGGAGATTCTGCATCCTGGGGATGAGACATCGTGGCTATTTCATCTGGTTTCTGGCAGGATACAGTGATTGGTGTTAGGTTTTGTGGAGGTTTTTTAATTTTTTTCACTACTATGGTATAGTAAAATATTAATGTGATATGGTTAGGAGAACTTCTCTATGCTAAAAGCTTTAGTTCTAAGATTTGCATTTGTGGCTTGAAGTTTAGGAACAAGCAAAAATCATAACAACTTGTTTCTATAAATGGGGACTTTTTTGTGGTTGAGTAATTTACTGGTTTTTAAAGATCAGCATTAGCCTCCTGTCCCTTTTAATATACTTTGAGGAGGCAAGATTGCTTTCTTTCTTTGCTTTCTCCTTCTTATTCTCTGAGGAAACAGAAAATTAAAAGCTTTGTATGTGAAAATTTATGGTCACCAACTGGAATGTGTCTTATTCCTCTTGCTAAATTATTTTCAATAATATGTGTAAGCGTTCTTAGAGTTCACCCAAGACCTAAGTCATATTATACAAGCAAATAATTTCCCTCAAGAAAATTTAAATTAAAGTGTAAAGAAAAAAGAAAATAAAATACACAGTCTTATTGACTATGATAAACCACTGCAGGAGTCAGGAAAAGAAAACTTGATTCCTAGCCAGGTAAAATACACTGGACCATGTTATCACTTAGCAGACTGTTTCTTAAAATGAAGTAATCTGATATCCATCAAGAAGTACCAGATCAAATATAAAAAAATGGCTTAACAGGAAAGTTACACAGAATCATACTTACAGATTAAGTAAACAAAGTAATGTGATTTTGTGATAATGTGATATTGATGTATTATTGATAATGTGATTTTGAACCAGACGACTTTCTTAGTTTGAAACAAATTACGAGGGAATGTCCTAATGAACGTCCTCTAATAGAAGGCAGGTTTCAGCAGCCCCTCCCCCACCAGGTTTGGAAAGAAATTCCTTGGAGGAAAGTGAAAAAAAGCCTGTTTATTTAACAAGCAGGGTGCACACAGACACAAAATGAATAATGTTAAATAACGAAACCTCTCGCTGTGGAGAATAACCTGGTAGATTCAGAGTCTTTCTGTAGGTGTGGCTCTGCTCTCTCCGGAGCTGAGGTGCAGGGTGGGTCCCTCCAGGCTGCAGTGTGGGGCCTCCCGGTGACACTGTTCGGGACCGGAGCAGAGCAGGAGAAGAAGAAGAAGCCACAGTCCCAGGAAAAAAACTTCTTGCCTCAGCCAGCAGGCTAGCTAAAAAGCAAAGAATTTTAACTCTGTCTCTCTCTCCTGAGAAAAGGAGCCAAGAGCAGGGGAAAAGCAGGAAGGTGCTTCCTCAGCTCGGCAGCAGTGGGGACGTGGCGGAGTCTGTGATAATCCTTGAACACGAACTGCGCTGAAGAATTTGCCTGGCTTCTCTCCCCCCTCTCTTTTCACCCAGATTAAAGCTACAGGATTCATGTCTGGCATAGAACAGACAATAGGGGATACAGCATCATAAAACCACCCCAAGACAATGACATATAAGGAAAGATTCCTATATAGAGCAGGAAAGCTTCAAATTCCATTTTAAAAAAGTGACATTAACAAAAACCCCCACCAAAACACAACAAGAAAATCTCCAATGACAAAATTGTACATTTCAAACACTAAATAGAATACGAGAAAGAAAAATTTGGTTTAAGACACTTTTTTTTTTTTTTTTTTTTTAAATTTGCTGCTTCATCTGTTTTTTGTTTAGTTGTCTGAAGGGCTAGGGGCTTTTTTATGATATAAATGTATATTTCCATATGCAGTTTCTAAAACTGTAAGGTATTTTATCTGATTTTCAGGTAAAAAACCTATGAAAAATTAGGTAAGTTCAGTTTTTGGTTCAAATACATAGAATGAAAATCAGAAAATAATTAAAGCAAACCACGTGAGAATAATCTCAAAGCAAGGTGAAGCTAAACCAATAGTAACTCAGGCTCAGCTGTGCCTATACAACAAAGGCAAAATACAATACAGCAGGGAAAAGCTGTGGGAAGAAATGCATTAGAACATTATCCATTATAGTATTGTAGAGAAAAATGAGACCCTGTGCTACTAGGTTTTTCAGAAAGCCTTTTGGGTAGAAATCAGCAACTAGGAAAAGCAAATGCTTTGCTACCATCATTCTGCAATTATTTTAAACACATTGGTAAGTAGAAGATATCCATGAAAAATGTGGGATTGAATGGCAGTTGTAGCTGAGGCTTCCCTTGTAAATTAAGTCTTTGTCAGGACTCTAGTAAAAAGAGAGGAAAGGTTATACTGCTAAGCAAGCTGGAAAGAAGATATTGAACATCTGGGATTATTTAAATGTTCAAGAGAGTTGTCTCAGAGCACTCATAAAATACTGGATGGTGATACATGGAAATGAAAGTAAATGTGAATATAAAGTGTTTTCAGTGCTTTTGCACTAGTAGCCAGAAAATAGTCCCACTTAGCAAGAAGACAAGAGCTTACAGAAGCTGAAGACAATCACTGAGTCAAAATTAGGTAAGACACAAGTGAAACGGATTGACAAGACAAAACTACAGTTAATAATTGATCAGTCTGCTGATTATACCTAAAAATGAGGAGGATCTTCCGACAGCAAAATAAAAAAGACTCTTTTTTACACTACAGTTTTGTAGTCTTAGCCAAGGAGTCAAAATCCAGAACTTGCCTCAAAGAATATTAGTCTAAGGGTTCTACACAAGGTTTCATTTTTCTCACTTGCAAGGGAATTAAGTATTTTTTTATGATGAAAGCTTATTCTATTCTAAACATTAGGCTTATAAAATCTCACCAATTATATGATGCAGATTAGAATTTCCTGACTTCAGTTGCCACTATCAAGGTAATTGTGTGCATGAAAACTTGAAAAGAAAATAGAAAATTGAGTCATTTTGTACAGCTCAGTTGTTTTAACTCAGGTAAATATTAAGGCAAACAGGCTTGCACAACTGAAGACATTACGCACAACTGATATATCTAAATATCTAGCCTAAATATTTCATAAGTGGAATTTCTTTCAACATTTATTATTACCCTTGTTAGTTTCTGCTTTTATCTTTGCTATCAATATTGTTGATGTTAAACTTTTTTTGGTCCCATCCCCATTACTCTGGAACCATAAATTTTATGCTTGTGACATAATGTACTTTTCCTCAGCAATCAGCTGTGGTGTCATAACGCAAAGGTATTATAATTTGGAATAAAGAGTAAATGAACAAAAAATGAAAATTCAGTTTCCCTAAATAATGTAGGCTAAGAATACCACTGAAAACATTACTTTTTTTAAACGGTGATATTTTTGTTTTCCAAGTCATTTCCGTTAAATTAAACATCAACACTTGTGGCATATTATTCACAAAGTCGTTTGAGGAAAAAAGCGGCACAGCAGTGGGGAGAGAAAATATGAGGAAGAATTTCTGTTAAGCTGTAACTAAAAACACAAATATGTTGGTACAGATGAAGAGCTGCTATTTTGTTGTTTGATTCTTATTAAACAAAGAGTGTGATGCAGTCAATGCATTGCTAGAAGACACCCACTGAAATTCTCAAAAGATCAGGCTACAATATAGAGGCGTGTAAGAAACTGTCTCTGGTGTAGCTCATGTTGAAATGTTATGCTTACAAGGGCATACCCCTGAATGTGAACTGAAAATAGGTGCCCTTCTCTGTGGTATAAGACAGCCTGCACCTTCACCTTCTTTTGCAACCTCTCCTAATCTTCTGTATTGCTCCAGGTTTCAGAACACTGGGGATCAACCACACATGCTTCAGCAGATCTAGCTCATCCAGGTACTTGAATTTCTTTCAGAGTCTTGTTACCACTCATAACTTTCTCCGTTCAAAATATGACTTAATAAGAAAAGAGGCTAACAGAAAATGGGCTTAATGAATGTGTTGATTTTGGCTGGGGTAGAGTTAACTTTCTTTATAGTGGTTGGTATGGAGCTGTGTTTGGGATTTGTGCTGAACCTGTGTTGGTAATATAGAGATGGTTTTGTTATTGCTGAGCAGGGCCAAGGACCTTTCTGCTTCTCTGGTATAAGAAGGCAGAAAGATACATCTTTCTGCTTTCTCACTTCTGGATGGCGAGGGAGCTGGGACCTCTGGGCAGGTTGGGAGGAGACATAGCCAGGACAGGTGGACCCAACTGACCAAACGGATGTTCCAGACCCTGAGCCATTATGTTCGGTATATAAAGTGGAAGGGAAGAAGAAAGAAGGGATGATTATCAGAGTGATGACATTCATCTTCCCCATGTTCCTCTGAGTGATAAGGCCCAACTTCCCTAGAAATGGTTGAACATCTGCCTGTTCATGAGAAGCAGTGAATTCATTCCTTATTTTGCTTTGCTTGCTTGTGCAGCTTTTGCTTTCCTATCATTCCAGTTCTCTCCCCAGTGCTACTGGTGGAGGGAAGTGGCTAAGGTTAAATCATGACATTAAGTTGATTTAATAATTTTTCATTTTATTTTCAATCAATATTGATTTTTAACTCAAGCTATAAACTCTGTGTGTCTTGCATTTTATTTGTTTTACCTGTCTGCTCAGCTGACCTTTTGCTACCATCTGTTACAGATGCTGAAATCTTGCTCTGTTGTGGTTTCTGAATATGGGTTAAACCAGTTTGGGTAGTTTAGCAGAATCAACATGTGTTAGACCAAAGTCATTGGTCCTGAATGTTTGCTGATAGTCTGGCACTTCTGAAATTGTTCCTTTCTGTTTTAATTTCTTGCTGCATAAGCAGATGAATTAATTTGAACGCCACACTAAACAGTTTAGTAAAAAAAAAAAATTTTTTTTTGATTATTGTAAATTATTATAAATCAGGTAACTCTCTCTCTCTCTCCTACAGAGATGTGTAGTCTTTTTTTGCCTCCCAAGATGCATCGTCAGAGTGAATGCACAGGATATGGTTAATTTTGCTGCTTGCATTTAATTGCTTCCCACAAAAAAAGTAATAACAATGAGGGGCTGGAGCCAACTTTACAAAGTTGTTGTGTCATTAGTGGATATCACTGGTTTGTTTGTGTACATGGAGCAATGAGGGGGAAGAGGGAGTAGGGTCGGCTGTGCTGAATTTGGGAATTACCCTTTTTCATAATCCCACCCTGATACTGAAGATGCCAGAAGCTGCAAAGTTAAAGGAAATACAACTTTTTGGAAGAATTGTCTCTTACTTTGGCCATTCCCTTTTGACCCCCAGATGTTTAACACATATCTCTAGTAAGATTGCTTTCTTATGCAAGGCTTGTTTAGGGTTTCCTCACCTGTGTAGAGATAATGACTGCAGTCAGTCCAACCTGTTCTAGTTGTATGAATTACATTTGTATATGCAAGATGTATATGACTGGTATTTTTGTTGTGGCTGTTTATGTGGGTAAATTCAGTTTGCCTTATACCTGAGAAATAAATGTAAATAATTCAATAAAACCTTTTCTACAGAATTCAAGATTCTGTCAGCAATACTTTCCTAAACCATTACTTACCCATTACCAGAATAGAACTGATATCAGGTAACAGTGACCTATTAACAATTACTTGTTGAAGTATCCACAAAAGTAAATATCTCTTTTGTGTTAAACATGATACACAAAATTAGCAAACTGCTAACAAACTGTTTTTTTAAGTGCAAGACTGACATTTTACATAAATCTATCTCATTCTGCTTCCAAAGGGCTGTAAACCCTCTTGAGGTGACTTTCAGACAAGACAATGGAAAAAATTCTGACCCCAGCTATCCCTTACCATGCACCAGAGCAGTAATACACATGCAAGTGCCATCACAGATTTCTACCAATTCTTGCCAGGTGGCTCCTGCCATACACACTTTGGGGGATTAGAATTAAGTAACATTCGTTCATCAGCTTACACTTATGCTATCTAGATAATGGCTATGTACTTTTTAAGATGGAGTCAATCTAATGCAGTTAGAAAACATTAAAACAATGTTTGAAAACACTGTCAAAGAATAAGAATCACATATATACCTTGGGTTAGTACCAAAGATGTCAACATTTGAGAGCTAGGTGTTACAGTGCCCTGCATCTTTGCCTTACTAAACTCTCCACTGTATCACAGTAGTTTGAAAATGAGAGGATGAAAAGCCACTGGCCAGTCTGGGGATGAAGGGCAAATACACACTGAAATACTGTGCACTGAAGTGCAATCTGTGTTGTACCAATTGCACTAACCCGTGCTCTTCTGATTTAGATGTGTAGCTTTCCCATAGGGTGCCAAGTAAAGTACAGCACCTCCCATAAAAGGAAATTCAGGAAAAGTAGCCAGTAACTACCAGACAACCAGGCATGTTTTCAGCCTGTCTCTTCTCCAGGTGTTGAGGTAATAAGCAGGAAACTATTGCCGTTTGTGACCTACAGTCCAAAGCTGCCCTTAAGAATGTAAGGCCAACTTCCTTCTTTCTAACATGTGTTTTTACTTCAACATACCTATTTCTGTCATTCAAGAGAAGCCTCTTGAAAAATCTGCCTCTATAAAATAAAGCTAACGTGTAGGGCACATTCCATGGAAGAAAAAAGTATTGTATGTTAACTCTCGATCTGTGCCTGAAGAAAGTTTAAATCAAAATGGCCACTGGAGTGTCTGAAAGTTGTGCTTTGCTTGTATTGGTAGGGTGCTCTAAATACCTGGCTGTGGAAGTAGGCAGTTTCTTACTCTTCCTCACTGTACTCCTGAGTCTTGGCTTGGTTAACAGAACAGCTTCAGCCATGGAGGGGAGGAGTGCCCTGTTGACAGCAGGCAGGCGGAGACATTGGCAGGACATGTGCATTTTCCTCCCATCTGATTGAGATAGTAGTCTTGCTTTCTTGATTCCTGAATGCATGTTTTAGCCTTCCAGCTGTTTTATCAAAGAATCAGGGGAGAGGAGAGGTACTGGTGCTGCATTTGGAAAGAAAGCTGAAATAACTGGATTCTATGGGAGCCTGAGGCTGCCTACACATTAAATAAACTGAGAACACATCTGCCAAATTCAGCTTTACAGGACACATAAGCTAAGTTTTAAATTCCAGTATGGTTCTTTTGAGAGAGTTGAAGGAACCAACCTGGGTAGAAAGAATACATCCAAAATCAAGATGCTTTGTTAACCTAAGTTCTTCATCTACTGCCCTACACAATTTGGTGTCAGGCACCACTCCCCTGCCATCCTTAAAAGTGTGCTTAAAAGTTGCTATTCAAAAGCTGTCTGCAACTCAGTCAAGCAGCAAATTCTAAAAAACTGTAATTCATTGTCAACAGTAGCTGTGTGTCATTTTGTCTTGCCAAAAACGAAGATTGTTCTTGCATGCTATGGAACATGGATAATTTGTAAGATTGAACAATAGGTACTACCCACTGCAGGTATAATTCACCCTGCCATGCATAAAGCAAGCAAGTTGAGTAATTAATGATCACGATTTAAGAATTCAAGTAGACAGTGTAGCAACTATACATCAATGTTTCATTTCTACTAAAAGCTGTATACCAGCATTTCCAGTGCTATATGATTCAACAAGGAAACATTAAGTGTGTATTTCAAGATAAACACCATGTATCAATGCTTCTGGCCCAATTTCTGATTACAGAAGTATACATGTATTATAGATGTGCATCTGGTGGGTGATACTTCATTTTCCACAATGAATGTATTATTTTGTCTAGCTGGGCATCGACTTCAGAAGAAATGAAGCACTGCATGAAGAGGTAATGTACCTGGGAAAGACAGGGCCACATACCTCTCTCCATCTCAGGCAATAAGACTAGGAAAGTGCTTACCCACCTCTGCAGTTCTGCAGTCTCAAATGGAGTAAAATTCAGCACCTTTTAGTGAAGGCATTTAACCAGCTTACTCTGGTTATGGCATGGTAAGTGTTGAATTATGACAGAAGCCAAAAAAAATCTGTATGTGTCAGAGTTCTTCGGAGTTAATTACGAACAATTAGGTATGCCCCAAATGTCAGTAGGTATTCCAGTGATTGTGGTTTCTATAAATTTTTGTGTTAATCTTTTTGAAGAGACTGAATAAGTCAAGATTTTGAGTGTTGTTTCATATTTTTTACAGCCAAAATTGTCCTTATGGAAGAAGAGTTTCCTTCCCTCTGGTATCACAGAATTACCTAGGTTGGAGAAAACCTTTGAGATTACAGAGACCAATCTATGACCTAACACCACCTTGTCAACTCCATTATGGCACTAAAGTGCCACATCCAGTCTTTCCTTAAACACCTCCAGGGATGATGGTGACACCACCACCTCCCTGGGTAGCCCATTTCAGTGCCCAATCTCTTCCCAATGGCCAACCTAAACTTCGTCTGGCACAACTTGAGGCTGTGTCCTCTCCTTCTGTCAGTGGTTGCCTGGAAGAAGAGAACAACCCCCACCTGGCTACAGCCTCCTTTCAGGCTGGTGTAGGCACTGATAAGGTCTCCCCTGAGCCTCCTTTTCTCCTGGATTAACAACCCCAGCTCCCTTGGCCACTCCTCATAGGACTTGTGCTCCAGACCCTTCACCAGCCTTGTTGCCCTCCTCTGGACATGTCTGAGCATCTCCATGTCCTTCCTAAATTCAAGGGCCCAGAACTGGACACAGGATTCCAGGTGTGGCCTCACCAGTGCCAAGTACAGGGGACAATCACAGCCATGGTCCTGCTGGCCACACCATTGCTGATCCAGGCCAGGATGCCATTGGCCTTCTTGGCCAGCTGGGCACACCCTGGCTCATGTTCAGAAGCTGTCACCAGCACCTTTCTGCCTGGCTCATGTCCAGCCACTCTGCCCCAGCCTGTAGCACTGCAGGGAATTGCTGTGGCCAAAGTGCAGGACCTGGCCCTTGGTCTTGTTAAACGTCATATCGTTGGCTTCAGCCATCGATCCAGCCTGTCCAGCTCCTTCTGCAGAGCCCTTCTACTCTCCAGCAGATCAACACTCACATCCAGCTTGGTGTCATCTGCTAATTTGCTGTGGTAGACTCAATCCCCTCATCCAGATCATCAGAAAAGATACTAAACAGGACTGGGCCCAACGCTGATCCCTGGGGGACACTGCCAGGGACTGGTCCCCAGCTGGATGCAGCACCATTCCCCACCACTCCCCAGGCCTGGACATCCAGCCAGTTCTTAACCCAGTGAAAGATATGTACACCAAACACCATGTTTCTGCTGAGCCTGCAGTGAATCCAACTGTGTGCACTGCATGGTCTGAATTAGTAACCTTCACTACTTAATCTTCATATGTGCCTTTAATTTCTTTTGGCACAGAAATGCCAGACTACAAGTATTTTGACCCTGATAATGACAGGTGTAAACACCTAGTCAGTCATAAAATAGATGCATATTCATCTTCTGTCCAGAGAAACATGTGGTCTTATTGTAACAAATTTTGAAACACATTTCAGAAGAGAGCCATTCTAGCCTCTTCCAGTTACTGTGATTTCTCACTAGCACTGCCAAAAAATATGAACGACTTATTAGACCTAAAAATTATTTTCATAAATACAAAATGAGTTAGAAAGACACATGCACTGCAATGACCTTATTGATTAGCTCAAAATTATTTTAGCATTTCACTTGTTCTACCTTGCTTGTGTGTCTCTTAAGCTTCTGGTAGAAGGATTGCATTGTACAGGATGCCATGTAAAAGTACAATAAAAGCCCCACTTATGCCAATAAAGCTGAAATGTAAAGGTGAAATGTAATAGAAATGTAATAATCTTCCCAAGCACAGAGGCCAACAGGTCATTCGTTTCCAGGGTCCTCATTTCTTGCCTTCTTAAAGATGGATACCATGTTTCCCCTTTTCAAGTCACCTGGGACTTGCCCATGACTTTTCAAATATCATGGAGAATGGCTTGGGAACTGTATCAGCCAATTCCCTCAGGATTCTGGGATGCATCTTACCAGGTTCCATAAGCTTACGTATGTTCAGATTCCTCAAGTGGTCACAAACCTGATGTTCTCTTACAGTGGAAGGGACTTTGCTCTTCCAGTCCTCATCCTGCTGTCCATCCATTTGAAGTTGTGAAAAGACAGTTTGCCATTGAAGACTAAGGCAAAAATACTATTAATTACCTCAGCCCTCTCCTCCATTGTTACCAGTTTAACAGCTTTGTTTATCAGAGGAGGTACTCCTTCTTTGGCTTTCCTTTTCTGGCTAATGTACCTGTAGAAGCCCTTCCTCTTATCCTTTGTGTCTCTTGCCAAGTTCAGTTCCAGCCTTGTCATGGCCTTCCTTACCCTAACCCTACATAACCAAACTTCTCCTCGGTACCATTGCCAAGTTATCTGTCCTAGTTTCTACCATGCATTTGCTTCTTTTCCCCTATTTTGACCAGCAGTTTCCTACTCAGCCATGTGAGTCTCTGGCCTTCCATGCCCCATTTCTTGCTCTGGGAATTCCTAGCTCTTGCACTCTATGGAAGACTTCCTTAAAGACCTGCCAGCTGTGTTTCGCTTCCTTGACCTTGAAGGCAATCTCACAGGGTTCCTATTAACTATCTCCTCAAGAAGCTGGAAGCTTGCTATCCTAAAGCTCAGGGACACTTTAACTTTTCATTTTTAGTTCTGTTTCTTTTTAAAAACTCCCTAGTCATCTTGGGCTTTTGCTTCAGATGACCCCAAAACTGTATATTTTGTATTTCCTCTGTGTCAATTGGTGCAGCCTGTTTTTACTGTCACTTTAAGATTTAACAGCCTGGGGAACAGAACTTGTTTTACACCAGCTTCACAGAAGGGGGCTGGTAAGACTCCCTGTAAAAATGGGAAATGGACATGTATGAGCTTTCTTGTGTTCTCTCTGGGCTGTTGAGGGGATTGCCTGTGGCAGGTCTCCGAGTCGCAACCTGGGAAGCTGCATTTTGCAGTCCTAAACAGTTCCAGACCTTTTTCACCACTCTGGGCTGCCAGACCTGGGCCGCCAGACCTGGGCCTGCATCTTTTTGGTGCTCAGCAGGACCATTTCTTTCCTGCAACGCAGAAGTGACTTGGAACTGCACTGACATTAACTGTGTCCATCCAGGCCAGAAGGAAGCAGGGAGGCTGACATTACAGGCCAGGAGCTTCCGAGATGTGCCAGCACCCCATCTGCCACCAGAACCGCTTAATAAGCTCAATTTTTTGTTCCAGGGGGAAGGTTGTGCTGAGGAGGGATCGGACCTGCAACTTGCTGGGAAGTTTCTTCCACTGTTTTTGGCCACATCAAAGCCTTATGGACAAAAGTATTTTTTCCAGGTTGGTTTCTTTTGTCCCCCATTGTTGGAGTGAGGCAGTCCTGGAGGCATGGAGGTTTGGTTACTGTCTCTTTTTTTCCTTTGTTCTTTCTCTCTGCCCCATGGTCTGGAGAAGGGCACTTCTCTGCCATGTTGTCTTTTCCTTCTGGCCCATGCAGGCTGTTACTGTGGCTGCCATCTTGGAAGAAGGGACTTCTCCACCATCTTGTTTTCCTTGTTGCAGGGGGGTCGATGAGACTCAGTACCTTTATCTAGTGATTATTGCTGTTATCTTGGTTGTTGCTGGTTTTCTTTTCAGCAAGCTGTTATCTTTTCACTTATGTCTTCTTGCATTTGTCTCTTCTTATTAGTGAAAGGGCAGTGGTTAAAACTAAGGGAGACGTAACTCATTTTGGAGTTTTCATGTCACGTAATTGTCTTAAACTAAGACACTTTTGTGGAAGACTAAGTGATAATTTGTTTGAGATTTGTGTTTTCAAATCATACTATATATTATTATGATATGACATTATAAACTTAAAAATCTCTGGTCTAATATATAAATTTTACAGTATTCAAAACTGAATGTTATCCCAAAGTGCATGTTACTGTTTAAACGTACATATTCTCTGTAGAACAGAAAAAAAGACCAACAAGCTTAGATCTCTTGATTCTATTTACATGTTTTAAATAACACACTGTCTCATTCACATAGCCAAAACAATTTGGCAAATCGAAATGAAACAATTATTTCAAGTTAGACAAGTGGTGATTGTGTATATTTTAGTATATCTATTCAACTGTGGATCCAGATAAATACTGTGACTGTGAAAAGAACATTTGTAAACCAAAAAATTTTTGTTCAACAGAGCTGTTGCAATAAGAAATTCATTCATTTGCAAAACACTCTCAGCATTATTTAACATGTGACATCTTAACATCTCAGAAATTAATTAACACTCAGAGCAATTATTTTATAGATAAAAAGACTGATTAAAGACTGATTATGCATCAAGTGTGGTGGTTTTTTGTTTTTTGTTTTTTGTTTTTTTTGGTTTTTTTGTTTTTTTTTTTAACAGACATGCACAGATATATCTATGACCCTTCAGTAGCCGATGTTGCTGTCACAGCAGGCACAGCTACATATGTAACTCACTTCCTTATGCTTGCAGGGAGACTTCTCAGAGGGGACAGAGGTGCATGATCACAGCTGGCCAGCCGGAGGTCCTGATGAAATCACACAGGCAGCAAAGGGCAAACTCACTCCACTTCTACTGATCCCCAATAAACTCTCCAACCTCTGTTTTCCACATGTTAGAAAAGTTCAATTATTACTTTACATTACTTGTCTTACGTAAAATTTGTACACATTTAATGAATTATGCTTTAGTTATATATCACTATACTGTGTTTGCATTAACTCTGCTATGTAAAATATAATGGTGGGTTAATAGCAAGATAAGTTCCCTGTGGAAAAGAATTATGGCTTTGACCTTCCTAGCATCAGAATAAAATGCTGCAGGGATAAGAGACCTTATTATTGTTAACTCCCTAAATCCTACCATAACAGATGAACTGAAAAATAGCTTATGTGCTTTGTGTAATTTTTTCATTCAACAAATTAACATGATCTAGAGTGGAAAGATATGTACATATTATCCTTTCTAAGACTTCTTTAGCTTTTATGTCACTTACAATTTTTTTTTTTTTTACTGGATGATGTATTTAATCGTTTGATTTGTCTGCAATTTCATTTTAAAAGTTGTTACTAAATCCATCAGGACCTAGAGCTGTATTAGAGTGATTGAATATCCTTATAAAGTTCCGCTATATTTGCCATCAGTTCGAATTATCTCAGTAAATGCATTTCAATGACAGTAAGAAATGTAACACATCAAAATAGCTATAAATGGTTTTGAAAACTTGAAAACATTCCTTTTGAATAAACCAAGTGTGGCTGTTGAAAGAGCCTTTAAAACTGCTATTTAAGAAGTCACTGACCCTCTTTTTGCTCAATTGTTAATTGCATTATTGGAAATAATAGTTTTTTTCTTTTCATTTTAAGGGATGGCTAAGACAGTTTACTCACCTTAGCAACTTATGACTTTACTTCAGACTTTTCTGTGTTGTATACCTGCGATACTGAAAGAACTTTAAAATAATTCAATAAATGAGTTAGTTTTGAATGGGTCAGAATCAAGCTTTCCTGGCTAAATGTACACAATCAGATGCCTTATTGCACTAAAAACCAGGCTTGCGTTTTAAGTTACATGTCCAGTGCTCCTTGGGGATGTGTCTTTTCAATATTTCTTTAAATCTCTTGTTTTATGGGTGACCTCAGGCCTGACATAATTCATAAACCTTAGTGTAGCAGGTTGAGACTGAGTTGATGGACAATCTTTTATGCCAATGACGCTTTTGCTATTTTGGATATTTAAACTGCGTGGGATAATGGGAACTTCCCTTTTTTTTTGTTCACCTCACCTGCCAGGAGGTGGGGGAGGCCTCCAGGCCTCTGGGCCCGGGCTGGGCCCTTCCCCCATCTCTTATCTCCCTCCCTCTTTCCCCCGTATGCTGGAGGGAACTGTCCTGGAGCCGTAGACAGAGGAAAACCAGCTATGAGCTGCTGCACAGCCAGGAGCATGTGGTGCTTCTGGGGACCAGTGGGTTTCTTCCCCCAGGTTCCCGCAGCAGGGACATCATCTGGAGCCACCGCAACCCCCGTGCTGGAGCAGGCAGAGTCTTTCTGCAGCCAGAACAACTCAGGCTAAACTGAAAAGAACATCATATGCAGCCAAAGAGGTCACCTTTTCTTCTAAGTCAGCAAGAAAGAAAAATAAAGCAAGTCACATGAAGAGAAGAACATGGCGGCTCCAAGGTCAGGAAAGAAAGAGAAAGTGGGTCACATGGGACGGAGATAAAAATGGCTGCATATGGGATATTGACTGCCTAGTCAGAGAGGAATTTTCAAATATCAGACTGCAGCCAGTGCCTGTGGGAAAGCATAAACTTTCCTATGCGTTGAGCAGAGAAGAATGCTAAGCAATTTTGCACCTGGTGTTTTTGTCTGTAAGATGTTTAGAAATAGGTGTTGTTTGTAATTAGCCAATGATATTGGGGGGTGTCCCTCAATTAAACAATCATGTAGCATCTGTGCTAAGCTGTCTATAAAAAGGCATGTGTGTCTAATAAAAAAGTCTTTAGAGCCTTTTGCCTCCTGAATCTTTCGGAGTCTGCATGTCGCTTCTTGACCGTCCCTAATACGACAGTGACAGAGGCAGGGAAAAGAGGCGGAGGTGCTTTTTTCGCGCATAGCTTAAAAATGCTTTCTGCAGGCCGTGGTAAAAGCTGAAATATCACAAACAGTGATATCTTTATCCCATCTGAAGTACACAGGGAGATGAGGAATTCACGTGCGGCTTGTGAAGATATGAGAAATGCTAGGCTATATAGAAGTTGTGAGAGGCTTTTAGAGATTTTTGCTGAAGAAGAGAGCCTTTGTTTTCAGGCTGGAATAACTCATCTTTAAAAAGATTAAAACCCTATGTCTATGGGCCCATGCCTGCAGGATGAATAAACTGTGAGATTTTCATGGGAGAGATGTTTTTTCACTGTAGCAGATTTCAGATGCATCTGTTGCAGATAACAGTTTGGAAACCATCTTAAGCAAAATAAACTCTTTTCCTTAAATACTGGAGAGACTTTTAAAGAACTGCAACACTGACCAAACCCCATGTTTTGTTATCGTTTGTGTGGTTTTGGTAGGAAGGAGGGGGTGCTGAAAGAGAGGAGAGTGTGCTTTTGCTTTAATTTCTTATTCTCTTTTTACTTTTAATTCTGTTAGCAATAAACTTTCTTTATACAGCAGCTGTTTGAGTCTGAACCTGTTTTGCCTTTCAGTTTTTTTCAGTTTTCCTCAAAAGTCTTTATTTCCCCTTATGCAAAATAACAGGTTTCGTGGGGCTTGGTGCCTAGCCAGCTTAAACCATGACACTTAGCCCTTATGATGAACACAGAATTATTAATTTTTGCCTGCTTGTTTCTGTGACTTTTTTACAGTAATGCAAGTCTTTCGTAAATTAATTAATTCCTTATGGTAACCGTTCTATGACTGGAATAGGTTTTATTTACTCAGGGTGAACAGAAGTTTCAACTTCTAGAGACACACTTGAGTGGGTGAGCTTGGCTGAAGATGTAACAGGCCAATTTTCCAAAGGGTGAAGGGCTATTTAAAAGTTTCGATTGGATTTCTCTGACTGAATTTCTTTTAACAGTTTTTCTTGAAATTTAACTTTGTCTTTGAGAAAGAAATATAAAGGAAAAAAGAAGAATATCTTTATGTTTCTCCAAGGCTTTTATTTAGAAATTATTTTGTTTCCAAGCATCTTTATAAAGTTTCATTTGAATGGTTTTGAAATACCTGAATACAAATGGAAAGAGGGAAAATTTAGACTAGGTATTATGAAAAAATTCTTCACTGTGAGGGTGGTAACATACTGGAATAAGTTGCCCACACAAAGCAGAATATGTTTGTATTTTGGCTGCTGCAGAAGGATGTTGTTCTCTTCCCCCCTGTACCACCACAGCTGTGGCCCAGCTCAGCTCCCACTCTTCCCTGCCCTCCAGCACGCTGTTTCACAGCACCCTTTCCAGCTTCTTCTACAATTTAAAGAGGTACCATCCTCTTGTCCCCCCTCAGGCCAGTCAGGGCAGGATGTTCACCACATCCTTGAGCATTGCCTCAAATCAGGGTCATGCTGAGGCTGCCAGGGAGACGTCAGCCTAGGTATTGCTGAAGTTTGGGATGTTTTCCTGTCCAGCTACACTGCTCTTCCCTGCTGAACCCAGCCCACCAGCCCCTGCCCTCTCCCTCCTCAATGGCCTGCACCAAACTCTGCAGACCCCAGCCTGCCCTTGCTTGGATTCATGTAGTTGCCAGTGTGGTGGATGTGGGCTGCCACATGCATTGCCCCATGTGCCAGTTCCAGCTGTTGACAGGCCAGTGTGCATGTTTAAGGCAGTTCACTTTGTTTGTCACTAGCTTTTCAATGGACTGATGCCAAGACACTGCTGTCCAAGTCAGACATGCTGCAGTGCCTCAAAGAGCAGATATGGACAAAAGGGAAGAGACCAGCATCTGGGCAGGAGTGTGAGGGAAGAAAAAAGTGAGAAAGGGCAGACAGACACCAAGACCAGTAGAAGGGAAGAGGTCTTCTAGCATTTACTTCTTCCATATCTGCTTCCCCATTCCTGAATCCGGAGTTAAAAACATTAATTGGCAATAAATTGTTAAACTACTCAAAGTTGGGTCTGTTTTGCCCGTGACAGCAATTGGCAAACCATGTCCCTGCCTGCATCTCCACCCACAAGCTTCCTCACTCATGTTCCTGCAGCTTTCGCCCACGTCCTGCTGTGGGGAGGGAGTGGCCAGGGGCTAGTGGTGAGGCTGGCAGCCAGACAGGGCCAATACACCACAAATAAGAACCACTTAATGTGAGGTTGTTTGACAGAAGCATGAACAGAGAATTGAGATTTTGCAGTCAGCTGCGGGTGCCAGGGCAGGTTGTACCTGAGGGGTCACAACACTCCTATTTCCTATGGCCTGTAGCGTTTTAGGCTCTCCCTGCTGAGAAATTATGCTTCTCTCTGTCCAACAGTTTCTCTCCGTCCAATACTCATTGCACCTGTCACATTTCCACATTCTTGCTCCCAACCATGCTCAGCTCATCTTCCAGTCTCTGAGGTTTATAATTTCCATTCTTCCAGTAATCTTGTGTCTTGGCTTCCCTCCAGTTTGAATCTTCATGCCCTATGCTACATGTTTTCATTCAGCAAAGGCAATTGAACCACAGGAAAGACAACCCACAAAAATTTCAGCATTTTAAAATTTTCAGCAGTGCCTTTAAAAGCCTCTCTCAGGCTTTGCGATTCTTTTATACATGGTTGAATATCAGGCTCGTTTCAGACAAAATGTAAATGATTTTTTTTTATACACAAAGATGTTTTTACTCTATGAAGTAAAATAGATCGGCACTGAAATTAGGCTGCATTCTCATAAGGATTGTAAAATCACATTCCTGACAGGAATGTGTCACCTCCCACCAAACTTTGTCTCTCATTCTGAAGCATAAAAACACAGGAGCTTTGTATTGAGTCGCTGTCTGAGACTTTTAAGTGTGATTAGACAGCTCATTTCCTCTGATGTACTTTTTGAAATGGACGAGTTGTTTTGGTTGAAAATTCAATAAATGCAAATCCACCACTGCCCCCGCAAAATAGAATAGCCTAACAATGGCAACAAAAACACACACGGTTGATCACAACCTCAGCTAAATTCTCTTTATAGAAAACTTCAGTTTGAATGAGTGCAATTTTGCAAAATTATAAGCAGCCCAGACAGATTGTTGTGATAATGAAAGTATTGGGCAACAACACTACTAAAAGTGAATCACAGTAATCCCTAATTTTGATACATTTTTAAAATGTTTGTGTTGGCAAAGCTTAGGCTGGGACAATGATTGGTACGGGAAGCTTTTCTGTTAATGTACATGATTAGTCTTTTTGGTCTGAATACTTTTAACATATCTCCAAGCTTTGGGAATCTGCTATTCTACTTATTAGTTACAAAAGAGAAAAGTCACTGGAGAAGCATAATCTTTCTACACTAAGTAAATGAAAACAAGTTTGCTTAAGCACTTCAAGTTTATTAGTTACTGCCATATACAGGTTAGAAAGATGAAATGTCACCTATGCAAAGATTATTTTAAGCACAAACCCAAATATTTAGAGAGAGTTCCTTTGAAAACAGAGAATAACATTGAGAAGGTGCAAATTTGATCTGTGTTTTTGACACCAAATCTGCTGAATTATCAGATGAACTGTAAAAACTGCATTCAGACATAAAAATCTTGGCAAATTTAGACAGACCTTATAATTTTCAAAATATATTTACTATTATTATTATTACTATCATCATAATAATAATTTTCTTCCACATTTTGAGGGACTTACTCATTTTTGCCTGAGAGAAAATTTGTTTCCTTAATACATATGGCAGTCTGTGTGGGTTTGCAGAATCTAGAAGAATCCCCTTGGAGAGGAAGCCAAGGCCAGCCGAGCAACAATGTCTATTATTTTCACAGCTAGCTGCCTCAAATTAGCTTCCTACATAGAATTAACCTTGTTTCAATTTTTTAAGTGGCTTTTAAAGATCCTTTGTGCATTTCTAAGGAATCTGACTTCAGGCATTTACTTTTTTAAGTGTTGACCACTATTTCCAATCTGGAACATGAGAAATGTTTGAATTTCAAACATGCAAGCTTTGGATAAGTTGAGAGTTTCCTACATCACTGTCAGTGGAGTTTTTATTTTAAACTGGCAGTTACTGGCATAAATAGCACTTAAATTTTGGCAGTAAATGAGTCTAAGAATACGGATTGTCGACTTCGAAAGCACAGCTCCCTAAACACTACTGCAAAGTATTTATTTTTAGACCTAACTGTCCTAGGATGAAATTGCTAATCAAACAAATACAAAATAGAATAAAAGTTGAAAAACATATGCTTGAGATAAGATTTTAGCAAAGTATACCAATGGACACTTAGGAAAGTATACCAATGTTGATGAAACAAGTCTCCCAAGCTACAGATGAAATAAAGGCCAAATTTTGATGTAGAATCTACTGAGTCTGTACTGCCCCTTATCTCATGCCAGACATAAAGCCTAGGCAAAAGTATGTAATATCTGAAGGCTATGCATCTCTCTTGACAGGAACAAGCTTCTAATAGAGACAAAGTAAACAGAAAATTCAGTCACATTTAGCAGGCCTTCCACTCATGTAAATCTTACATCACAGTGAGGATGATTGTTAAAACAGTAAATTTTTTCCCTCTTCAAACGCCCCATGGAAACACAGAACTCAGTTTTGATGCATGGTGGGACACATATATAGTCAATGAAAAAGTACGAATAAGAGAATAAAGAATAAAGCCCTGTGTCACAATATTTTACTTCAAAAATAGGTAGGCTGCAAAAGAGGTAATTTTTGCAATTAAAATCTTGCAAATTAAAAAAAAAAAAAGGTAAAGCAATACTTTGAAGAAAAACCCCACAATCCTCCCCACCCCTTTTTTTTTTTTGTAGACAGAGCAAGTAAAAATTGGTTTTGAATATTTTACTTTACACATTAGGTATTTATGCTAAAAATTGCATCCATCTGTATAAGAGTCATGACATTTTGAGTTTGGGAGACTATGCTAGTTTAATGGGAGAGAGATCAGAAAAGAGTAAAATTGTGACTATTAATCCTATCTACAACGAGGACTTAGTTTTTGCTCATTCTGCAAATAAAAATGTCTGCACAAACAATACAATTTGAATACTGTGGCACCATTTTTAGTGCTCCCACACAATAGCTGATTTCTCAGAGAAAATCACAGCTTTTCCTCAAACACTGTGGCTGCTCTAGGAATTGTGAGGCCTGGGATGAGGGCAGGCAGAGCTTACTGAAACCTCGTGGGCTGCCTGAAACCTGCTTTTACCTCAGTTGTTGCCATGGAGCTTTGGAGAGTTTGACAATTCAGGACAATCACTGGATCTCATATTCACTTTCCATTTTCATGTTGTTTTTCAAAGAGGTTCTGAATAATACTTGCTGAGAAGGACTTTTTCCACAAACTTTGCAGTCCATAATGACACCGTCAGCCACAGCCTTAACATTTAAGGAAGGGATACTGTGTAGACTTCAGGGCATCTAAATTTATCCAGGGAAGTCCACTACTCTATGGAGTCTGGAAATTGCTTAATTTCTGAAGATGCTGGTGTGAATTTAGGCTCAACACCTGTCGAGCTAAAGATTAAAACATAGTTTTGGAGTGCTAAAAATAATGATCAGAACACTCCACAGGATGCAGCCATGGTTTAGATTATATTTAGCAGTCCATACCTGTCTATGCCTCTCAGACCATGAGGCTGACAACATAACGGTGCAGAGCTCCTCCCTTCTCCCTACTGTATCTACAGCTGAAGTTTTGGTTATCTCCAATTTCCAATCTGCATCTAGACCATCTTTTCCCACCTATCTGTTTTTCATGAGGCTGGTGTTCATAACACTCATGACTGGGCACTAGGATACTGCCATGATAAAGTGGCAAATTAGCATTTTTCTGCTTCTCTAGTTACAACATTCTGAAGCGAGAATGATAACCTTTGGTAAAATATGAAAGCTACCATTTTCCCATAATTTTATGAGAGTCACAGCATTGACCTTGAATAAAGCAGAATTTGGGGAAAGAGATCTTAGAATGAGTAACCTTCCTGTGGTATGCAAGCTGGTAACAGGGTGCCATGTTCTTACTGCTCTTCCCTGCTGATGAAATGTCACTATATATCTGAAATACAGATACTGTGAAGGTGAGGGAGAAATTATGGAAGGCTCCTTACTCAGGGGTTATCCATCAAAACACTGAGTACCTCTGCCAGCAGACTTGTGCAGAAACACGACGTGTTGGCAGTACACTTCTGTATCTGAAGTCAGATTAAAATAGTTTAACTTCTATTTGTCCCTTCCAGTGCAAAGACTCACGACCTCCCTAAATCTGCCTGAAAGTAAGGGCAGGCTTCTGATGTTTAGTCATAGTGGTATAAACCCAAAGCAATGCCTTGAGGGAGACCTGAGAAGGGGATCACTACATTGTGTTCCCCCACATTCCCGTATAGCCTCCCAATGCTCTGTGATATATGCTGTGTCAAGCAGCATTTCTTTTTTTTTTTTTTATACTGAACATATCAGAAATGTAAATGTCAGAGTGTAAACATTTGCCAGTGGTTTCGTCAAAGCGTGATTTTCTGCAGGTCTCATGACAATGATTCATGCAGTGCTCATGTAGGTCCTCAAGTGCCAGTAATCTGGGAAAAGTGTCTTTAGCAATTGAACTGTTTAGTCCAGATCACATCATCTTTAGCTGTCAAAATGGTGGCACGACTTGGTCTTGATAAAGGCACCTGCAGCAAGTGGAAGCGTACACTAGTTGTGTTTACTCCCCTGACAAAGATGCTTTACATCTAGAAACATATTCAATTAATAGATGAAATATTTTATTTTTCTCAGTTTTATTACATGTTCCACAGATTTGAATGCAATATTTCTGTTCATGCATATGCCTTTTGTTGCTAGGATTTACAGTGTAACATGACTAGCTTGTTAATGCATTTTGAGATGATCTGAATCTAATCAGCATGTTCAAATGCCCTTGTTTCATGCTCTGCAAATGCTATGGAAAGCAAATCATGCCTCACATTCATTGTCAAAAAAGCTTTTTAATGATAAGAGAGAGAGTCTCAGAATTTATTCTCTTGGAGAGATACAAAGTGGGTTCTGCTTACTTTGTATCTTAAGGTCTAAGGAGACTTTCAGAGATTAAAAAAAATTATTTCCAAACTATGCTGTATGTTTGGAGTTACCTGTCCCAGTCTGGAGATGAGAGCTGTCCTTATGCATGTTTTTATTCCCTTCCAGCCTACCACTGCTGTTGGCGTTGGTGAGTAGTCCTGCCACTAACTCCAGTGAGTTGAACCCCACCAAATTAAAGCTTTTGAATTCCTGATCATGGATATTGCTTGAGAGTGAGTGATAAAACACATCACATAAAAATGGAGTGTCATTTTTCTGACCCTGTAATATGCATTTTCAATAAATCAGGATTCCTAAGAAAAAGAACTCTGATTCCAGAGTTTACTGGTAGAGCTGGGAGAGCACTTAAAAGTACAAGTTCCTGTTTGCCCATTTTCTGCTAGCGCTTCAGGTAGACAGCTTTGCTTCTTTTTCAGGGAAAAAATGGCAGAAAGGAAGGAAGGCACTAATGAAACATTTATACACCACCAGTGCAAAAGTCTAGAATTAAATATTGAAAGGCCTATTCATATTACAATCTGCATTCAGGATTGGCACTAATTGGCAATGCTGTTGGCAGTCTCAACAGGGAGGGCAAGAACTGAGTAAGCACAGAGACTTATTCATCCAAAGAAGTGCTTCTTCCAGGTCAGGTTTAATGCACATTTACTATGCAGAAAGGGAAGCACAGCGCTGTTGTGGTGATAGTGTAACTGTCTTATTTGGAGAGCCTTGCATTTCCCAGATCAGTCAGTCTTGCCTAGGTATTTTCTCAGGTGCTAACCCTACTGTCAGTGTATTTTTAAAGCTGTTTCTTATCAGAGGTAGACTTTTGCCTAAATATTCAGAATCAAAGAGGAAGAAGAATATTCTAAGCAGTATAAAAGAGAATTTGATGGAACATTGCCTCATTCAAAAATGAAGTGATTTGAAGACGACTGATGTCATGGAACTGATGCAGTAGCTACTATAAAGCTCTACTTTTTGTATTTGAGTCATTAAAGCTGTAACACGGAACAGATGTTTGCCCTGCTGAAACAATTGTCCCACCTTTTAAAACTTTCTCATGAGCTTCACAATTTTTCTCTTTGACTTCTCTGATTCATTCAATACACTGCTGCAATGTTTACTTTTTTTTTCCTGTCATTTTTACAATGTATCTGCTCCTTTGATTCCCCACTATAATTTCTTAGTAAAGATCCTGATGTTTACCTTGAAGGGCCAATTACAAAGCCAATCATTATCTTGTTATTTGTCTTTTCATGCCGTCTCATGTACAGCTGTGCTTTTCTGACAATTTTTTTCTATACCTCTTCACACCTTTTTCCAGTGTTTCCCCTATATCTTGATATATTGTGACAAACTTGTCAATAAATCTATTAGCCTGTCATTCTTTCAGTTGTCCAAGACCACACTGAGTTTAGGAATTTCCCAAGCGTTAACAAAGGGGTATATAATCAGGGAGTTTCGAGATACATTTTATTTATTTTCCTGTATTTTGTTTTCAGTTAACTGACATGTGAGCAGTGAGTAGTGCACATCTCAAACAGCTGTAACCACAGAGAGTGGGCAACTGCTGTGTGTACTGGGGGGAGGAGAGAATGGGAATATTAAGCAGACCAGGGGATGGCCGCTTGCAAATGTATTGGTGGAAAAAAGTGTGTAAGTGGGTGAATGTATCCAAAACAGAGCCAGCCACCTGTAATGGCTGACATTGGACCACTCAACACCCTTCTTTCAATACTCTCCACCAAATGAATCCAGTGCATGACAGGAGGTCCTCAAAGCTTATTAAATAGGGACATCTTCTCAACAAGTGTTTTCAAAATGAGCTTCTCAAGTCATGCCAGATATTCAGTGTTTTGCCACAAAGTACCTCACTGATTTGTGATGGGGAAGTTCAAGGAACAGTGCTTTTCCCAGGATGGAAAATGATGTAAGCTTCTATCTTTGCTGCTTTTAGCTTTAGCTCCATTTTAGCTACTATAGGCAACATAGCTTCCCTCTTCTGTTCGTGTAAGATAATGTTAGCAGAGCACGTGATCTGGCATAGTCTATAGGCCAGAGCAGAACAATACTGTCACTTGTCTTCTGTAACTCCAGGGTGATATAATAAAATTTGAGTGCCTTCTTAGATTTCAATTTATGGCATAAATTAGAGCAGTTCAGTGACTATTCTAATGTATTCCTTGCTGCCCCCAGATTACAGGGGCTGTTCTGGCAGGTGATAATAACTGAAGTGTAGAAGTGCTTTGGCTAAGCTCTATTTTTTCCAGTCTCATCTCTGGCAGCAAGAGAAAGAAGTGACAGAGACCTGCAGCATTTCTTTTCACCACCTGGCAATTTTCTTATACATTATGAAGAATAGGTAGGAAATTAAGCAAGTTGTTCTGCTATGAGAATGACACTAAATCAGAGGCAGATTCTGACAGAAAAAGGTTTAGCTTTAAAATTGATGACTCAAGTATTATGAATAAGTCCAGGTTTTGGAGATATAACAACTTATGTGCAGAACCTTAAAGTACTAAGGAGGAACTCTTTTCATTGGTTAGTTAAAATTATTAGAGTTAGGTTTGGAGTAGTATATGTGTATAATTCATTTAGCCAAAATCAGGTTTTGTCTTTGTGTGTATATATCTCATATTTCCTTATCATTAAATGTCAGTATAGGCAAATTTCTGGGTCAAATTCTGTCCCTAATGACTCTTATAATCCTCTTCCACAATAAATTAACTTTTAAAGGTCTGATCTAAATACGGATAAGAAGCCACAAAGAGCTATCAGCATCGTTACAACCTAATAACCAGCTTTAAAGCTTGCTCTAAACAGAGATGGACTGAGATTTGGAGAATTTTGTATCATTGTTTTTCCTTCCACTAGTAATCTGATAACCCATATAGTTGTAGTAGTAGTAATAGTAATAATAGTAATAGTAATGTGTTTTTTCTTTTACCATCTGGGAATACTGCATAAACTGGTCAAATTAGAAATCTGAAAAAGTGGAGACTTGCTTTCTAGTTCCTATTTTCATCAACTCTGCACTGTGTTAATTAGAGCACATCAATAACTGGTCTGTGCTCACATTTCTCTTTCTGTGAAATGGGAGAAGATAGCTACTCTGTAGTGATGCTGTGGGACTTTCTTCATTACCAAAGCTCTTAGTCTTTTTATTTCACAATCGGATTAATCTGGGGTCCAGGCATAAGCAAATAAGGTACATATTATTATTATATTTATAGACAGTATTAGCAGATGAGGACCTGTGCTCTCAGGACAGAAAAAAAAAGGAGAATTTTTCAAAATAGTATTTAAACGATATTTTTTTAATTGACAGGATAACTGGTTTTAAAAGCCATTTAGGTCCTGAAAGATGAAGGAGTTCTCCAGGAGGATTTGCAAGAGCTTTCAGGTGCCTAACTTCTGTGATCTTCTTTGGTTTCAATGACTGAAAGCTTGGTCATAAATCCCAATGTCGATGCCCGTTTCAAATTCAAACATTCGAAGGGACTTTTGTTTGCTGCCAGATTATAACTAGGGGTCTGTAGGCTTCTCCAAAAGGTATGAAGACGGCAGAATTGCTGCCATAAACAGGTGGTAGCTCCGTTTTAGAGGAAGTGAGGGGTATAGAAAACCCTAATGTAATGTAAAATAGCTGCTCTTACTTAAAACCCGTGACATCGCCCAGCAGCGGAAAGGAGCGTGGTTTGCTCTGCCGACGCCGACCCGATCCCGGCAGGTCTCGGGTAGACCCCGCTGCCCTCTCCGCAGGGGGACCGGGCTGTCAGGGTGCCGCCAGCCGCTGGACGCCGCGCTTTTTCTCCCACCGCCTGCCTCCTTTCGCG